>CM052893.1:54919186-54960168 GCA_028534135.1 Potos flavus
AAAAAAAAAAAAGATTTTATTTATTTATTTGAGAGAGAGAGAGAGCATGAGCTATGGGGAGGGGCAGAGGAGAGGGAGAAGCAGACTCCCTGAATGGGAGCCCAATGTAGGGCTCTATCCCAGGACCCCAAGATCATGCCCCGAGCCAAAGGCAGACACCCAACCAACTGAGCCACCCAGGCGCCCGCACTGTCTCCTTAGATTCTAATCACAAAAACGCTGTGAGACAAGTACTCTTGTTATCATCCCATTTCACAGATGAGAACACTGAGCTGAGAATAGTTGTCCAAAATCACACAGCTATAGACAGCAAAGCAAGAAGGGAATCCTTTTTCAATGTGGGGCTCAAACTCACCACCTGGAGATCAAGAGTCTCCCCCTCTACCGACTGAGCCAGCCAGGTGCCCCATGGTGGAAAAGGAATCTTAACCCAAGTCTGCCTAATTCTGAGCCTCCAAAACTATGACGCTACAGATCATCTCCATCAGACCAAGGAAAGCCCCCCCAACCTCCAAGATCCTGTTCAAATGCCCCTTGATCCATGATGACTTTCCCCAGTCAACTTAATCTCTCCCCAACTTCCAGGAATGTAGTCTAAGAAAATAATCAAAGGTTAAGCTTAAAGATGTATGTACAGGGACAATTTCATATTATTTAGCACAGCAAAGAAGAAAATCTCAAAGTCCAACAAAAAGTGAACAGTTATGACATAGCCATGCGGTAGAATATTACAGAATGGAGCTTGTTTAAAGCCCATTTTGCTTAAAATTACATATACATAATATATAAAGTATATATACATATATAGCATATAATTCATAGAGGGAAGACTGCTATTAAACACCAGTACTGTTTATCTCTTGGTAATAGGATTACATGTGATTTCTAGTTTCTCTACATTCATCTGTTCTCCCATTTTTCTGCACTGAGCACATATTGTTTCTTAACAAAAATTTATCTTTTTAAAAAATTTCTCTCTTTCCTTGTATGCCCCCAAAACATTCTGTACTTTGATGACCGCGCCCGGCACACTCGGCTGTTTCCGGCTCAGTCGGTGTGTGTCTGTAGTTCCTTGGGAAGAGAACCCAAGCTGTCCGTATGTCCCCAGCTCTCAGCACTGTGCTTTGCCCCGAGAAGCGTTCCACGCCCCCCACTGAAGCACGCCGCGATGAGAAGCTCGGCACAGAGGGCGAAGGTGTCCACACTTAACGGAACCCATCAGCACCCACCCTGTACAGCAATCAAACCCACCCCAGAAAAGCTCCTTCCTCCTACTGCTTTATTAAGAAAGCTTTGTTTCCTCTATACATCCTGTTAGTTAGTAGAATGTTCCCTAAGCTGCTTTTGTGCCATGAGTTTGTTTGAATTCTGTTTTGGTTTTGTTTTTTTTTTTAAAGGGAAGGAAAAGGAGGGAAACCAGCCAGCCAGCCTCTCTGGTTTTCTCTAAGAATTCACCCAAACTTCCCCTCTTGGCATAAGAGCTTCAGAGGACCCTCCCGCTGTAAGGGAGAGCTAGAGCCCCTTCCTAGAGGAAGAGCCAGGGCCTCCGGCTCTGAAAGGTACTCAGTTTACCTAACGTGGTTTTCCAGTACCCCTGGCTCCCCTCAGGACTTCTTTTTTTTTTTTTTTAAGATTTTATTTATTTATTTGACAGAGAGAAAGATCACAAGTAGGCAGAGAGGCACACAGAGAGAGAGGGGAAAGCAGGCTCCCCGCTGAGCAGAGAGCCCGATGTGGGGCTCGATCCCAGGACCCTGAGATCATGACCTGAGCTGAAAGCAGAGGCTTTAACCCACTGAGCCACCCAGGCGCCCCTCCCCTCAGGACTTCTTGATAGTAGATGTTATTCACTGCTTTATTCCTAATTCCTAGCACAGTGCTCAAAACACTATAGACACCATGGGGCGCCTGGGTGGCTCAGTGGTTTAAGCCGCTGCCTTCAGCTCAGGTCATGATCCCTGGGTCCTGGGATCGAGTCCCGCATCTGGCTCCTTGCTCAGCAGGGAGCCTGCTTCTCTCTTCCTGCCTCTGCCTGCCTCTCTGCCTACTTGTGATCTCTCTCTCTCTCTCTCTCTCATTCTCTAACAAATAAATAAATAAAATCTTTAAAAAACAAAACAAAACACTGTAGACACCAATGTTTCCTAGATTAACAAGTGCGTTTGACAACGCAATCCCATCGGAACCTGGACCTAGGGCTTCCACTCACCGGTTCGCCCTTTCCTCCCCACCAGTCACTCTGTAAAGACTGAACTCGCTCCTGGAGGTTCGGGTAGGACAGATAAGGAATGCGTGGGCAAGAGGAAGGCTCTGCAAGCCCAACAACAGGTGGGCTGAGCCTAAACCGCCCTTCTTGGCGGCACTTTGAGTGATGTCAGAGGCAGGAATGGCCCCCAGCATGGCAGAAGGTGGGATCAGGTGGGATCGGCAGTGTGGGACGGGAAAGCTTTCACTCCATGGCTCCTTCCTGCCCTCTCTCTGCAAAATTTCCAGTTCTACCTGCTCCGCCCCTCCCCTTCCCCACCCATCTCCCCAGTACCAGGGAAGGCTGTGCCGCGCCCCATCCAGGGCTCTCTCCAGGGGCCTGGCATCAAGCTTCCTTGTCAGCCAGCTGCTTCCTCCTATCCTACCCCCAACATTGCGAAACTAATGCCACGGTCGGACTTTAGACAGAAACCCTGCTTATCAGGGAGTCCCAGACAGATGAACTCTGAGTTTTCAGTGCCTGGAAAAGCCCAGTATGCATCCACTCGTGTGGCTTCCCACAACCACCCCCCCAACAACACTGCACCCTCTTCCACAATTACATCTGACAAGTGGTCATCCAGATCTTTCCTGAACCTCTGAAAAGGAAGCAAGTCTGAGTTTAGAGGTCCCCAAGGCCTCTCCTCAATACTAACAGATGTGAAAAATAAGCTCCTTTATTTCCTACTCAATCATGCAAAATGGGTGTAGCTTTTCAATCTATCTTTCAGCAAAGGTGTCAGCCCTTTCGGTGTCCACAGAATGAGTGGCCCTTGACCCGGTGACTTGGAGGGGGGCGGTGGGCAGAGGTGGATCTTAAAGACTGAGACCACAACGCCTGCCCTAATGCCAACATGAAAAGATCTCCAGGGTATCCAAAATGAAATAAATGAGGTGCCTGATGTAACAGAATGTCTGTAGTGTGTATCAGTGTATCAATGTATTAACCTGGGTTAAGCCTCTGCTTTTGGCTCAGGTCATGATCTCAGGGTCCCGGGATCGAGCCCCGCATCGGGCCCTCTGCTCAGCAGGGAGCCTGCTTCCCCCTCTCTCTCTGCCTGCCTCTCTGCCTACTTGTGATCTCTCTCTCTGTGTCAAATAAATAAATAAAATCTTAAAAAAAAAAAAGCATTAACCTATTCTAAAGTAAATAAAGCTTCTTTATTTTTTTAATTACAGGAGCTCTACCCCAAACCAAAACTAGCCTGGAGACCCCAGACATGCCTAGGTCCCGAAGAAACTAGCGAGAAACATCATGAAGTGAAAGCATCCTGGAGCCAGGGGGTACAGACGGAGGGAGGCACTGGAATCCCACCACCACACATTTCCCAGTTCCTAGTTCCCACTGGGTGCCTTCAGCCACTAGGTTTCAGGTTTCAGGTTTTGAGGGAACAATTCTTTCCTGGGAGTAAATTCAACTGGCGGGTAGAGGGAGGGGCAAGGAGAAGTGACTCACCAATGTGCAGTTTGAGGCAAAGCTAGCAAAGCTGAGCAGCAAAGGTGGAAGGGCCTGAGTCAGAAACATCAGCAACGACCAGCACTCAGACTGACCCAGACACAGGGCAGCACCTCCTGCCTTCTGGAATGTCAAGTGGGGATCCCCCACTCCAGTGGGATGGGGGGGAGAGAACAAGGGTTCCAACCCCTTCTTCCCCGTGGTTACATGAAAAGTCATCCTACTCACACATGACCCTGCTAAGCAGAAATGCCTCCCCCTGCCTGGGAGATTGCTGGAAACTTTTCCAAGTGCAGGCTCCCCAGGGAGAGGGAGACCGTGCTTCTGGTCACTGGTTGTGTTTTTCCCAAACCCAGTTCCCTCAGTGTGTGGGCTCCAATCCCTAACCCAGCAGCTCAGTCTTTCCTCTCCGCAAGGCTTCCCAGGCTGGGGTTGGGCCTTCGCTTGACTTGATCATCTCCTGCCCTTTCTTCTTCCTCCCTGATGGCAGAGCCCACAATGAGCTACGGCCGTGGTGGGAGAAGAGGGAACACGAGGGCACCCACATATGCTCTAGACAGCCCAGGGTCGGAGGACAGACCAGACACCCAAGAAAGAGTCCTTACCTTTCTACCTTTGCCATTTGGGGTCTAGCAGGGGGAAACCTTGCTCCCTTTGACCAACTCTCCTGGGGCAGCATTCTTTCCTCCTCACAAAATCCAAAGGGGTTCACAGATGCCCAGTAATAGTCATCCCTTCCTGTACATGCAATGTAGCTATTATCTATATCTAGGATATATATATATATATAGATAGATAGATAGATAGATAGATAGATAGATAAAGGATAGATATCCTTTATATCTATAAAGGCTGGGCACTAGCCTAAGATCACAAATAAGGCAGAGAGCCAAACTAGAACCCCGGTGAGGTCGCCTGATTCCTATTTCCATCCTCACTGTACTAATCGAATCACTCCCCTCGGGTCTAGCCGGATTGAAATGAGACATGGTCAATTCCCCCATCCCCCGGGCATGTCACTTCCCTAGGATCCACTGTCCTGTCAAGCTAATGCAACATCGCCTCGGGCTCCATTTGAATCCCTCGACAGACTAAAGGACATCCCCAAGCTCAGGATGGGGCTATCCCAACTCTTTCAGTGCCAGTCTGTGCTTATTGGGGGGCGTCACAATGCAGAAAATGGGAGAAAAAGGTAAGAGGAAAAGGAAGATGGATGCTGGCTTCAGGAAGCTCGTAAGTGCGACACACACGGTCAGACAGCAGTGTCACTGATGAGAAACTTCGGAGTGGGGGGACCACTGGTTGCGTACGAGGTTGAGTATCAGCAGGACCACACAGAACCAAAGAAGGACCATGGGTGTCATGAGCAGTTCTAAAATATAGGCAGAAGTAAGAAAGGTGGAGAATAGGAAAAGAATGGAAACTCAAAGAGGGGGGTGCCTGGGTGGCTCAGTGGGTTAAAGCCTCTGCCTTCGGCTCAGGTCATGATCTCAGGGTCCTGGGGTTGAGCCCCACGTCGGGCTCTCTGCTCGGCGGGGAGCCTGCTTCCCCCTCTCTCTCTGCCTGCTTCTCTGCCTACTTGTGATCTCTCTCTCTCTGTCAAATAAATAAATAAAAAATATTAAAAAAAAAAGAAAAACTCAAAGAAAGTGGAGGCTGAGAATGAAAGGGACAGAAGGTAAGAGAGCCGACCCAGGGGCATTATGCCAAACTGATGTTTGGGATCATGGTTCCTGTGCCCCAGGGTGCTTGAGATGCTGGATCAGCAGTGGAAAAAGGAGAAGGGGCTCAGGAAACTTTGGTTCCATTCCCAGGTCCTTTCGTCAATCTGGAAAAGTCATTTCCCCTCTTTGGACCTGTTTCCGTATCTGTACAATAGGGAGAGGATCAGACTTGCCTCTGTTTTACACCAAGAGCTTCTGTTTTTGTGAAAAGGGACAAAGGACCCGTCAATCCATCCGTCTAAGGGCCGGGAATCCATTTCCACCCTTCAAAACTGAGCAAAATGAACTGCCTTATAACCACCGATGCTGATTGTAACTGTTCATTTCTTTTATATTTCCTAAAGCACGGACCTCGAGGGAAAAACAAAGATTCCTACAGATCACATACTGACACAAGAATCCACAGAGGCATACCCACCAGCACTCAAGAATCTGACACATAGACGTCCAGCTGGGGACACAGGCGGCCTAACTAGGTGACCCTAACCACACAGTCAGTCCCGCCCAAACCTATCTATAGACGGAGGCATGCCCTAGCAAGTGAGCCTCATTGTTCCACAGGAAAGGGAGTTTACAAAGGAAACAAAAACTCCCAGGAGCGGTTGGGGGAGGGCAGACTCCTGGCTCTGAGAAAGATCCAGCCAACCCACAGCTAGGTCCTCCCCCTGGGAATAGTCACTCGGTCAACAACATTTATGAAGGGCTCTGGAGGTAGCTACCCCAGAAAGGAATTTTAAGTGCCGTGCTCTGAGAAAGGTGAGATTTCAAATTTATTTCCACTTCAGATCTTGCGCGCAGACACTTTACGCAGAGCAACCACCGCAACCCCAAAGACCCGGGGGAGCTAAAGAGAGCCCCTCAGCAGCAGCCAGGCAAAGGGATGTCCACACTACCCGACCTCCATCAGACTTTCCCTGAGGACAGTCAGGGGTGCGAGGCTCAGGCTTCTCTCGGGTTGTGCGCCGACGGTCGGGCGCGCGCTGGGGGGCAGGACGGCCCCTCCCAGGCGCGTGTGGAGGGGTACGCCTGGGTGGATGCGTGCAGGGCCCTCGCCAGCGAGTGAGGCTGGGGAAAGTGGGGGGCTACCCCCTCCGTTGTTTCTGGCTACGTGCGGGAGCCGCAGCCCCCTCCCGGGGGGTGTAAGGGGACGGGTGTGGGGGAGGGGAGCCAGCCCCGCCAGGGTGAGGAGGAGGGGAAACAGGGGAGGGCTGGGGGTGGAAAGGGGGCCCAGGAGGGTGAGGCTGGCAGGTTTCTCAACTCCTCCCCTCCCGCGGGCAAGAGGCGTGGGGAGCGCCTCCCTCCAACCTCTGACCCGACCCACCGATTCCTCCCGAAACTCCGGGAACTTACACAGGATGACCGATGTGAAGAGAAGCAGCTGCTTCCTCCCGGCTCTCGCCTCCGTCCCCATGACGATCAGGGTCCCGACACGACACGGCCGCCGCAGCCCGGGGCAGAGACACAGCTTCCCCCGCCGCGGCTCGGGGACGAAACTGCGGCCGCCAGGTTGAGCCCCGCCCGGCCCCGCCCCCCCGCGGCGATTGGCCGGCGTCCCGCCCCTGCGCGCCCCGATTGGTGGAGGGAGCCGCCGCTCCGCTGAGTGACTCATCGCCGCCAGGTGCACCCGCTCGCCCTCCGAGCGGGGGGCGCCCGGCCGAGCCCGAGCCGCGTCTGATTGGCCCAGGAGCCCGTCGCGTCCGGCGGCCGGGGCTCACCTTCCGCAGGTGAGGACACCCTGATTGGGCGGCGAGCCTGCAGTCGGGACTTTCCGACTGGCTGGGTCCCGAGTGAGAGCGGGACGTGGAGGGGGTACCTCGAAGGGGGGGGGACGGGACGCGGGACCGCGGGGACCCGCCGGCTTGTGTTTCCCGCGGTTTGTGTGTTTGTTTGGATGTAAACTGCTGGGGGCTACAGAACCCTTGGCCGGTGAGAAACGCACGGTCATCGGCGAGGGTGTGGGGGGCGGATCGGGAGAAAAGTGGAACGATACGTTGACACGAGCCTCGAACCGCGATCCTCTGTCGCCCCCATTCGCAGCATTAAGCCTGGAGGGGACTACGCAGGCAGAAGGGGAAGGGAAGGAGAGGGGAAGGGAACCCTCAGCCGCAAAGTGGGAAAAGCAGGATTACATTCTCAAGAACTTTCAACACCCAATATGTACGCCAAACACGCCCAGGTAATAGAAACGGACCTACAGACCGATGTTCTATAAACATCACTGTGAGTCACTGCATTTGTCCTTTACACGTGTTCGATCCCTCAGCAGAGCCCTGCATTTCTTTTCTTTTTTTTAAGGTTTTTTTTTTTTTAATTTTTATTAACTTGACAGAGAGCGCGCACCGGGGCAGAGGGAGAAGCAGGCTCCCCGCTGAGCCTGGAGCCCAAAGCGGGACTCATCCCATGACCCTGGGGTCATGACCCGAGTCAAAGGCAGACGCTTAACAGACTGAGCCATCCAGGCGCCCAGAGCCCTGCATTTCAAAATTGTTCTCTCGGTGACTAATAGTTGGGTGCTACGCCCCTCTTGCCATAGACTATGTTAATACTCGAGCTTCCTGTTTATATTATTGTGTCGCTTTTAATTGAAACTCATGCTCAACATCTGTACTATTTCTAGCTTTTATTTTACAATGATTTAATTTTAACTGATCTTGCCTGTTGGAAAACTTCCTGAACATTATTTCATTACAAATAAGAAGCCCACATCTTTATGCAAAACAGGATTTTTCAACCTTTTGCTTCTCGCAGTTTTGCTCTCAGTCCTTGGTCCGCTTCTAGTTCCATCCAATTTAAAACAATGGTTTTCAGGCACCTACTGGGTGCTGTAGGGAAGGAAATACAGATAAATATAAATCACAGTCTCCGACTTCAAATGGCTTACTATCTACTTTCGAGACTTAATACAGGAAACAAGACAATATGTTACCAAAAGAAACCTCATGCTACTAAATCGAAACAAATACTTGGGTGCCTGCCATGTGCAAAGTTCTGTTCCTTACCCTCAAAGGAATGTAGCCTTGGGATACAAGGGGAGGGAAGAGCCAGGAGAATGAACCAAACACCGGGGGCACATCAGAGAAAACTTCAAGATAGGCAACTTGAGCCGAAGGTTAGAGGAACTCCAATACTGATCTGGAGTCTTTAGCAGGAAGAGTCATCTCCGAGGTTATTGGGGTCATCCTCTTGCCCTGGATAGGAAGGTCCATAGAACCACAGAGACTTTCTACAGCCTCTGCTTAAACTCTCCTGAAAATTCTCAAGGCAGACCATTATGCTTTCTGTACAACTCTTAACTGTTAAAATATCCTTTCTGGGGGCGCCTGGGTGGCTCAGTGGGTTAAAGCCTCTGCCTTTGGCTCAGGTCATGATCCCAGGGTTCTGGGATCAAGCCCGGCGGCGGCGGGCTCTCTGCTCAGCAGGGAGCCTGCTTCCCCCTCTCTCTGCCTGCCTCTCTGCCTACTTGTGATCTCTCTCTCTTTCTGTCAAATAAATAAATAAAATCTTTAAAAAAAAAAAAGAACTTTCTGGAATCTGCTTCCTAGTAACTTCCAGCCTCTGCTCCCTAGAGTTACACGAAATAATCTCATTATTCTTTCCCAGTGACAGCCCTTCCTTTAAGTATTTTAAGATTCTTTTATGAGACTTCTAACTCTTTCCTTCTCCAAGCTAAACATCTTTAAATCCTTCAAAGAGTTTTCATATGGTATCCTTTCACAAGTCTTCCCCACCCCCTGCCTGGAGATAATCTCTTGTTTTTTCCTGTACCAAGATCTGAACCAGGCATTGGAGAAACCGTCTCTCCCTGAGATGGACAGATCTCAATTCAAATCCAGTCCCCCCGTTTCTCGCTAGTCCTTGGCCAGCTCACATCTCTCTGAAAATTTCTGCATCCCAAAAGTAGTTATGATAGTAATACCTTTCAGCAAAACAAGGATTAAATAATATAACACACACAATATGCTTAGCATATCACCTGGTCCATTTTAAGCCCTGCCACGATGGCTGTTTCTGTCATTTGTACTTACAGCACAAGAATGCAGTCACAAATATAATAACTCTATCACACCACCGAGTTAGCTGTAGTCAACTTGTGGCAAACTAAAACCCACAGGTGAAAATAAAGATGTTCACTTGGACTACTATTAAGTCAGGTCTTCGACATCCTATACTTGCGCAGTTGTTTCTTTTTCTTTTAAGATTTTGTTTATTTTTTTGACAGAGAGAGACACAGCAAGAGAGGGAACACAAGCAGGGGTAGTGGGAGAGCAAGAAAAGGTTTCCCGCGGAGCAAGGAGCCCGATGCGGGCGGGGCTCGATCCCAGGACATCGAGGGCAGACGCTTAACGCCTGAGCCACCCAGGTGCCCCCACCTTTTTAAAAAGATTTTATTTATTTTTTTGAGAAAGAGACGCAATGAGAGGGGGAACACAAGTGGGGGAGGGTGGTGAGAACAAGTGCAGTTGTTTCTTAATTAAAGTACATTTGCTTTTTTTTTTTAAGATTTTATTTATTTATTTGACAGAGAAATAGAAAGAGCACAAGTAGGCAGAGCAGCAGGCAGAGTGAGAGGGAGAAGCAGGCTCCCCACTGAGCAGGGAGCCCGATGCGGGGCTCGATCCCAGGACCCTAAGATCATGACCTGAGCCAAAGGCAGCCGCTTAACAACTGAGCCACCGAGGCGCCCCAGTACAATTGCTTTTAACCTTATTCAATTTCATATTTTTTGCTTTGAAAATGAAATATTAATATATAGAAAAGTAGACATAAAATACTGTCAATGGTTAAAATTAAATGAAAAAAGTAAATACAAATGGTATGTATCCTAGTTATTTCTATATAAAATACTTGTGTATACAAGTATAAAGCATGAAAGTAACTTTGGAGCTTGCAAATGATTTGATATTCTCCAAGTTCCTCTTCCCATAAAGTTGCTTACATAAATAATAGGTTCATAAATCTCATCGTCATTGACATTTGTTTCTTGTAGTCTTTTTTTAATTCTTTTTTTGGGGGGAGCAATCCAAATGAGACACAAATCTTATAGTCCTTTTATTTTTTTTAAGCTTTTATTTATTCGAGAGAGAGCACCAGTGCGAGGAGGGGCAGAGGGAGAGAGAGAAGCAGATCACCCCGCTGAGCAGGGAGCCTGAAATGGGGATCAATCCCAGGATCCTGAGATCAGGACATGAGCCGAAGGCAGACACTTAACCAACTGAACCACCCAAGTGCCCCATAGACTTTTTGAAAAGGAACATATTTTGTAATTTTCAGACTGTGAGTTTGCCTGCAAGATAGAAAATTCTGGAAGGGATTATTAAACATAAATCTTGATTCTGTAATCCAATACATTAGCAGTTGCACCTGAAGTTCTGTTATACAGAAGTTTCATAAACATGCTTTCTATGGCATAATCCAATAGGTTAATAAAAATACTGAACAAGGTCAGAGTTGAAAACAGAATCCACAAGTGACCTCTTTCCTAGCTGGCATGGTACACGAACAGCATTCCAGGTGCTGATATTCCCAGATGTTCCTGTTGAGAGACGCCACGTTTCCGTCATATATTTGTCTTATGAACACCTTGAATTTTATAAGCAATCCTGTTAGTCATTTTGCTTTGGTCTCTAGGAAAACCAAATCCAAATCTGCAGTTCAAGTCCAAAAATGGATATGCATTCCTGACTCCATCTGACTTTATCTTGCCTTCATCTGACTATCCTGACTATGCGCTTCCATTTTCCCTTCGCCTTGACATATTTTTTAAAAACCCTTTATCTTTTTTGAAATGTAAAGTTTTGTGCACATACAAACACGAGTAGGGACATCCTTCCCTTCAGTAATAAGGACTCAATGCCCCAGTTGTTGGCTTCTTTGGGAGTTGTCTTCACTAAAGAGAGGCATCTAGTCCAAAGGCACACCCCTTCCCGGGGTCACCGATATCTAATGACTAATCCCTGTGTGTCATTTCTGGGTCATCTTGAAAGAAGTTTCAATGGAGTAGTGGGGTAGAAAATAAAACCTGCAAGGAGTAGGCTAAGGAGAGAATGTAAATTAAGGAAAAAAAGATAGTGCCTACAAACAGTTGAACCGATATTTTGCTGGGAGGGCAGCAGAGAAAAAAAAGGAGCAGCAGCCTGGAGGGCGGGTGGAGGAAGTCAGAGTAAGTATTTTGTTTGCATGGAAACACTGTATGCAAATAGCAGTGATCCAGCAGAAAGGGGAAAAAAAAAACATCCATGCTGTAGGAGAAAGGAAACAGTTGCAGTACCAAGTTCTTGGGAAGAGAGGAGGTGAGATGCTCAAGTTGAACATTAAAAGGAAGCAGAGCTAACCATCCTCGGTAACAAGAGGGAAACGCATGGTACTGCTGGTTTGTTTGTTCGTGGGAAGCTGATTGATTTCTGTTCTCAGTGGAGTGTAAGGCAAATCATTCAAGAAGAGTGCAGAGGGAAAAGGTAATTCAAGAGATCTAAAGGGGCGGTGTGGGGGGAGCTTTCTGTGCCAATAGCACTCCCACAATTATGGCGAACATTCCTAGAACCTGCCAGACTTTCTATGACAAGTGTGGCGAGCACCCGCCCACAAAGTGACGCAGTAGAAGGGCAAAAGATCCTCTGTAGGCTCAGAGGAAGTGACATGATGACAGGAAGCAGATGGCCATGGTGGGCAGGCGAAGCTCACTTTCCAGTAAAAGGCTATAAAAGTACAAAGAAGATAGCATTGAGGCTTGAATGTGCTAAGCCCAGCTGCAGATCTAAGAGCATGCTGGCTGTTAGGAGACGCGAGCATTTCGAATTGAGAGGAGATAAGAAGAAGGGGCCCAGGGACGCCTGGGTGGCTCAGATGGTTAAGTGTCTGCCTTCAGCTCAGGTCATGATCTCCAGGTCCTGGGATCAAGCCCCACGTGGGGCTCCCAGCTCAGCAGGGAGTCTGCTTCTCCCTCTGCCTCTCCTCCTGCTTGTGCTCTCTGTATCTCTTTCAAATGAATAAATTTAAAAAAAATAATAAATAAATAAAAGAAGAGGAAGGGTGCAGTGATCCAGTTCTGAGCTTCATCTTTTGTTTTATTAGGAAGACAATGACATCTTGAGGTTGTGTTAAAAAAATAAACACAGGGTGGGGAGAAGTGGAGACAGGAACTGAACACACTAGGAAAGTGTGTATTAGTGCTGGTGAGCAGTGTTAAGTGCCTACTAATATTTAGGACATAAACTTGAAAAAATACCAGTCAAACTGGTATGAATTTTATTCTAGCTGACTGCAGGGAAAGAGTATGTGGTTAGTTGGGTTGGACCATAGTTGGGTTTTTCCTAAGTGAGTGGAGGGAGAAAGCAGCAAGGACGCTAAGGAGGTTTGCATCTCTTACTAGTTCTCTTTTCTTCCAGGATTTCTTTTTGCTAAACAGAAGCAATTATAAATAAGTAAGCAAATAAATAAGTAAATACGCAAATAAATAAATATATGTGTAGATATACGTACACACACACACACAACTCCATATTATCTTACTTTTTTTTTTAAAGATTTTATTTATCTATTTGTCAGAGAGAGAGAGATCACAAGTAGGCAGAGAGGCAGGCAGAGAGAGAGGGGGATGCAGGCTCCCCACAGAGCAAGGAGCCTGATGTGGGACTCGAACCCAGGACCCTGGGATCATGACCTGAGCCGAAGGCAGCCGCTTAACCAACTGAGCCACCCAGGTGTCCCCTTACTTTTTTTTTTTTACACAAAAGACAGCATGGTACATTTTTTGTTATGTAACACTGAGTCTTAGAGAACCTTCCTGAGTACACAGAGAGCTTCCTCATTCTTTTCTCCAGTTACATGATATTCTGTTGTATGCTTATGATGTTTATTTGGCCAGTTTTAACTTAGAAACACCTGGATTACGTCCAGTCTTTTGCTAACATAGGTAATGAAATGAGTAAACATGCCCGGGTATCATTTCACGGGGATGGAACCTTATTTGTAGGATAAATCTGCAGAAATGTGAATGCTGGTTTGGTCAAAGGTATATGCAGAAATTGACAAATAGTGCTCCCTACAGTTTGTACCCATGTATAGTTACATGATCTATTAGCACATCTATTCTGCCATAGTCTTGTAAAAGAGGCTTTATCAGACATTTGCATTTTTGCTAATCTGATTAATGTGAATTAAAACCTCCCTTTAGTTTCAGTTTGTGTATCTCAAACTGAGCGTCCCCTAACTTTAAGAGTCCTGTGTATTCTGTGAACTGTCTCTTCATATGTCTTGCTCATTTTTTATTGGGGTAGTCTTTTTCTTATCCATTTGTAAGGGCTCTTTATATGTTCAGGAATTAGACCTTTGTATACACTCTGAGTTGATTTTTCCCCCCGTTGGCTGTCTTTTGACTCGATTTGTGTGATGATTGTCTGTCTTTGCCAGGCAGGCAGAAGGCTTTCAATTGCTTGTTTTGTACTTTATCCATCTTTTCTTTAATGGCTTCTAAATTTTTTCAAAGTTAAAAATATCTTCCCCACTTTAAGATAATGAAAGAATTCTCTGCGTGTGTATTAATTTTTTGAGATATACTTGACATATAACATTATGTTAGTTTCAGATGTATAACAGTGATTCCATATCTGTATATAGTAGGAAATGACCTCAAATCTAGTTAACATCTGTTACCATATGTAGTTACAAATTTTCTTTTTCTTGTGATGAGGATTTTTAAGATCTACTCCCTTTGCAACTTTCAAATATGCAATATGGTATGAAAGAATTCTTGATAGTTTCCATTTTTACTTTAAATTTTTAATCCATATTATCCATTTGATATTTAGTTTGGTATATGGCATGGGTTATAGAACTCATCTCTCTATCCATGCACATTGTTTTAACTAGTAACAGTTGCTCCCCTTCATTGATGTTCTTTTTCTAGCTTTTCTAGCTATTCCTAATTTCACCTAAATTGATATATTTAGGAAGTTGAGTCTTTTCATCCAAGAATCTTTTAAGTATTTTCTTTTGTACAAGATTTTTTTTAAGTTTTTTTCATTGTGTTTTAACATTTCCTTTTTATAGGACTTGAACTTTTTTTTTAAGATTTTTTTTTAAGAAACCTCTATATACAACGTGGGACTTGAGCTCACAATCCCAAGATCAAGAGTGGCATGCTCCACCAACTGAGCCAGCCAGGCACTCCATGATCTTGAACCTTTTTTTTTAAAGATTTTATTTATTAATTCAGAGAGAATGTGTGCAAGGGGCAGGGGAAAGCTGAGGGAGAGAGAGAATCTCAAGTAGACTCTGTGCAGAGCACAGAGCCCATCACGGGCATGATCCTCCCACCCCAAGACTATGACCTGAGCTGAAATCAAGAGTCAGAGGCTTAACCGACTAAGTCACCCAGGTGCCCCTTGACCTTTCTTGATAAGTTTATTCCTAGTTATGCAAAGGAATGAGATAATGATGAACCATACGTAGAATCTACTGGATTAGAAGGAAAACAAAAGAATAAATAAAATAATAAATAGCAAAATTTTGATAAGCTCAGTGAATTGGATGACTTGATAGGTTGAGGAATGATTAGGAATGGGAATACAAGCAGAATGAATGAGTCGGAAGGACATCCCACTGGGAAATCTGACAACGCAACGTTTTTTTTAAGATTTTATTTTTAAGTCATCTCTACACCCAATGTGGGGCTCGAACCCACAACCCTGAGATCAAGAGTCACCGGCTCCACCAACTGAGCCAGCCAGGCACCCCAACAACTCAACTTTCTTGACTTATGTTCTCTTTAGAGTCTCTAGCCATGAGCTTAGCTTACATTTCCTTTCCATTTTCAAAGTCTGCTTTCCTATAGTCCACTTCTCGTGTCTTACTGTGCTTAGTTTCTCTTCTTTGGTTAATAGGAATCCCAGGAGATGTGGAATATAAGTCCCATGTAAGCACTGACCAAAATGAAGCGGGTATATTTGTACTAATATCAGACAAAACAGACTTTGGGGTGAGATAAAGAGGACATATTGAGGAAAGGATCCATTAAGGAGGAAGTATTACAGTTCTAAATGGGTACAATCTAATGACACACTCTCCAAATAGAGAGAGATGATAGAACTAAACGGAAAAATGGAGAAATCCCTATCGTAGTGACAGATTTAAACATACCTCTGTAAGAAGCTGAGAGAACAAGCAGCCAAGAAAATTCTAGAGAGAGATATAGATGTGAACAACATAATTAATTAACTGGACCTAACTGACATTTAGAGAACACTGTAGCCCAAAACTGTAGAATATACCCTCTTTTCAAGTGTTCATGGAACATACACAAAAATTGACTATACCATTGGCCAAAATGCAAGTCACAACAGAGTTTAAATCCGTGTGTACAATGTATGTTTTCTGACCATAGTGGTGGTTAAATGAGTGTGTCCACATTGTAAAAATCCATCCAGCCTCACACTTATGATGTCTGGGTCTTCTATGAAATATATTTTCTTTGTAATATGACATACATTCGGGGCACCTGGGTGGCTCAGTGGGTTAAAGCCTCTGCCTTCGGCTCGGGTCATGATCTCAGGGTCCTGGGATCGAGCCCCGAATCAGGCTCTCTGCTCATCAGGGAGCCTGCTTCCCACCCCACGCCCCCACCCCCCGCCTGCCTCTCTGACTACTTGTGATCTCTCTCTCTCTGTCAAATAAATAAATAAAATCTTAAAAAAAAAAAAAAAATGACCTACATTCCCGCAGCCTGTCACAAGTTCCCTTCCACCAAGTATCAAAATACCTACGCTATTTTTACATACCTCCTTGTGTTTATTACTCACCTATGTATATGTCTCTAAATCCACACATTCTACATGGCATGTACTTTACATGTTATCCTAATAAAATTCCACAACTATCCAAAGAGATGTCTTTTAACCCCCATTTTACAGATAAAGAAAGGGAGAGTTGGAATAGCTAAAAAGGAACTGCCATGACCGCTAAATAGCCTTTGCTTGTTACATAGTAACAGGCTACCCTCATGAGTATTTTTCCCAATTCCCCTTGCATTTTTCCCCCTGAGGATTACTAAATACCTCAACAAATACTCCACATCTGTAGAAGTAACTCCTATAAGCCAGGTTCTGGCGGAGTTGTTGGCCATACGAATTTGAAATCAGCAAAGGTGAAGAGCCATTAAAGTTACAAGACCGCATCCTAAGTGTGTACCTTGTCCCCTGTTCTCCCGGTTTTCGTGTCCCTCATGGAATCCAGTTATATAATATTATCTGGTTATTTTTCTCCCTTTTCCTTCAGTTTCAAAGCCCTCTGGATGAGGACAGCAAGTGTCCTGCCAAATACATTCTTCTAATTCTTGTGAAATTCAGAGTAATAACAAAAGAGACTGGAAGCTTCCCAAACAGGGGAAATGGAGAGCAAATGCCAGGGTCAGGAGGGACTGGAGTCTACTTAGGCCACTAAAGAAACCAGCCTGGTGGCGGCAGGCGCGGAACGAGAAGTCTGGAAAGGCACCGTGACGCCAGGTTCCGGCTACCGATTGCTGAAAAGGCCAGGCCAAGATACGATGTGCCTGAGCCACTAGGCAACAAGGACTTATTATAAATTATCAACTCTGATAAGATAAAAATGTTATTTTTAAATTTTACTCTTTTAAGATTTTTAAGTTATCTCTGCACCCAAACTCACAACCCCGAGATCAAGAGCCATACGCCCCACCGACTGAGCCAGCCAGGCACCCCAAGAAATCAATTCTCTCTCTCTCTTTTTTTTTTTTTTTTTTTAAGTAAGCTCTATGCCCATCGCTGGTCTCGAACTCACCACCCTGAGATCAGGAGTCTCATGCTCCGCCGACTGAGCCAGCCAGGCACCAAAAAATGTTATTTTAAGATTGCTCAGGTGGCGCTGTTGCAAAAAGGCTGAAATTGGAAGATTCTGAAAGTTCTAGGCTGGTGAGGCTCAACGAGAGCCTACTGAGAATTCGTGTTGTTGCTGTGGGGCTTGGAGGGTCAGGGACTGCAAGCCTGCTCCTGCCTCGGAGGAGCTCCAATCAGCTGGGAGGGGTTAACAACAAAAATGGCGCATGGTGGATAGGACACAGGTAGGGGCAAAGTCTGGTGAGAGGAAAGAGCCCAATGTGGTCTGGAAAGAAAGGCAGAGGGGCGCCTGGGTGGTTCAGTCATTAAGCGGCTGCCTTTGGCTCAGATCATGATCCCAGGGTCCTGGGATCAAGCCCCGCATTGGGCTCCCTGTTCCAAAGGAAGCCTGCTTCTCCCTCTCCCATTCCCTCTGCTTGTGTTCCCTCTCTCGCTGTGTTTCTCCTTGTTAAATAAATCTTTAGGGGCGCCTGGGTGGCTCAGTGGGTTAAAGCCTCTGCCTTCAGCTCAGGTCATGATCTCAGGGTCCTGGGATTGAGCCTGCTTCCCTCTCTCTGCGTACCTGTGATCTCTCTCCTCTCTGCCAAATAAACAAATAAAATCTTAAAAACAAAATAAAATAAAATCTTTTAAAAAAAAAAGAAAAGAAAGAAAGGCAGAGAAGGCAAGGGGATGGAGAGCTGGTAGACCCTAGTCCCCCAGCCTCACCTGTCAAAATAGTTACGAGGAAAGGGAAGAACTTTACAGGGTAAAGTAATGGGTTGGAACAGCCCATCAAGATTATGAACCAGTTAATGAGGGAGAAAGGAATGTTCTGTTAACATCCATGATCAAGCCAGAGGGCACAATCGGTCCTGCAGCAGGCCCGCTCGGTTTCTCTCCAGGACCCTCTCTGACCCTCACTGGCTAAACAGAAGAATGCAAATCATGTAGGTTGGCAGGCTGGAATGGAAGCTAAAAACCTAGTTTATGGTGATAGAAGATAGAAAAGATTAAGGATGGGGCGCCTGGGTGGCTCAGGTGGTTCAGCGTCTGCCTTCGTTTCAGGTCATAAACCTGGGGTCCTGGGATCAAGCCCTGCATCGGGCTCCCTGCTCATTGGGAAGTCTGCTTCTCCCTCTTCCTCTGCTCCTCCCCCTGGCTTGCTCTCTCTCTCTCTCAAATAAATAAAATCTTTTAGAAAAAAAAAAAAGATTAAGAATAGAACTGAGTGGAAGAGGGCCCCAGGAAAATTCTGGGGATTTCAGTGTCCTAGATCTTATCAGAATGTTCGTTACAAGTGAGCATACGATTGTCAAAACTCAATGAACTCAACGCTCAACTGTGCACTTTATTGTAGGAAAAATATGCTTAAAAAAAGAAAGAGAAAGAAATGCTATAATCAAATTCTAATACTTGAGGAGGGGAAAAAAAAGACTAGAGGAGTTAAGATGCAAACAAAGAAGGAAATTAGACCCCAGGACAAACTTCCAATCAGTCTGAGAATGGCAGATTTTGTGGTAGTGCAGGGTGGGCTGTGACATTAAAGATGTGGGGGGGGGGGGGGGCTGGGTCCTCGGGTCCAAGAGGCAGAAGGGGAGAGAAAAGCAAGGAATGCAGGCTATGTCTGAAGGGATTTCTCCAGAAACTTGAAAATTCAGAAAATTGGGTCCATCCGTGACCCAACTTTCTCTTCCACAAACAAAGGAATAGAATTTTATTTATTTATTTAAGATTTTATTTGAAAGTTATCTCTACACCCAACATGGGGCTCGAATTTACAACCTCCGGATCAAGAGTGCTCTACGGACCGAGCCAGCCAGGCACCTCAAGAAATAAAAGCTTCAAATACCAAACTGAGGAAGTCAGAGCTCTGATGTGAAAATACATAAAAGGTCTGGGAAGATATGTCTGGAACTATGCCCCACGCTAGAGGGAAGTTACATACCTACTGCGTAGTGTTGGATTTTGGTCAGCAAGCACGTGCTTTCTCATTTTATGAATTTAATTTTGTTCAATCCAGTGTTGGATCAAAGAACAGTTGTTGATAAAAACTGAGGCCTGTCTTTGGTGGCGCCGGAGTCCTCCTCCTCACACCTGCAACTTATGTTTGACAAACCTGTGGGCATGAAGAGTGACATCCGTCACTCATTGCTGGGCACTGCCCTTTGGTTTCCTCAAGCCTGTGACAAACTCTCGGGGAGGTGAGGTTGGGGCTGGGGACCTGAAGGTCTGGGGCAAGGGCGGGCACACCGTATCTAGAAAGAACTAGAGAGTAAAAACGTTAGGATCTGAAGGACATATAGTCCCTGTCACACGGTCGTGCCTTTTTTGCACGAAAGCAGCCGGAGATCGTTTGTAAAGAACAGGCATGGCGGCAAGGCCGAGGGAGGCCTGACTCCTGACTGCACATCAGATTCACTTCAAAGGCTCACAAAACCACTGCTACCCAGGTCCCACCCCTAAGATTCCAAATCTGGGATAAGGCCCAAACATTTGTTTTGTATTTGTTTGGTTTTGGGTACCAGGTGATTCTGATGTGTATCCTGGGCTGAAAACAATTATTCTAGGTGCGCCTGGGTGGCCAGTCAAGTGAAGCATCTGCTTTCAGCTCAGGTCATGTTCTCAGGGTCCTGGGATCCAGCCCTGCATCGGGCTCTCCGCTCACTGGGGAGTCTGCTTCTCCCTCTCCCTCTGCGCTCCCGCTCTCTCTCGAATAAATAAAATCTTTACAACACACACACACAATTGTTCTAGAAAGAGAATCATGGTCTCAGGAATCTGCTGGAGTTGGGAGGGGGGCAGATGCGGGGAGTGGAGGGTGCAGGGCGGGGGACAGACGAATGGAGAAGGGCCAGGGCTGCACTGAAGTCTAGATTAAGATTAGGACTATCTGCTGTCCACCTGAGAAATTCAGTGCTTCCGGTATTTTGCTTAAATGCTCTTTATTTGATGCGCTTGCGTGCTCAGCACTGTGAGGACCTGCCGCCCGTCCTGAGGAGGCGGCCCCTTCCCCACCCTTGGTTAGGGCGCCCGTGGGGGCGAGGGAGAGGAGGCCATCAGTAAGCCGCCTTCTACCTAACCTTCCTTCTGGGACCATTCTCTATAGGCTCCTGCGAAGTTGCGAGCCCTGTGGGGAAAAGGGGGTGAGGAAGGACCGGCCCGGGAGGCCGTCCCGGGTGCCTGCCCAGCTAGCGCCCCACGCCTTCCCCATACCCTGTGTATCCAAGGCCTTGGGCCAGCTGCGTGGCCTGCGAGCCCCGCCTGCCCATCTGACAGAAGAAAATGAGGTTCTCCTCTTGCAGCTTTGGCTTCTCGGCGGAGTACAAGGCCTGGAAGGCGGCGGGCTCCAGCTGCAGGGCACTTTCCAGCTCAGACACTGGGAGAAGTCGAGGGGAGAGAAGGGAAAGCCGGCGGTGGGCGACCTCAGGTTCAGACCCGGCCTGGAAGGACTGGGTCCGCGGCCCGAACAAATCTCCGGAAGGCCCCCAAACCACCCACGGGGACCACTCCCCCTCCCCTCCAACCTCGAGGACCAGACAGGCCCACCTGCGCGGGAAGGCAGCCAAACAGCTGAACGGGAGCCCGCTCCCCAGCAGCGAGGGCGAGCGGCGGGCGGGTACCCAGCCTTGCGGAGGTCAAGCTAGAAAAGCGGGGCCGCCCCTTCCTCGCCGCCTGTTATCCGCTCAAACTGGAAGGGCCAGTTCCGCTGCCAGGACCCGCCTCCCACCAGCCCTTCTCCAGGAAGCTGGGGTAGGGGGGCTCAGAGGAATACAGGGCCGCCCGGGCCCGTGCCTTCCCCCACGCCGCCCTAGGAGCCCCCTCCTGGACGGCCTCTGCGGCACCCGCGCGGTCCCCTCTGTCCCATACCCGGGATGTTGAGCGCCCCCGGGATGGTCCCCGCTGCCGCCTCCTCCCGAGACCTCACATCGATGAGCCGGGCCTGGCCCGAGGCCAGGAGCGAACGCAGTTCAGGGAGCGAGACCGTGGGCGCTGAGGAAGGAGGCACGAGAGCCCTGAGCGGAGCGGGCTGCCCGGCACTGCTGCGCGGCGCCCCTCCACCTGGCAGCGCCCCAGCCCGGGAGCGGGGGCGTGCGGACCTCGGCGCCGCGCCCCGCCGCCACACCTCCTCCCGGGGGCCCGCAGGTAGGTCGGGACGAGGCCCCAGGTCTCTCCCCGCAGGTACCTCCGGCCATGGTGCGCGCAGCCACGGCGAGCGGCAGGAATGCGGCCCCGGGCCGCCCCCTCGGGGCCCGCAGCATCTCCCCCGCCCTCCCGGAGCCGGGACCGGAACCGGAAGCGAAGGCCCCGCCCCGCCGCACCTGCTCGCGGATACCGGCTCGCCAGGCACGTTTTTGTGATTGCCCAGCGCGGGCTGGCGAACGACACGCTGGTCTGGCCTGGCGCAGGCACTCAGGGTAACGACCACAGGAGCAGCACCTCACCCTAACCTTGGCCCAACCCTTACTGGGCAAAGTGCAATGCGCCTCCCGCCCCAGGGCCCACAAAAGGAAAACCAGGGACAAGAGTGGCTCTGAACGTTTTATCTTTAAAAAAAAAAAAAGAAAGAAAGAAAGAAAAGAAAAGAAAAGAGGAAAGAAAGAAAAAGAAGGAAAAAGCATCCCCACAAGGGGAAGGCCCATGCGGGCCCGTCTGTTGTTCTCCCTGGCTCCAGAGACTTCTGCATAGGCCTCTGCTGCTTGCCGGCTGATCTCCTCTTTCTGGGGCAGCAGCCGTTGCTAAGCAGCCTGCTCCCCACTTCTGGCTAAAGCCTGATCCCCAGAGTCCTCGAGTGCACAGCCGAGCTCCGGGGGAAGGAAGAACCAGTGGAAGCGCCCGAGTCCTGGGGCAAGCCGGGGCATCCCCTGTGGGCAGACCCTCTGCGGGCACGTCAGCAAGCACAGGGCGAGCCCCCATGTCGTGTGTGTCCGGTATCCAGCGCGGAGACAGCACATGCATCTGCGAGAGCACAAGGGCCCCGGGGGGCTGCGCGGCAGGGCCGGGCCAGGCTGTCGGTGCACGCCCACGCGTGTGTTTCACACCAGCGCAGGCAGCTCTGTCTCGGGGCCTGGGTTCAAAGCCACGCCGTCTCAACTCCCCCCGGGGCCCCCGCCAGTAGCGGGCAGTGAAGGAAAGGGGCACGGGGTTAGCCTGTTTGCTCCTGGGCTAGGCGCAGTTCTCGGAAAGGGGCAGTGGGGCCCAAAGCCCCCAAGTCGCCACAGTTAATTGCTGTCATTCTTGATGACGACCTCGACTCCGTGGTGCCGCAGCTGAGCTCGGAGCAGCAGGTTCTTGTTTTTCAGATCTTCCACCTGACACGGAAAGGGGGCCACAGAGAGGGTGAGTACAAGAGCTGGCACAGCCAAATCCCCGACCGGATTCAGACACCCGCTAGTGACCGGAGAAACATGAAGCCCTCTCTACGGACACCAGGGGCGGGCGTCCCACACCGGCTCGCCGGCCATGGACTTCAGGAGGGGTCTGACCTGCTGTCGAAGCACATCATTGTCCAGCTGCAGCTGGTCAAGCCCCTGCAGCTCTTCAGACAACCGGTGGTTACTCTGTCGAAGCTCCTGGATGTAATCACAGGCTTTGGACAGAATTCCACCTTTACTCTGCAAGAAAAGGCCGACGAAATGAGGACTAAAATAGGTGCTACCTGGCTCGCCTTCCCAAAGCTCACTCACACTGTGGACCTCGCTTTCCCCTAAGGACAGCGGTAGAACATTTCACAAGGATACAGGAACCTCGGAGAAAGGTAAGCAAAGATTCCTGCCGTGTGCGCCCTCTCTACCGTGTCTGGAAACGACACCAGGAGACCGAGGTCAGGCGTCCCGCCCACTACCAGGGTCCTTCCCTGACCTGGCCGGACTTGGTGCTCTCCATGGAGCAGTCTGGGATGATCTTGGACAGCTGCACGATCCAATTGTTAATCTTGTCTCGGCGGCGGCGTTCGACTGGGGGGCGCAGGGGAGGACAAGGGGACCCAGTGAGAACTCACCACAGGCCCTGTCAAGCTACCTGAGCTCTCCTGCTCAGATAGCACGGCTGTCCCCAACCCCACCGACCAGCACCGACCTTCATTATGCTGAGCCCTGCGTTTCTCATCCCGAGTCGTCCTGGGAGCTTCTGACTTCCTGACGACAGAGCCCAGGGTGGCCAGAGTAAGAGAAGGACAAAAAATAAGTTTGGAGGTTGGGGTAAGGAATGACACGGGAGGTGGCAGGGAATCGAGACCACCATGGCAACGGAGAAGGGCTGGGGGCTACTCACGGGGAATACGGGTGAGTCCTGGGGGCAATGGACCGCTGGCTTCCTCCTTGCAACACTTCCTGGGGTGACATCATCACAAAGAACTGACCTGTGAAGATGGAGGGTAGGTTGTGTCAGGACGTGGGACTTAGGAACCTCGTCAAGTTCTGAGGCCAAGGTCATAGGATCCTCTTGGAAAAAAAGGAGGATACTTCCTCCTGCTGGAAGGGTGGCCCCAGACTCACTGCCTGCCCAGGTTTCAGTGAGCGTTACGGGGTCCTGGGAAGGGCCCACCGCCGATCCCAGCCCCTCCAGTCAGCACCCCCACATAGCTCACCAGTGCCAGGAGGGGTCGCCTGCCCCAGCAGGGCCTCTGAGCCTTGGGTAGTAACAACAGCTGCTGTACTCCCCGATGTGGTGCCCCCTGCGCCATCCCCCACTGCAGTGCTGGGGAAGTAAGTATAGTGCGTCTCGGCGGCGGTCCCCTCTGTGTCAACGGCGTCATCACTGGTGAATGCGCCCTGGATCACCGCCTGGGGAGGGGAACCACAGAACAGAGTCCGGTGACGGTCAGATACTTCCCACTGGCCTACCCTGAAGCTTCTCTCCCTAGGGGAAGGAGGGAGAAACATCCAGAAAGGGAAAACCTGGTGCCTTGGGACAAGGCAGCCCCAGATGCCTCGCCACCCCCAGCCCCACCCCCATCTCATGAGTTCGGCTTCAGCTCAGTCCTCGGAGCTCCAGTCCCCTCCCCAGCCCAGGCCCCAGTACCTGGGTCATGGATTGAGTGGCCGGATAGCCACTGATGGCACCAGTCCCCTCCGTCTGGCCATCCAGCTGCCCCTCGGACACCTGGATCACCCTGTACATCACCTAGAAGCGGGAAGGAACGGGAAAGCGGGGAGAGAGAATACAGGAGTCAATGCTGGGGACCCCGGGCCTCTCATAAAGCTTCTCTTGGACAGAGCCCCAAACCGAGTGCTTCAGGGGCAAAGCTTCAGCTGTTCCTCCCTTCCGTCCCGAGGTTTCGGCGGAGCCTCCACCCCACACCGACCTCTACTCCAAACCTCCTCCTCCCAGCCCCTCCCCCCACCCCCCCACCCCCGCAGGAGTCCCCGTGGTCACCGCCTCCTCCAAGCCAGGTCTCTCCCCCCACCCCAGAGGCTCATTACCTCCCTCAACCCCAACCCCCCGGTGACACCTGCAGGCAGCTGGCCCCCTCCCTTACCTGGCCCCCATTCTCAGTTCGGAAGACGTACTTGACGTTGGGGTCAGGGAAGGTGGCAGCTGACTGGATGCTGGCAATAGCCACGCTCGTGGGGTCCTCCCCAGTTGCCACTGCACCTGAATTAGAAGAGCAAAGGAGAAGTCTGCGACTTACTGCCTTTCTCCCTCTGTTCCACCTGCATGTCACTTAGGAGGACCAGGGTGCATGGAAGACACGCCCGTGGGGGACGGGGAGAGGCCAGGCTGGGCTCCTGCGCTCCGGTGTCTCGACCACTCACCCTCCTGAATCTGCACTGTCCCCTCTTCCGCTTCAGCTGTTTTCTGCTGCCTGTTCGTGACAGCACAAATGAAAGAAGAAGGGAAGGGAAGAAAAAGCTCACTGACCCAGTAACATACAGCTTCCAAACTCAATGGCATTCCCAACAGACGCCGGCTTAGGTTAGAATAACAACAGCGGGTATTTACTGAGTGTTTACTGCGTGCATAGCACTGAGTTAAGCACTTAACACGCGTTATTATTTACTACTAAGAACAGCACAGTGGGGTAAGCAGCACTACTTGCATTTTGTGCATGAGACATCACACCACGCAGCTGGGGCTGAGAGCAGAATCTAGGTCTGCCCTACTCCAGAGCCAGTGCTCTTAGCCATTCTGCATTTTCCCAGGCCTCCCATCTCCCGCCCCAGACCCCACCTCTTCTTCACTCACCCCTTCATCTCTCTGTAAGGGGGCACATCCGAGGAGCTGGTCCTTCTTTGGAAGTCTTCGAATCTCCTGCCTCACAGGCCTGAGTGCTAAGTCCTGATAGAAATCAGGGAGTTTGCAGTTGAGTCCAGGAAACTGAATAGCCTCTCTGTTTCAAGAAGCTAGGCTCCATGAAGACTCAGCCAAGAACATAATGCAATCAATCTACAGAGGACACTCCGTTTCCTCCATTCTGATGATGAGAAGTGGGCTATGGTGGTTGAAAAAGCAACCGTACCAACAGTGTTCCTTGGCCATCCGTTATCGCTCCAAGTCATGGTGGAGAGGGGATGATTATACTTAAAATACTGAGAAACAACATATTTCTGGATGGAGCATGACTAAAGTTACCACGATGGGCCATGTTTAGACTACCGCTATCAAAAACACAGGACCACTGCGCTGGAACTTCTTCCAGCTTCTGGGCCACATACCGGACCCAGAAATTTCTGTTCTCACATCTAGGAAGGGGAAACCTCCCTGAACCATAAAGAACATACTTGGCCCTTCGGCCTCATTCTACTTGGGCCCCTTGGGCTCCTGCTATGGGGTGTCCAGATCTATGTCATTTGTTAAATACCCTACAGTCCAAGTGTATCATTTTCAAGCCCCTTCTATTTTCTTCATCAAGGCTTCCGGTAGAACAACACAGTTGCTAAAATGTTGCCATGACAACTGCAAGTCAACTGAACCTCAGCAAAGAAGGAAAAAAACTCCAGGCTCAAGGTTCGGAAGGAGAGACAATGGAAAAGGAACTCTTTTGCAAGGTGCCCGCCTTAGGACCCTGACACCCAGCCAAGAGGGCAGGAAAAACAAAGAGCTGAGGAGACAGATGCCTCCAGAAAGATACAGCTACCACGTAGAAAGCAACAAAATTATCCCCACACGAACGGGTAAGATTTTGGTCAAGTGTCTACCCAGAAGGTCCCCCAAACCTTTCCTATCTAAGGGCAATCTTCAACGGATGAGCCCTGGAAAGTCCGCACGGAAGGGAAGTGTTGACCAAAAAAAAAAAACATGAAAACCCAAAAAACAAAGAAAAAGAAAAAAAAAAAAAAGAAGAAGAACTGAAAGCGAAACTGTCCGGAGGAAGTAACGCCGCCAGAAGATCCCAGTCCCTAAGGGGAAGTAGCACCCGTGTTCGGTACCACCTACCTGTCCATCCTCAAACCTACGGAGGAGGTGGCCCTCCGAGGCTTCTGCGCGGACTGCAGGAGGAGGCGAGGGAAGAGACGGCAGGGCACGGGAGGCGTCTCTACCGCCCACAGCTGTCAGCCAGGGGCGGCCTCTGAGGACACCCAGCAACCGGGTCAGGCTGCTTATTCAAATCTTAGTTGGACATCCGGAAGCATTTCCTGAGCATTAGGGGATGCGACACGGAAACGCGGACGGGATGTTGTGGCGAGCGCGCTCGGGCCAGCAGGGCCCGGCAAGAGCCCCTGCTAAGTCTGGACACAAAGGGGAAAATCACCAAGTCCCGAAAGAAGCCCGGCGCCCCGACCTTGCCCGAGCAGGCGGCGTCGCCCCGCAGGCCCCGCGGCCGGCAGGCGCGAGCCCGCGAGCCCGGGAGCCCGCGAGCCCGGGAGCCCCGGCGGCCGCCGCGCTCGCCCCGCGACCCCGCGCTGCGCTCGGCGGCCAGGAACCGGCGCGGGGCTCGGCGGGCCCGCGATCCCGGCCGGCGGCTGGCGGCGCAGGAGGGCGGGGACGCGTGCGCTCGGGGGCGGGGAGTGCGCTCGGCCCACAAAGGGGGGCGGGAGAGAAAGGAGCGGGCACGGCCCCCTCCCTCAAAACAAAGGCTTCCTCCCCGGGAGGTCCGCCGCCTGAAAACGGGAACGAAATCAAGGCTGCCCTGCCTGCCGGCCCCCCCAGCCTCCGGACCCCCGACTCGCGTCCGGGCCCGAACTCACCGGCCGAGGCCGCCGATCTCCCCTGACCGTGCTCTGCCTCTCCCGGACTCGGAGAGCTCCATGGACAGCTGCTCATGCGCACTCCCGGCCGGCGGCCATGTTGGTGAGGGGCGGAAGTATCCCTCTGGACCCGCCCAGCCTCCTCAGCCTCTGAGCCGCCCCACTTCCGGCCGTTCTCGCTCGATGAGGCGGAAAGATGCGGATGGGTGGGGATGTCGCCGTGGCGGAGAAGAAGGAACTTCCTGAGGTTCCCCGGAGAGTGACATTGAAGTCTTCGTCGCTTTCGGCAAGAACGGAAGAAAGACGACCAATGTGCGCTATCCCCTTTCTGCCGAACAAGGCGTTTTTAGTGGTAGAAGGGAGCGAGGCTGGCTCAGATCAAGGGAAGGACGTCGGAAGGAGGCGCCATCTTTAACAAGGGCTACTTGGGAGGCCATCTTGGATCAGGACACTTTTTTGGTGTCCACTGGAAAGGAGGACGGTTCTGGGTACACTCTTTTGTATTAGCGTCAGCAGTTACTCACCCAGAGACCCCCAGAGCTTCCAGTTTTTGTGAGGCTTTCAGTTGCTGTGAGAAGGATCTTGATTCCCATTCCTCTCGGTTAAGACTTGCCCTTAATGGATCCGGAGCAGTGTGGTGTGACGAGAAGGGTTCAGCCTCTGGAGCCGGATGAACTCGGATCTCAAACCTACCGCTCTCCCTTCTTGCCTCTGAGACCTTTGGCAAGCCTTTGACTTAGTTAGCCTCCCTAACTGACCTCATTTTACAGGTCTCCCATCCGTAAAATGGAGATAACCAGTACAAACCTTACAGAATTGTTACGTGGAGTAACTAAAATCAAGGGCACATATTCTTTGCTTGTAGAATACCTAGCCTTTACCGATAGATAACGAGCATTATGTAAATAAAAGTTTCTCTTCCTCATTTCCTGACCGCCACGAACCTAGCTCTAGTTTCTAGCCACAGGTCTCCATGACAACGACTGAGGAAGAGCACCCAAACAACAGCAAAAGGACGTTTTGCCAAACATGAAAATGCGATCCCCATCACCTAAGACTCTGTTAAGAATAATGAGACTCCACACTGTTTCCATATAAAAGTACAACTTTTATTCTGAGACATTGCTTCTAACTAGAATGGAATCTGTGGCCCCAGCCTGTCTGGAGAAGCAGTCCCATGGCCTGAGTTATGCCATTCCCCTTCCCTGAAATAGGAGGAAGTTATTCCAAAGGAAAAAGGAGAATCCGGGGAGATCCGTACAAGACCTCTCTTCCTAAAGGTGACTGGAGGCAGAGGGTAGGGATGCTGGAAAGGGGGCCAGTCCGTCTTTTGAGGCCTGAGGCCTTCAACGAGCTCCTTGACATGGTCCTCTTAATCTACAGCGAAGAGGGTCTGGAGGATTCCAGGAGCAGAATTAGGATGAGCAGTTCCGAAGTGTTTATGTGTGACAGGCTCTGACCTGGCCCTGTCCTCCCCTCCTCCACCCTGGGCTTCCATGAAGGGAAGTGCATAGCCTCAAAGGAGGACAGGAACTTTGCAGGAGTTCCCTCTGCATTCTTCACTTTGAGAAACCTCTAAGTATTCTGCCTACTCTTTGTTCCCTTTGACCAACGACCCCACTCCCTGGTAACAGGATCTTGGTGACTTTCTTGGGAATATTCTAAGGGATAAGTGCTTTGTGTCTGAGACAAACTCAGGTAAACCAACTGAGGCAATGCTTCCCAAAGTCAAGAAGAGAAGCTGGAGGGTCAAAGCCTACAGTGTTGGGGACTACAGCTGCTCAGGCTGCAGAAGAGACAGCTAGTCTGGGATCCTGGAGATTGGAGACAACCTACTGTCCTCTTTGCCCAGTGCTGTGGTCCTGCTCACAGTCCCTCACCTCTCCCAGGGTTAGCCTGTGTTTCAAATGCATATGATCGGCGCTGCGGGGACAGAAGAGGGTCAGGGGGCTGGGGTTCCCTGGGGGGCAGACTATGCCGACTCCGGTGTCCGGACCCTTCTGTGTCTTCGGGTGGGAGCTCCAGGCAGCTAAGTGGCCGAGGAGAATAGGCAGGGATCATACTACAGGGGGAGGTTCTGGGGATGAGGCTATAGTCCCCACCCCCAGTACAGGTCTGGGTCCGCCGAACTCCCTGAGCCTCAGTCCTCTGGCGGTCCCGGGCCAGGGCCACAGCAGCATCAAAAGAAAGACTGCCCCCATTCCTCCAAGAGGAACGAGAGGCTCGGGACCCCCAAGGCCTTTCCCCGGGAGTTCCATCGAGCCGACCAGGCCTTGGGCATGGGTTTGCAGGTGCCACGTGGATCTTGCTACACATTGCACTAGGCATCTTGGCAAATTGTGGTTTGGGGGGCACCACGGGCACAGAGCGGACCTGTTGGACCTGAACCAGGGTGGAAGCCAGGCGCATGTGCACACCACTAGCCGAGCCAAGAGGACAGGGGCAGAGACTGCAGCCCTCTGGACTGGGCTGCCCCTCAGGCTCCCTCTCCTCTAGCTGGGGTGGCTGTGGGGCTGCCTCAGAGGACTGGGAATTGCCCTCTTTGGCACTGTCAACCTCCAGGGACTCTACGTGTGACCCTTCAGGAAGGGAGTCCTTTCCTAAATGGTCACCTCCAGCCCTCTGGTCTCTCTGAGACTCTCCATCCCCACTCTCCCTGTCCACGCTGACCTCCTCTCCTCCTTCAGCTGCTGCTTCCGGCCTTCCGCCATCTTCACCATCTCCTTGGTCTTCTCTTGCCTCTTGGTCCTCCTGCCCCTCCTGTCCTTTAACCTCATCCTCTCTGCCTCCCTCTGCCTCTTGTTTGTGTACAGCTTCCCAGCTCTCCTCAGCAACTTGGTTTTCCTGGACCCCACACTCTGGGTCACTTCTGGCTTGTACTTGGCCTTCCTCTCCTTCCTCAGCCTCTTCCTCTCTCTCAGTCCTTCTTTCCATCTCCTTGTCTTTGCCCTGCTCGCCTCCTGTTCCCTCCACAGCCTTCGCTTCCTCCACACTCTCATCCTCCTGCTGGCCTTTGGACTCCTCTCCCTTGGCCTCTGTCTCTTTCCCACTCCCTTCTCCCAAACTGACCATCATCTCTTGGCTTCCCCCAGCCTTCCCTCCTTCCTCACCTGCCTCTCCATCCTCCACCTCACTCTCTGGACTCCCCTCAGCCTCCTCCCTGATGTCGCATGTGTTCTCAGGCTCAGCCTCCTTGGCCTCCCCAACTTCGCAGCATGCCTCTTCTCCCTCAGCCTGCCCTGGAGCCCCCTGTCTCCCACACCCTGCTGTCTCTCCCTCCAGACTTCCTGGACCCTCCCAGGTTGGGTGTTTGGGCGTCAGAAGGGGACTTAGGTCATCGTAGGCACTCAGGAAGGCTTCCTCCCCACTTTCCTCCTCTCCTTCGGGCCTGGGGTCAGCAGAGTCCGGGGAACAGCAGCTGGGAGCCAGGACAAACTGCGCCTCATCCAGAGACAGGTCATCGAGGGGTGGCTCCACGGAGAACTCCTCCACCTGTAGAGGGAGCACTGGAGCTCAGGACCAGGTGGCCCTGTCCACCCTCTGGCTTCCTCGCCACCCCCAAACCCAGCACAGCTCCTCCTTACCTGAGGCCCAACTCCCAGGAGCTCCTCCAGGTAGCCCATCCCAGGGTCGTCCTCCCCAGGGGAGAAGGCTGCTCCTGCTGCTCCTGCCTTGGCCACCTCCCCGTCCTCCACCCCCACCCACTCAGGCTCTGAGCTGCTTGAGTCCTCTAGGAAGGAGAAGGAATCCTGCACCTCCTGGGACAGGCAGTCCTCCAGGGCAGGGGCCATGTCCTCTGGGACACCGTCAGCCAGGGGACCTGCGGCTGAACTTGCCTCCAACTTCTCATCTGTTGGAAGAAACAAAGTGTCAGGAACACAAAGGTCAAGACCAGCCTCGACCCTTTCCGATGTGGATCTTCCTAACATTGCTACCGTGCAGGCCCAACACTCCCAGCCGAGACTCTCCATGTGGCTGAGCCTCTCGGATCAGTCTCCCTGACTCCTGGCTTATAGCGGCCTTGACTGAGCTCCTACCAGGTCCCAGGCACCACGCTATACCTTTCACAATGCCTTATCTAATTTCCCCCCCACAAAACAGTGCTATAATGTAGGGTATTTATCCTCATTTTAAATATGAAGAAAACAAGACTCAGATTTGTCCAAGATCCCGGCTCTGCTGCCTCCAACCGAAATGAACAGCAAATAGCTTAACCGAGGTCCCCTGTCCCTCTGCAAGCAGCAATAACTGTGTCGCAAGATTAGGAGAGAATGAAATAAGCTGATGCCTGCAAAGTCCTTATCATGGCACCCGGCACACAGTAAGCCTTCAGTTAATGTTAACTATTAGTATTAATACCGTTATTATAACATCATCTATTACATATCCCCACCTTGTACTTAGTAACCCCTACTGTATATATCTGACACAGACTCCCCTTCTTGGGTATATCAGTGACCTGAAGGATGCCAGAGATCCTCTCTCCAAGAATTTCAGAAAACCTGATGATATCACCGGATCCCTCCAACCCGGCATGCAGAGAGGCAGCTGAAGGTGACCACCCGAGGCCCGAGGCCTCTGCCATCCCCAGGACAGATCCCTGGCATCGGAGCTTCAGCTCAGGGTTCTAGTCTCTTCTCCCAGTCCTGGGAAATCCCTGGGTCCTCACCTGGGGGGCCAGGGCCAGGGCCAGGGCCAGGGCCAGAGGCAGGGCTTGGCCGGGGCTGTAGGGCGGGGCACTCAAGGCCACGGGTGAGCCTGGCCAAGGAGACGTTAGAGATGATGTTTGGGGGCACGTTGAGGATGGACGTGATGTGTAGTGGGAGGTTGACGTTGTAGGGGTCCGAGATGTGGACCCCGACACAGCGCTCTGCACGGCTGCTGCCCCCGGCGCGGATCGCTGACCGCCCCGCTCGTGGCGTGCCTGGCTCAGAATTCGTGCCGCCCAGGGCCTCTGCCTCGGGCTCCTGTTCACCTTCTGCGGCCTCCGCAGAATCATTCTCCAAGCTGTCCGGCAGCAGTGGGCTTGGCCGGGGACTGCCGGGTCCCGCCAGCCCCTCCGGCTCTGCGGAGGAGAGAGAGGAGAGCAGTAACCTCAGCTGCCAGGGGCCTGGGCACCTCAGGAAGGCTCTGGAGAACGTCCCCTGCTTTCTCAGGCCTGAGAGCCAGGACAGCCGGAAGGCGCCCGGCCCAGCTTCCCCGGACCACTCCTGCGAGTGTTCCGCAGCCAGCATGGCGCCCGCGCTTACTCAGGAACCCCCTCTCCTCCCTGCAGACACAGTCGCTGGCCATCGGTGCCCCCCGCCCCCCACAAACACGCACACTACTCTGGACCTCTCTGGACACTCAGATGCACGCACCCGCTGATCAGATGGTAAACTCGCTACTAACCCTAGCGTCCAGGACTGTGGCTGGTGCGTAATAGCACTTGTTATATATTTTTGCGATTAGTGAGCACACGTGGCCACGTGCACAGACGCACAAACACACGGGAATGCACACACAATGGGCTTATCCGTAATACTGTTATTCCTTGGCCGACATATTCTCAGACAGGCTTGCACGCAGGTGTTCAACCGCCTACGCCTGCACGTATACACACGCACACGCCAAGGGCACATCTAGACTCACCATCGCTGGCCCCAGCTGCAGCACTCAGTGAGTCCATGCTCTTTGCTGGCCGAAGAGTCCCCTTATCGGATTTGTCCTCTGCAAGACATGGATGTTGGTAGAGCCGGGGCCTGGTACGCCTTCAGCAGAGCTCCCCCTACCTCTCTCCAGACTCACCTCTGTCCTCAGCCCCCCGGGGAAGTTTACGCTTGGCCTCATGGCCAGAGCGACCCAGGTTGAAGATAGATCTCCACTTCCTGACCTTCAAAGACCCCTTTCTCCTGGAGGGAATAGAGAAAACATTAGGGTTGGGCCTGGTGGTCAGTGCAGGGGAGGAGGGCCCAGGAAGGAGGCCTTACTTGTGCTCTGCGAGCTCAATGATAGTGTGGTAGGGCCGCATCTGTGGGGGTCCGTCGCCAGCCTGCAGGATGCTGGGCAGGTGGCAGGGCAGGGACCTGGGCATAAGGTCGTCAGGGCTGCCTGATGCCCGGGCCCCTGGAAGTGAACGCCATGCACTCTCCATCTCCCCACCTAGGAAAGGAAGAGGAATTGGCCGGCCAAGAACAGGGACGAGAGAGGGCTTCAGATATCCGGCTCTTCACGGCCCCCTCCCACTCAACAGCTAACTACCAGGCTGGGGATATAGTCGGGGGCCTTTGGAGGCAGACCCGGCCTGTCTAGCTCCTCAAGAGGGAATCCTCAGGGGGGCGCCTGTGTGGCTCAGCCGGTTCAGCGTCTGCCTTTGGCTTGGATCATGATGTCTGGGTTCCAGGATTGAGTCCCAGCATCAGGCTCCCAGCTCAGTGGGGAGCCTGCTGTGCTCTCTCTGTCTCTCTCTCTCTCTCAAGTGAATAAATTTTAAAAAAAGAAAAAGAGGGAATCCTCAGGGACAAGGGGCAGGAGATCCCAGGACATTGGCCCTGTGGGCTAGGGGTGGGAATGATCACTCAGTAGCCCCAAGAACCAGACGGTACTTAGAAGGTCGAGCTCTGCGGGAGGGGCTGCTCCAGTATGGACCACGCCATCGTCTCCCAGCATCTTCTCCACGGGACCATAAGCAACATCCCTCTGTGAGACTCAGTTCTCTCACCTGCAGAACTTGGAGACCGAACTAGGTGACCTCTGAGGCCCTCTGTCACCCTGACATGACTCCCCAGAGTGTGGTGGCGTGGTGGGTGGGAGGGACACTGACCAGAGAGAGCCGCGCCCCCGAAGAGCTGGTCCACGTGCGTGAGGATGAACTCGACCACGATGGACTGCACACGCACCTCCATGAAGGCTGCTGTCCCATTGAAGCCCGAGGCCTCTATGTCCTTAGACCTGTGGCGATGTGGAGTTATTCCCCTGCAGTCCCACCACACTTCCCCACCTGAATTCTCCCTAAAAGTACCCTACACCCTCTCCCCTGCATGCCCTTAACCTCCTCTCCACCTCTTCAACTACATGCATGATTCAAGTCTCAGATGCCACTTCCTCCAGGAAGCCCTCTTGGATACACCCCTCGGAATTAATCTTTACTTCTTTTGCACACAGGAGTGCCTTGTTACAATGACTCTCAGGACTTCTCAGAGTCGCCCTTGCACGCAGAGAGTGATGTGCAGGCCAGTTCTTCAAGAGACTGTAAGATGTTTGCTCAACAAACATTCCACAAGGACTCTTCCTGTTCCAATCCCCGAGCCCAGGGACACAGTGTAAGAAGACACAAAGGCCTTGTGTCCAGTGGGTGAACCCCATCCCACTTGATGTACTTCTGAGCCTTCCTGTTTCTCGCTGGGCTCCGCGAGACCCCACAGCCCTCTCCAGTGCACCTGCACGGCCACGCCCCTTCCCGGAGCAGCCTCTGGGGGTTCGGCTCTGCCCGGATCCCCACCCGCCGCTCACGCGTGCGCCCACCTCAGCAGGTTGGGGGCCCACACGATGGCCAAGTTGCGGGCGTGCATGTTGGTCTGAGCACTGAATGAGGCCATGTGCACCAAGTGTCGCATGAGGAATTCCAGGGTCCTGCAGAAAGGAGGCATCAGGGGCCAGGGGTCGGACGGGAGACACCCAGGGCCGGGGTCGGATGGAGGTCGGGGAGCCGGAAGAGACAAGTCTCAAGGCCCCGGGGCTCTATGGGGGTGGTCAGGACTCTGGGAGCGGGGGATCCCCACGCACCTATAGTTGGGGACAGGGAGTTCTCGAAGCACCTCTAGGATCTTGACCAAGCGCTCAGGCTCCAGCTGCACTCCCACGGCATCCTGAGCGGGAGGAAGCGTTCAGGAAAGGCGGCAGCGAGCCAGGACTGGCCCTGCCTACTCCTGGGAGCACTGAGCCCCGCTCTCAGAAACGATACTGTGCCCCACCGCATCCTCCGCCCCGGATCTTTCGAAGGACACTGACCTAGCAGACAGAGCTCAGAATTTGGGGCCCACGAGGCCTGCAGCTGGGTCTTGGCTATGCCACTCAATAGCTTGGTGACCTTGAGCGCCTTCCTGCCACTCTGCCCCAGCGCCCTCGTCAGAACGCTCTGGTTCAGGATCCCCTCAGCGGCCCCTCCCTGTGGGTGCTCCAGTGCCCAGGAAGGCCTGCGCCCACCCAGTCTAGCCTGTGCGGGCTGAACGGGGTGGGCTGCTGTTCTGAATGTGAGTCTGCTCAATAAAAATGCAACTTATTTTTAAATGTTACTGAATTCAAGAGAGCATTTCTATCACGTGTCTTCTTAAAACGAGGTTCGACATACAATCTGCTCCTGGAGGGGCAGGCCTGAAAAAGTGTTGACTCCTGAGAAGGGCTCTCACTCTCTTGAACGTTAGGAAGCTCTGGTCTGGGTGATTTCCAAGGGCCCTCTGCTCTCCGCCTGGGTTCTACCTTCCCCGGGGCCCACCACGCACTGTGTGTGATCTGCAGGCCTGATGGAGGAAGGGCGAAGGGAAGAGGGACGCGAGGACGGGAGGGCGGGAGGGCGCAGGTAGCAGGGCCCCCCCCACCGCCCGGAGTGGGGGAGAGGACTTGCAGGGAGGGGTCTCTTCATTCTCATGCGTCTCGGTCATCCAGCCTCACAGGACCCTGTCTGGCGTTGGACACACTCAGGAGGTCAGAGCCTCCCAAGCAGCGGCCCCTCCGCCTTGTGTCCCACCCGCCTTGCCTCTCAACTCACAGCGAACTTGTCGTAGAGGCGGTAAGTGAGCAGGGGGTCCGGCAGCTCTCTGAAATAGGCCTTGCACAGGGACGACACGCAGTGGATGTCTTGCAGGTAAACATCTTTGCGCAGGTCTGGCTTCCGCTCTGCCTCAAACTCCTGCCTGGGGAGGTGGAGCGTGGTCAGGAGTGGTGGGGGCCGGGGGAAGGCGGGACAGGTGGGCGCTGCGCACAGGGGCCCCGGGGCCGCCCGCGGCAACGTGCACGGGCCCTGGAAGGAGGCTGTGGGGCATGCGTGTGGGGGAGGCAGCGGGTGTAGATGGAGAGCGCGTGGGGGTGAGGGTGGGGGAGGGGCTAGGGACAGGGATGGAGCTGTGGGTGCGAGTAGCCAGGTTGGGGTACGTGGGACTCAAGAAAACCCGGGAGATGGACATACATGTGTGTCTGCGTACTGTAAAGATGGAGGAGTGTAACTCTCAGAAGGAAACATGAAGTGTGACTCTTCACGACCTTGGATGAGGCAACGGTTTCTTAGATAAGACTCCAAAAGCACAAGCAGCAAAGAAAAAATTGATACATTGAACACCAAATGACAAACGTCTGTTGTGTCGGCAGACACGACCCAGAAAGCAAAGACAACCCACGGAATGGAAGAAAATATTTGCAAATCGGAGATTTGATAAGTGTTTAATACCCGGAATATATAGGGGCGCCTGGGTGGCTCAGTCGGTGAAGCCTCTGCCTTCGGCTCAGGTTGTGATCCCAGGGTCCTGGGATCAAGTCCCACATCCGGCTCCCTGCTCGGCGGGAAGCCTGCTTCTCCCTCTCCCACTCCCCCTGCTTGTGTTCCCTCTCTTGCTGTCCCTCTCTCTGTCAAGTAAATAAATAAAATCTTTAAAAAATAAGTAAGTAAGTAAATAAATAAAAATGAGCCAGGGATTTAAATAGAAAGTTCTCCAAAGAAGGTATACAAATAAGTCATGTGCTCGATACCGCTAGCTGTTAGGGAAACCCAAGTACGGGTGAAGCATCAGACACACGGTAACAAGTGCCGGCGGATGTGGAGAAATCGGAAGCCTCGTGCATCACTGGCGGGGATGGGAAATGACGCACCGCCATGGAAAAACCATCTGGCAGGTCCTTAAAAACTTCAACACAGAGTAACCGTACGACCCGAGAATTCCACTCCTAGGTCTCTACTCCCGAGAATTGCCGCCATATGTCCACACGAAGACTTGTGTGTGAATGTTCACAGCAGCTTTATTCAGAAGAGCCAAGAGGTGAGAACCACCCAAATATTCATCAACTGATGGATGGACAAACGAAATTTGATTCCGCCACACAAAGAGATGAAGGGCTAGCATCTGCGACAACCTGAACGAACCCTGAAAACAAGCTAAGGGGAAAAAGCCAGACACAAAAGGTTCCAATTATACGATTCCATTTATCTGAAACGTGCAGAAAAGACACAGCCATAGAGACAGAAAGTAGACTAGTGGTTTCGAGAGGCTGAGGGAAAGGAGAAACGTGGAGTGATTGCTTTGGGTGTTTCTTTTGGGGTTGAGGAAATGTTCTGGAACTAGAGAGTGGTGATGGCGGCGTGACCTTGTGAATGTACTAAAAAATCACTGAATTGTACATTTGTGAAGAGTGAGTTTAAGGTATGTGAATTATATCCCCAAATGTTTAAGCTGGGTGGTCGTATGGGGGAGCAGAGACACGTGTGTGTGTGTAGACACGTGCACGCCAGCCCGGGGAGAATGGGGTGCATGGTCTCGGCCTTTCCTGAGGAGACTCCGGAACCCCTCCCTTAGGCAGCACCTGGCACCCATGTTTCCTTCTCCCCCTTCCCCTCGCCCCTCTGGCTCCCTGGCCTTCCTCCCCTCACTGGCTGACTCACCGGAGCTTCTGGATGTTGGAAGACACCCCCGAGAGGCGGTAGATCCCGTCCACCACGCCGTACTCCTCCACGAACTCCGCGCAGCTCTTCAGCACCTGAGGCACTGGGGACACAGACGGGGCAGAGAGAGAAGTCAGGTCTGGGAGGTCAGAGACCACAGGGGACCTGAGAAACGAAAGCATCAGGGAAGGGGTTCGGGGAGACTGGAAGCAGAGCTCATGAATTAAATCTCGTCAGAAGGATTCTTAGAGGGGCGCCTGGGTGGCCCAGTGGGTTGAGCCTCTGCCTTCAACTCAGGTCGTGATCTCAGGGTCCTGGGATCGAGCCCCGCATCGGGCTCTCTGCTCAGCGGGGAGTCTGCTTCCCCCTCTCTCTGCCTGCCTCTGCCTACTTGTGATCTCTCTCCTCTCTGTCAAATGAATAAATAAAATCTTTAAAAAAAAAAAAAAAAGAAGGATTCTTAGAGGACATGAGCTCCAGCCTGCCCATCTCTCTGCGATCTCTCCGCCCACGGGGTCTGAAGCCTCTGCCTAGATCCCCCCAAGGGAGGGGGAGCCCCCTGCCTCTCCAGGCTGCCCATTCCCCTTAGAAAGCTCTGCCTTCATGGAACTGAAAGTTGTCGCTCTCTAATCACTACTTGCTTTCCAGAATTTTCCAAGGGACAGCCGTCTGGTCGGAAGGGCGCTCGGAGTAACAGGACAGGTCTGGAAAGTACATTTATTAAATACTCTGTGTATGAGATGAAGGAACAGTGGTTGTCCCGACCCAAAGAGGGCAGAGCTGACTGGGACTAATGTGAAGCAGCCCTCTCGTAAGCAAGCGGGTGGGTGTCAGGTCTGTCACAGGAAGGTACACAAAACTGGGACAGGTCAGTTCAGGACAGAAACACCTGTGTGCCAAGCACTGCACCTCACGTTTTCTAGTCCCCATTTTACGGATGAGAAAACTGAGGGTCAAAGAAGTACCAAGTACCCAGTACCGCGCAGCTAGGGCCAGCACCCAAATCCAAGCGCACAGACAGTTGTATTCTCTCTCCCGACCTGGGCCCCTCCGCTGTGACTAGACCATAAGCTCCTTAAGGACGAGATCTAATCGTGACCTATTTTTTCTTTTTTTTGGTGCCCTCTCTGAGGCCCGAACAGAGTAACCAATGCGATGTCTCATATTTTCTGACATGGTGTCTCAGACACAGGAACCTTCCAACCCCAGGGGTGAAACCCCACATCTGCACGAGGCCACGTATTTCTCCTTCTGAAGCCTTCCCTGCCTTCACTCCTTTGCTCCCTAAACATCTCGCTTCGCCCCAGTCTTCATTGCTCCCCTCACAGGTCTGGAATGAAACATAAACTCAGCGCAGTGTGTTGAAACCCTTCCCCAGCCAGACTCAGCTGCTCTCCCAGCCCCAGCGCCAGGCGAGTCCCCGACAAACCCTCCGATCCAGCCTTGGTAGCATCACTCGTGTCATCTGCTGCCCTGGAAACACCCTTCCCTCTGTCGTCAACTGGTCACCTCCCACGACCCCTGCAGCACAGCGCCAACATCACGTCCGATTCCGAACCCTTTGCTTCCGTCTGTACTGCAGCACCCACCGCACTTGGTTATCACCAGTTTCTTTTGTGTCTACAGCTGTGACACGTAGTGCCATCGTGCCGTTCTCCCCAGCTCTGAGCACGCTGTCGAAACACAGAGGGAGCTCCGCGGTGATTTACTTACGACTCAGCAAAGGAGTCAATCAGCTACGAGTCTTGTTGTCATCCCTTGGAGATTGCAACAGAGAGTATTGCCTAAGAAAAAGACTAAGTTCAGGGCGCCTGGGTGGCTCAATGGGTTAAGCGGCTGCCTTCGGCTCAGGTCATGATCTCAGGGTCCTGGGATCGAGCCCCGCATCGGGCTCTCTGCTCAGCGGGGAGCCTGCTTCCCCCTCTCTCGCTGCCTGCCTCTCTGCCTACTTGCGATCTCTCTCTCTCAAATAAATAAATAAAATGTTAAAAGAAAAAGACTAAGCTCAATTAACCAAGACTCATCAGAAAAATCCCTCTCACGTGTCAGCGTCAGAAAAAGCTGTTTCTCCTCAGCCACCTATTTTTTTTCTAGTGGGTTTATCCGTCTTACCCCCGATGACATTTCTCTCCGTACCTGAATCACCAGGAAGCTCAGTTCCATCTACAAACCATGTCGCATCACCCGATACGCATTTCTGGGCACCGATCTCACCTCCTCCTCTTCTTTCTCCTTCAACCCAATTCCTTCAGTCATTTGATTCTATCTTTTTGTAAAATTTTGGGATTTGGATCACAACTTTGTCACAACTTTGTGTACGTCCCTGTGACAGACCTGAATCCCACGCACTTGCTTACCCGCACACTTCCGGCCCAAGTTCTTGGTGGAATTAAGTAATTAAGTAAGATGGTAATAGAGAACGAAGGAAATAATCCATGAACCCATCAACCACGATTGTAAGCCCTCCTTGTATGACCCGGTGTCCATACCCTTTGCCCTCCTGCACGCCAGAGCCAGGACTTGGGTCACACAAGGAAGGCACGAGAGTGGAGAATTTAAGGAGGCACCCAATCCTGGGGCGTGCAGGTGGCAACTGTGCACACACACAACCTTGGGAGTCAGAGCCTCCTTAAGAAAGAGCCGCCCAGGGGTGCCTGCCTGGCTCAGTGGGAAGAGCACAGGACTCTTGCGCTCAGCGTTGTAAGTTCGAGCCCCACACCGGGTGTAAGATCACTAAAATAGCGACACCTGGGTGGCTCAGTCACTAAGCATCTGCCTTCAGCTCGGGTCATGATCCCAGGGTCCCGGGATGGAGCCCCACATCGGGCTCCCTGCTCAGCGGGAAGCCTGCTTCTCCCTCTCCCACTTCCCCTGCTTGTGTTCCCTCTCTTGCTGTGTCTCTCTCTGTCAAATAAATAAAATAAATAAAATCTAAAAAAAAAAATTACTAAAATAAATAAATAAACTTAAGAA
>CM052893.1:54960668-55053539 GCA_028534135.1 Potos flavus
TGGCTATGAGGCTGGGAGTCTCAGGGCCTTACCTCACAGGCTCTGCTCCAGAGGTGGGAGCAAGGAGAGGCTCATTGTTGTGTCAAATCTGCAGTAAGACTGAAACTCTGCCTCTCCTCTAGCTGCAGTCACTACTCCACTGGAAACGTGGGCCTATCCTTCTCTGTCTCCATCGATGCCCAGAGCCTGCAAGGAAATCAGAGGCAAGCCGTAGTGCATGCGGTGAGTGATGAAGAATTTAAATAGGCAGGGCAGGGGCCCCCAGGGTGGCTTGGTTGGCTAAGCATCCGACTCTTGATCTCAGCTCAGGTCTTGATCTCGGGGTTGTGAGTTCAAGCCCCGCATGAGGCTCCATGCTGGGTGTGGATCCTACTTAAAAAAAAAAAAAAAAGGCAGGGCAATCAGGTTTTTGTCCTCTGGGAGATTATTGTTTAAAATTGTGGTAAACTATATATAATATAAATTTTGCCATCTTATTTATTTTTAAAGATTTTATTTATTTATTTGACAGAGAGAGAGAGAGAGAGAGCACAAGTAGGCAGAGAGGCAGGCAGAGAGAGAGAGGGAAGCAGGCTCCCTGCCGAGCAGAGAGCCCGATGCGGGGCTCGATCCCAGGACCTTGAGATCATGACCTGAGCCGAAGGCAGAGGCTTAACCCACTGAACCACCCAGAGGCCCCCGAGCCCATGTATTCTTTGTTTTACTCTTTGTCTCTAGGAATTTGCCTATGCTAGGTGCTTCATATAAATGGAATCATACAATAGTTACCCTTTTGTGTCTGACTTATTTCACTTAGCATGCTATTTTCAAGACTTACCCACATTGTGGTGTCTGTCAGAATCTCACTCCTGGGCGCCTGGGAGGCTCAGTCATTAAGCATCTGCCTTCAGCTCAGGTCATGATCCCAGGGGCCTTGGATGGAGCCCCGGGTCGGGTCAGGCTCCCTGCCCAGCGGGAAGCCTGCTTCTCCCTCTCCTTCTACTGTGCCCCCTGCTTGTGCTCTCTCACTGTCTCTGTCAAATAAATAAATAAAATCTTAAAGAAAAAAAAGGACTTCATTCCTGCTTACCCACTGTATGTATAAAGTACATGTATCCAGTCGTTGGATATGGTCACTGCTGTGGGACACTTGGGTTGTTTCCACATTTTGGCCACAGCGAATGATGCTGCAGTGAATACTGGCCGACGGTATCTGAGTCTGTTTTCAATTCTTCTTTTTTTTTTTTTTTTTGAAAAACGGAAAGTAGGGCATTTCTCCTTCCTGTGTCCTTCCTTCCCTCTCTCTCTGTCTTTTGTGAACCACTACACAACCCAAAAACTGGAATGTTACTATTAACCTATACCTACCCATCTGTTTCTCTAGATCACTCTACCCCCTGCTTGCTTCTCCCTTAGTAGTAGCTGTTGTCTGATTTTGTGTTGATCATTCTATTGTTTAAATTACTTTCTAATAATCACACACAGGCATCCACATCACACATATCTCTAAGTGATACATTGTTTAGTTTCTTTGTTTTCAAGCTATATGAAAATATATTTTTTTTAAATTTTATTTATTTATTTGACAGAGAGACAGATCACAAGTAGGCAGAGAGGCAGGCAGAGAGAGAGGGGGAAGCAGGCTCCCCGCCGAGCAGAGAGCCCGATGCGGGACTCGATCCCAGGACCCTGAGATCACGACCCGAGCTGAAGGCAGAGGCTTTAATCCACTGAGCCACCCAGGCGCCCCTTCAAACTATATGAAAATATTATATGTTGTCTTTGGAACATCCATTTTTCCTTTGATATATAACTATGATTATCCGATGCTGTTATACATTCTTATGTTCATTTGCTTTTCTTTTTAAAGATTTTATTTATTAAAAAAAAAGATTTTATTTATTTATTTGAGATAGAGAGAGCAAGAGCACATAGGAGCAGGGGTGAGGGGCAGAGGGAGAGGGAGAAGCAGATTCCCTGCTAGGGAGGGAGCCGGAGGCGGGACTCGATTCCAGGACCCTGGGATCATGACCTGAGCTGGAAGCAGATGCTTAACTGACTGAGCCACCCAGGCGCCCTCTTTCATTCTTTTTTAAAGATATATTTTATTTATTTTAGAATGATAGAGAGAGAGAGAGCATGCCAGTGGGGGAAGGGGCAGAGGGAGGGGAAGAGGGAGAGAAGCGGACTCCCCGCTGAGCACAGAGCCCAACACGGGGCCCTATCTCACCACCCTGAGATCATGACCTGAGCTAAAATCAAGAGTCAGACGCCTAACCAACTGAGCCACCCAGGCGCCCCTCATACGTTCATTTTCAATACTACTTATATATATCATTGTATGAATATAGCACATTTTTTCTGCTACCCTGTTTTTGAGCATTTGTTTTGTTTCAGATTTTTTTTTCCCCCAATGAAGAACAATGCTGCTAGGAACATTGTTGGTGTGTCTCCACGTACATATGTGCTCACGTTTCTTTTGAGTATGTGACTAGAAGTCAAATTCCAGGACCATTAGAATTTATGAATATTCAACTTTACAAGATAATATAAAATTTTTTTCCAAAAAAATTGTACCGATTTACACTTTCATCAGCAATACATAACTATTCAGTTGATCCAAATGCTCTTGAATACTTGGTATCATCAGGCTTCTTTATTTTTGTCAGTTAAACTCTGAATTTGCCTTTCTCCATTCCTAGGGAGGGTGAATATCTTTTCATGTGTTTATTGGCCACATGTGTCTCTTTCTCTGTGGAGCGCTCGTTCGTATATTTTGCCGAATTTTTTATTGGATTATCTTTTTCTTTTTTATTGATTAATAGAAATGCTTTATATGTTAGGATTAATTGACAGTAATCCTTTGTTAGTTATATGTGTTGCAAATATATTCTCTCAATGTATTATCTTTTATTTTTACTCGATGATATTTTTTGAGGAACAAGAACTCTCAATGTTAAAGTCTTTTTTTTTATGGTCTTTTCTTTTATGGTCTTTTTTTTTTCTGGTGTTTTCTTTTATGATTAGCATAGGGTTAGGAAATAAGAAAAGTACGTGTTCTGTATTAGTTGTGGATATTTCCTATGTTCAGGACCTTTTGCTGGAAATAGCTGAGCTTTACTATGAAAAATTGTCAGAGCAGTTCACTCAGGATTTTGATTATTCAGAGAAATGAGGTGGGTAAAAGCGTTGTAATGGATATGTCAAATACATTTATTATTCATTCATTATTATTACTATTACTATTGCTACTACTACTATTATTATTCTTTTTGGATATGCCAAATACATTTAAAGAAAGTTTGAAATCTTGGGATCATAGAGAAGTCGAGAAGGAGAGTGAAAGGGTTACTATCTCTCTTGTTCATGTTATCTTGAAATTTCAAGGAAGTGAAAAACTGTAGGATCCCACAGCAAATTCCCTAAAGAATGGGAAAAACAACTCAGCTATCTCTTGCACGGTTTCTCCACACTATTACTTCTGAGGAGAACTCAGTGGTTTTCATTGTAGATACAACTAAACCTTGGAAAGTCAGTGATGGTCGAAATGATAGAAAAGCAAGAATTCCATTGGTCTTTCATGAAGCGTTGCGTATCGATCATGTTATTTCATCAATAGTTTCTAGAAGTTTAGGCTGGTGGGATTCCAAGTGGGGTGGTTACAGTTTTAAGTAGTTATTATTATTTTTAAAGATTTTATTTATTTATTTGAAAGAGAGAGCAGGAGGAGGAACGGAGGGAGAGGGACAAGCAGATCCTACACTGAGTGCAGAGCCCAGTACGGGGCTCAATCCCATGACCCCGAGACCATGACCTGAGCTGAAATCCAGTGTCAGCCCCACTCAGCCATCCAGGCACCCCAGTTTTAAGTAATTAATACAAGTGTTGTTGTTGTTGTGTATTGTGCATGCTGGTGTCACTATATACACATACATATATATGCATATATGTGTGTACATATATGTATACATATAAATGTATATGCACACACACACTATGTATGTACAAGAAGTATTTAAGATACATGAGAAGCATGACTGTGCTGAAAAATGTAGATGTAGAATTGACAGCTGAGCTGCAGCCAGGAGAAGAAGCAAAATTTTAAAGATTTGACAAATTAAGAGCAAAAAGAAGAACAAGGCAGGAGGAACCACGGCATTTAGAAAAGATAAGCGTTGGGGCGTCTGGGTGGCTCAGTCGTTAAGCGTCTGCCTTCAGCTCGGGTCATCATCGCAGGGTCCTGGGATCGAGCCCTGCATCAGGCTCCCTGCTCGGCGGGGAGCTTGCTTCTCCCTCTACCTGCCACTGCCTGCTTGTGCTCTCTCTCTCTCTCTCACTCAAATAAATAAATAAATAAAATCTTTTAAAAATATTTAAAAAATTAAAAAATACTTCTTAAAAAAAAAAAAACAAAAACGACTAGAAGTGAAAGATAAACTGTTATTTTTACGACTTGAAAAAGGGATTGGGAGTCACATTTCTAGGGTCTAAGACCCAAACGTTGGCCTTTGATATCAGTTGAGAAGAATTACTAAATTCAAAGCACAGGGCAACGAAAGTGTCTGCTAGGAACTTATAAACCTGAAATGATGCTTTAAAAGCCTCCATTGGAATGAAGTTGATCTATTTTCAACATTTAGTGGTGTTTCTAACTGCCTGGACTTGTGCTGGGTTGTACAGCTGGGACGGAAGATGGGAGAGAGAATTGTCAGGGAAGAGAGTGGAGTGGGGGCAGGTCAAAGTGTGTGATTCCCAAGGCTCCATCCTAGCAAGAAGAAAGCACACAGATATGCTCAAGAGCAACATCAGAGACACCTAGGAAGGCAGGTCTACCAGAAAGACTCTGAGAACTTTGCAAGAATAATTATGTAGGGACGTGGGAAAGGGGCAGGGTTGGGGAAGGAAAAGGGGAACCTTGAGGGGAACAGGAAATTTGGTCTAGGCTCTTCATCTTCCGTGGTATATTAAGTGGGTCTGTGGGCATGTGCAACCCACACGGGAGGGGTAACTGCACAGAAGCAGGGAAACTGCCAACGCTGATAGGGATTATACAAGACAGACAATAATGTGAAATAGAAGACAATCCTCCAGGATGAAGGTTAACCACATCGTCAGTTGTAAGTTTCAGATTACGATACTGACCTGTGATCACACGCACTTATTTTTAGAGGGACCAATGTAACACGACTTAAAAAGTTAGAGGGAACATAGGCTCGAATAAATTACCTTATTTTTAAAGCCTTGATTTTGATCTTCTGTATTATAATTCACAAAATCGGTATAATTCGCAAACTAGGTGGCAGGGCACCTGGGCGTCCTTCTGTTTTCTTTTTCTTTTTTGCAAAGCTCTCTGATATATTAATGCATCAAATATAAAACTCTCAGTATATAATTTGGTACTAATCTGATTCTGATTTACATTACATATTAAAAGATACTAACGAATAAGACAAATTTATATTTAATTATCTTTCAATCGTCTAAAGCAATTCACTGATGCGTTTCTCCTGCGATTTGTGAAAACTTTATTCATTATTCATTTTTTACATAGAAACACCTTTCTTAAATTTAAAAAAATTTTTAAAAGATATTTATTTATTTGAGAGAGAGAGAGAGAGAGAGCATGAATGGGATGAGGGGCAGAGGAGGAAGCAGGCTCCCCGCCGAGCGGGAACCTGACACAGGGCTCGATCCCAGGACCCTGAGACCAGGACCTGAGCCAAAGGCAGAGGCTTTAACCCACTGAACCACCCACGCGCCCCAAAAGATTTTATTTTTAAGTGATCTCTATGCCCAGTGTGAGACACGAAATCATAACCCCAAGATCGACAGTCTCATGCTCCACCGACCGAGGCAGCCAGGTGCCCCCGTAGAAGCATCTTGTTCTAGTGCAGAAGAGCGGAGATTGAGGCCCGTTTCTTATGCCATATTTCTAGTGTCGGGGAGTTAGCCTTCAGTTCTCTGACTGTTAAAGCCATTTGTCCACGCTGAAGACAGAATAGCAGGCTCCTTGTTCCTGAGATGAGCCCTGATACGGATTGCTGTCTTTGGCTCCTGGGTCCTTGACTCAGATGGGGCTCCAGCAGGTTATTTGCTGTCCTGTGTATTGCTTTTAAAAGGCTTGGTCTTCTCGGTGGGAATATTGCCTTCTTCCAATTTAACCTGAACCTGAAAGCCATCGCACCCAACAAATAAACAGTAACTGGATGATTTTCTTCTGGCAAGTGAAGGCCCGAAGAAAATAAATATACATAGAAGGAGAAGCAATGTTCTAGCCTTTGTGAGAAAGACTAATAGAAAAAGGCCCAGAATCATGACTGTACTTGTTAAAAACTCAGTCATGGCTTTGGGAGCACAGACAGTGCTCAGGTGGTTGGGAAATAACGATAATGAGTTCTCATTTAGTGACTACTGCTTTCTTTTTCTTCTGCAGTTTCCAGTGAGAATGTTTCCTCTTTTCCTGGGGTCCTAGAGTAGAACTTCCCCTTTTGCTGGATGCTCACTGGTGGTCTTTGAACACCCTTTCCAATGCTCACTGGTGGTCTTTGAACACCCTTTCCAATCCCTCCTTTAAAGCCAGTCTCGCGATGGCCGTGCACCCTGGGAAGGAAGGCCCCAGATGGCCCAGACATCTGCTGATCGAAGACAGAAGTTTTTTCATTACTCATTGGTTATGGAGCCTCAGGCGTTGATTTGTGGTCAGTCGGTCACCCATAGAGCTGGAGCACCGAAGTGTGGACTGGAAGTGTTTACTGCAGTGTCTCTTTTATTTTTTAGAGGGCGGGGGAGGGGCAGAGGGAGAGGGAGAGCGAGAATCTCAAGCACACTCCACGCGCTCGATCTCGCAACCATGAGCCAAAACCAAGAGTCAACTGAGCCACCCAGGTGCCCACCCGCTGTCTCCTTGATGCCCGTAGAATAGTTTCATTTTGCATCTCAGCCTGATTTCTCTTCTAATTTATGGCTCTGGGTCCTCAGAAAACAAGCCTGGAGCTCCAGCCAGCTCAGCTGCCATCAGTGGCTCTGGGATTCACTCTCGCGTTTTCCCAACAGGTTCCAAAGAGTTTTCTCTAGTTCTGGTGGAGATTCTCAGCAAGCCTGGGAGACGTGACTTCTAGCAGGGGGAGTCTTTACTCCTGATCACGAACCCCACAGGCCCACTGCGTTTAGGAAGCCTTGCCAGCAGCCTGCAAGATAATGAATGGCTCCCTTCGGGCCTCCTGCTCCCGTTTTCCCCTTCCTTTCCCCTGCTTCTCTCAGCAGAAGTATATAAAAGCTGTTCTTATTTTCAAGCAGTTCCCTTGATGTAGTCAGTTGTTTGCATGATTAATGGTTCAGTGCTCAGGCTTTCAACTCAGTCTGGGGTTCAAATCCCAGCGCTATCTGTAACTTGTTTTTCTCTTTTCTTTTCTTTTTTAATAAAGATTTTATTTATTTATTTGACAAAAAGAGAGAGAGCAGGAGAGCACAGGCAGGCGGAGGGGCTGTCTTAGAGCTTAATGTGAATATATAGACATTTGTCTTATTCTTTTTATTTTATTTTTAAAAAGAGAAATCTTTATTTATTTATTTATTTGAGAGAGAGCAAGAGAGAGCGAGCACAAGTAGGGCGGGGGCGAGGGAGAGAATCTCCAGCAGACTCCCTGATGAACGTGGAGCCTGATGTGGGGCTCGATCTCAAGACCCTAAGATTATGACCTGAGCTGAAATCGAGAGTTGGACACTTAACTGACTGAGCCACCTGGGCACTCCATCTTATTCTTTTTAAAGTTTTTTTTTAAATATACTGTAGTATAGAATCAATACACCCTTTTCCCCCAACTATTCCCTACTGATTAACATTTTGGCTATTTCCAGTTTTTTTATTTCTTTTTTTTTTTTAAGATTTTATTTATTTATTTGACAGAGATCACAAGTAGACAGAGCGGCAGGCAGAGGCAGAGGGGGAAGCAGTCTCCCTGATGAGCAGAGACCCCTCCTCCCCGATGTGGGGCTCGATCCCAGGACCCTGAGATCATGACTTGAGCTGAAGGCAGAGGCTTTAACCCACTGAGCCACCCAGGTGCCCCGTATTTCCAGTTTTTTTACTGAACAGTGCTGTAAGGAAGAATCTTACCTATCTTTGGGCATTTGTGAAAGTATTTTTGGTAGAAAGTATTTTTGTCAGTAGAGTATTTCTGTTGGATAAATTCAAAGAGGGGGAATTGCTAGGTCAAAGGACACGAGTATTTCACGTGTTAATAATTGTTGGGGTTGGGCTGCCTGGGTGGCTCAGTCGGTTAAGCAACTGCCTTCGGCTCGGGTCATGATCCCAGGGACCTGGAATTGAGCCCATGTCGGGCTCCCTGCTCAGCGAGAAGCCTACTTCTCCCTCTTCCTCTGCCTGCTGTTCTGCCTACTTGTGATCTCTCTGTCTCTCCGTGTGTGTTCAATAAGTAAATAAAATCTTAAAAAAAAAAAAATTGTTGGAGTGGCTGCTGGGTGGCTCAGTCGGTTCAGCGTTTGCCTTCAGCTCGGGTCATGATCCCAGGGTCCTGGGATCGACTTCCGTGGGAGCCTGCTTCTCCATCTGCCTATCCCACTTCCCTTCTCGTGCTCTCTCCCTCCCCCTCTCTCTCTTTCTCAAATAAATAAATAAAATTTTAAAAAAATTGTTTAAAAAAATTGTTGTTAAAGTGCCTTCTAGTGAATTACCAGAACCCAAGGTCGTCCTAGGGACTCCAAACTTAAAATTAGTCTGACAAGTGGGTGGTCTGGGGGACTCGTGAACTTCGTAGTTGGGCTATACTAGAATAACCTTGACTCAGTGCAAGATGATGCAAGTATGATTCCAGAAAAGGAAGGATGAGAGGGTGGGGGTTGATGAACATTTAATTCCCGGATGGCCACTGACTTTTCAATGTCCCCGACTTACAGAGACCTGGAGAATATGCTTGGAATCTGGGGCTATGGGAGGCTCTGAGTTTATGTGGACTTTGTAGGATCTTGGGTGTTTTTGCTAGAGTGGCAGAATTGCAAAGAAGGGCCCTCCGTACAAGGACCCTGCAGGGCAAGATATCAACCCCACGAAGGCAGGACCATCACGCCTTAGCGCACGAGCATATCCCAGGAGGAATACAAATGCTTTCTTTAGGGAAGTCCTTCATTCTTTCAGCACTCAACACTCCGTAACCAACTACTAAGCACCAGACACCAGGTCAGGCCCTGGAAACACTAACTAGGGAGAGCACGGACTTCGCGATGAAGCGCTCAGGGTCAGGCAGGGCAATGTGTAGACTGTAACCAAGCTCAAGAGGTTCACTGCTTGGGGTGCGTGAAATGGAGTGTAACCCAAGGAAATGTTGAAAGCAAAGAACTTTTCGTTCCTTGTTATAATTAAGGAGACGGGGAAATAGCTCTCGAAGTGCCGTCTCCCATGGGGTTGGCAGAGGAAGCCTTCTTTCATTCAGTGTGTTAGGAGACAGGAGTGGGGAGCTTACAAAAGCAGTCCATTCAATTGCGCAAGCCTAGCGTGTCAGCATTCTGGTGCACACATCATATGTTCAAAAAGTGGCAGAAAACTGCCTGTAGGAGGAGATGTTCGTATTATAATGAGCTACAGGTAACTTCAGGACAACTCGGGGGCTCTGCAAAGGTCCTCAGCTCCAATCCAAGTTCACACTGGCTCATATACGGGGCTGTCCGGCGAGACACACCTAGCAAGGGGCTATCAGATGAAACATCAAGTTGGGCATCTCTTTGGCTAAACTGTTGGTTCTGCAAAATAAAACACATTCCTTCCTTGCTTTTGTCCCTTCCCCTCCTCCCTTTTGCTGATAGCTTTCAGCTCTCTTATTTGAGTAACTTCCCGTTGCATTCTAGCTAACAAGACCACAAGACCTAATGGTATGTCTGCTCCCAGTTCAGTTTCCAGGGGATGGTAGGTATCCACGCGATGGGTGGAGAAAAGATAGAGCTGGTGTTGGGGTCAGGATCCGCGAAGCGGATTAGTAAATGTTGTTCGTTAGTTGCTTTGAACTGTTGGAGTTTGTTCTCCATCTTTCACGGCAGGATATGTACCCTTACTTGTTGCCTCATGTCTTGAGCACTACTTCTCAAAGTCAAGGGCATGGCCAGACGGGCTCTGAGGAAGCTCTCCGTAGGGGCGAGGGGCTGCCCCTTGGCGGAGCTGATAACCATCGAACCAGTGGGAATAAGCGGTGCAAGGCTATGTTAAGAAAAATAAAATGAAAAAAAGAAAAAGGAAAAGAGGGGCACCTGGGTCACCCCGTTGGTCAAGCATCGGACTCTTGATTTTGGCTCAGGTCATATTTTCAGGGTCGTGAGAGCGAGGCTCCCTGCTCTGCAGGGAGTCTGTTGGAGATTTTCTCCTTTCTTCTCCCTCTGCCCCTGTCCCCACTTGCTCTCTCTCTCTCAATAACTAACTAACTAAATAAATCTTAAAAAAAAGAAAAAGAAAAAGAAAACAGGACTTACCTATGTCCAGAGTTCTTTTTCGTGTGTACTCTCAGCTACAGTTATTGATTTGACCCTAAAAACTACCTTGTGAGGGACGACCCAAGGACTGACCCCACAGTCTCAGAAGGTAACTTGGCCAGGATCACACAGGTTGTTAAGTCGCTGCACTGTCTCTCAAGTCTCCAAATCTGTGCTCCGTCCGGAATACCCTGCCCTTCCTCACTGGTGGCTGAGGCTCTAGTCGGCCTCCCCCGAGCCCAGCTTCAGGCGGGGTGATTGGAAATGGATCAAAGGGATGGAAAAAGAGCAGAAGGGCTGACCGGAAGGGAACTGAAAGTATTTGCTGCTAAGGGGAAAGCAGAAGAAAGAAAAACTCATGGAGCCCCGGGGTATGGCCTCACAGCAAATGATTTCTGGGAAGCTGGGGAGCCCCCACCGCTCCCCCTCTGTGGGGGTGCAAGAAGGATGAAAACTTCCTGGCCTTCGTGGAGGGCGGAACTGAAATGTGCCAAGGGGAGGACGGCAAAGATGAGTTTGGCTGCTGTCTGGGTGAGCGAAGGCAAGAGAAGGAAGAGAGAACTACCACGGGAAAGTAGAAAAAGAGGAAAGGAGGGAATATAGAAGCATGGATAGGAAATGAGCGAAAGCAAGTCTATGCAAAGACATTTCAGTTTGCATGTGCTTAAACCTGGCTATCAACTCACATAGCCTCCCCGGGGGTCTTAGATCTCCCTGGAGTCCCCGCTCCTTTCCTTCAACTTTCCCCCCACCTGCCCAGGGCCCCCTCCTCCCACGTTCACAGTGCCTGTTGGAACGGGACCATCTGGGATTATGGCTGTTTGGTCCCGCCGCCTACTGGTGGCTCTTTCTGTATTGCCAGGAGGATGGAGAGACCTGGAACATTCCTTCTCCTCTGTCCCTTGAAGGATGCAGCCTGACTGGGGCAAAGCAATGGACAGGATTTTGAAGCTGGTTTTGTGAGTCACCGTGCACTCAGCACCCGCCCACTTGAGGCCAAATTTGAAAGTTCAGCTTGTGTGAACTGTAGGACCGCGTCCAGGTACTGGGGCTTTCTCCGTGGCCTTGTTTGCGCTCCGCCGCCGAGAACAGCCTTGAGTTGAGGAAATTGTGGCCGGACAAACAGTGAGAAACTTCTGCTCCACGTCAGCCTCCAGCCGGCGGGTTGCAGCGGAGCCCGGGGCGAGCAGAGCGGCTGGTGGGCGAGGAGCCAGCCCACGGCTCCATCCTCTGGGGATGTCGGGACAGGCTCTCGTCCTCACATTCCTCCTGCTCCTCAAGGGGCATCAGGGCCAAGGTAAGGAGGCCCAGCCTGGCATGGGGTGGGGGATGGCATGGACTCGGGGCCGTGGCCCCCGGGGAGATCAGAACCCACAGCCCCTGGATTGTGCCGTCTCCAAGGTCGCCAGGAAGGGTGACGCTGAGCAGCTCCTGACGCTCTGGCCAGGCTAGGGCACACGGACCGGGCTGGCGGCGGGTTGGGAGGTCCTCGAGAGGTGCGTCTGGCCATGCCTTCTGCGATCCAGGCGGCCCGGGACAAGGAGATTCCTTTCCAGCGGCTTCAGTTGACCTTTCTGTGTAGTGGGGAGAAAGCGTCCTCTCGGCTGGTTGTGAGATGGACAAAGGAAATATTCTCTAAAGTGGCGTGATTGCCAGCAGAGAGAAGTGGCCCCTGGGCTTGGGTTTCTCTAAGGAAGTTGGGTCGTTCTGGAAATCGGCGACTGACAGATTGCTCCCTGAGGCAGGGAAGCTGAGCAGGGAGGAGGGACGCGAACGGCCAACAGCCACTCTGCCTGGATGGCCTGGCCCCTCGTCCCTCAGCAGCCTCCTGCAGCCCAGAGGCTCCACGAACCTGCAAATTATTAGGGAAATGCTGGCTTGGAGCAGGAGGTGGGGAAGGGGGAGGAAGGAGGCAATATCGGGAAGAGCATATGGAAAACTCGGCTTGGCGAGCGAGATCCCGGCTGAAGGCTGCTCCCCCTTCCTCCAACCCTGCAGTCGAGGGTGCTCTGAGATGGGAGCCTGCATTCTAGGTCGGCGGCTCTTCCAGGGGCATCAGGGGGGTGGGAGAGAGGGGAGGACACACTCTGGGTGCGGAGGGAAGGAAGTGGGGCACAGGGTACTGTTGGTCCAAGGCCTGTTAGAAGCCGGACGTAGACCCATCGCGGGTACTCTTGTGTCCCCCAAGACACAATCTAGGCTCCAGCGGACTGTGGGAGACAGATGGTTGCGAAACATGCATTTGTATTTGCAAAACTGCAACAAATACAGGCAGAGAAGGGCGGAGAGTGCCGAGCACGGGGAGCAGTCAGGAAGGTCTGGATGCCAGAAGTTGAGGGGGTCTGAGATGACGAGCCTGTGGGACAGGAGACTGGGGCTGCCCACGTCCACGCCTTGGGGCACGGCAGAGCACACGCACTGCAGGGAGAAGGGGGGGCTGGCCCTGCCAGGGTGCGGGCACAGGCTGCTGGGCTTTGGCCTTAGGGAACTTTCTCTTCTTGCTGCTCCCTGTGTTTGTGGGGCTGGCCTGCTGTAAGCTGATGGAAATGCCTGCTCTGTTTATTTGTTTTAATTTTTAAACTTTTATTTTATTTTAAAAATTTTTAGACTTTTATTATTTTTATTTATTTATTTTTTTAAAAAAGACTATTTGAGAGAGAGAGAGCGATTGAGAGAGGAAAGAGAAGGAGCAGGGGGAGGGGCAGAGAGAGAGGGAGGAGCAGACCCCCCACTGAGCAGGGAGCCCGATGCTGGGCTTCATCCAAGGACCCTGGGATCATAACCTGAGCTGAAGGCAGACGCTCAACCGAATGAGCCCCCCAGGTGCCCTTTATTCTTAAATTTTGTAGTATGAATCTTCTAAGAACATGGGCATTCCCCTATCATATTGTAATATCAGCGCAATTATCAAATATAGTAAATTTAACATTGATACAATCAAATACACAGTCCATATTTAAATATTACCAATTGTTCCAATCATGTGCTTTATAGCATTCTCCCCTCCCCCGTGCAGAATCCAATCAGGATCATGTATTGCATTCAGTTGTTAGGTCCTTTTCTGTTACATCTTTTATTTTTTTATTAAAAAAAATTTTTTTTAAAGTAGGCTTCCACACCCAGCGTGGGGCTCGAACTCACAACCCCGAGATCAAGAGTTGCACGCTCTACTGACTGGATCAGCCAGGCACCCTGTTTTTTTGGTTCTGCCTTTTGATCTACAACTACTCCCCAGCCTTTCTTCATCTTTCATGACTTCGACATTTTTGAGGTACAGGCCAGTTGTTTTGTGGAAGGCTCCTGAATCTGGGTTTGTGTGAGATTTGCTCCTGTGAGCTGGGCTATGTTTTTTGGGCGGGGCTACGACACAAGTGATGTGTCTATTTCAGAGCCTCCCATTAGGACGCATGATGGCCGTAAAACCTTTCTTTTCAGCTTGGCTTACTGAAGAATTTAATATGCATAATCTATATGTAAGAAGCTCCCATCACTCTCGAGGTCTGCAGAGCTTTTTCAGAAGGCTTCTGAATGTGAGGAAAAGCCACACATTTCGCAATGGCCTATGTGATCTGGCCCCGCCTCTTCCTCTCTCCTTTCTTGCACGCCCTGCTTTCAGCATCCCTGACCCACTGCTCCTGGAGCCCACTGCACTCCATGGCTTTGCACTCGGTTTTCTCCACCTGGAATGCCGCTTCCCTGCTGGCAACCTGGCCTGCTCCCTCAGCCCTTCAGGATTCGGCTCAAATACCACCTTCTCAGTCATGGCTTCTGCTAAAAATGTCAACCCCTCCATCCTGCAATGCCTTATCTCCCTCTCCGTGGTCCTCCTCTCCATTGGACATGCTCTTCTGTTTACTCCTTTGTTTTCTTGTCTGTCTCCCAGGCTCCTCTTTACCTCACTGGAAGGTAAGATCCTTGAGGTCAGGACTTTCATCTGATTTGTTCACGGCTATATCTTCAGCCTCTAGAACAGTATCTGGCACAATGAGAGTCTCAATAAATACTTGCTGAATGAATGGATGGATGGATACTTTAATCCATAGAATAAAGTGAGAGTTTATCTGTCTATTGGCGAGTTTCATTGGGAGAAGCTGTTCTAGATTTTAAACTACTCCCTCTGTGGCCTTGAAGAAGCTAACTAACCTCTCGTTTCTCAGTTTTCCATTCATAAGGTGAAGTCAACAATGGTGCCTGCTCCATAGGGATGTGTGAGCGTTAGGCGAGGTATGGTATTATAATATGCTTAGAAAGTTCTTATACCAAGTCCCCCCAAATGATCACTCAGGTTACTCAGTTCTTTGGAGGTAGGGTCTACGTTTCACTTAGTTTTGTGATCAGAGTCAAGAAGAGAGACTAATTTGTTGGCTAATTATTTGAGTCAAAAGTGAGTTAGAAAATCCTGGATGAGGGGTGCCGGGTGGCTCAGCCGGTAAGGCGTCTACCTTCGCCTCAGGTCATGATAGAGCCCTGAGTTGGGCTTCCTGCTTGGTGGGGAGCCTGCTTCTTCCTCTTCCTGCCCCCTCATTCTCATGCTTTTTCTCTCTCATGAATGAATAAGATCTTAAAAGAAAGAAAGAAAGAAAATCCTGGATGAGGGGCACCTGGGTGGCTCAGTTGGTTAAGTGTCTGCCTTCGATCCAGGTCATGATCTCTGGGTCTTGGGATCGAGCCCTGCATCAGTCTCTCTGCTCATTGGGGAGTCTGGGTGCCTCTCCCCCCCAACCGAGTTTGTGTTCTCTCTCTTGCTCACTCTCTCTCAAATAAATAAATAAATAAAATCTTAAAAAAAAAGAAAAGAAAAGAAAAGAAAATCTTGGTTGAGGTGATGTTTTATTTATTTTTAAAGATTTTATTTTTTTATTTGAGAGAGCTAGAGAGAGCACAAGCAGGGGACAGGGAGAGAGAAAAGCAGGCTCCCCGCTGAGCAGGGAGCCCCATCCCAGGACCCTGGGATTATGACCTGAGCTGAAAGCAGACACTTCACCGACTGAGCCACCTGGGTGCCCGAGACGATGTTTTAATGGGTGACTCTTTTCTGAGGGTTTTCTCATTGTCATAACTGGGATCTTTGGGAGAATGCAACATTTTTAACTTAAAAGAACAGGTATTCAAGACACTTAATCCTATTATCACATTCTACAATGTGAACTATTCTAATTGGTTTCACAGGGACATCTCCCTCTCAATTCCTAGTCGTTCCCTGATGTGCTTGAACACCTTTGGGCCAGGCCCTGGGCTAGGTATTGAGATTCGATGGTGAATCAATACATGGGCCCCTCGTTCACAGAGCTAACATCTAGGACGGGACTCAATATATAATTACAGCTGTGATGAGTGCACTACAAAGTGCCCACACAATAGATACTCAAAATGTTAACTGAGTGAATAAATGAATTGTTTTTAGGCATCTTAGAAGCAAATTTGGATGATTTTGGGGTCAGATACATTGGGGAGCAGGGACCTTCAAAATGCTGCCCATAAGAATGGGTCTGGACCCTAAATTCAGGTTTGGCTGTGCATTCTGAGGGAACCCACACTGGGGATTGTGAATGTGCAGGGGCTGCGAAGTGCAAGGGCAGGGCAGCATCTCATGGATTAGCTGTAAGGCGTGGCTTTTGGCTGCTCTCACAGACTGTGTTGAAATTTTCACTTCTCAGGGAGGAGTCCCTGATTCTGACTGCTCTGGCTGGAATCCGAGCAAGTTCTAAGAAGACTGTAGTTGTTTTTGTTTATCTCTTCCTCACTGAACCTCCCCTGAAACCAAGTGAATGGCGAAGTCGTTGGGCACTGGGCACGGGGGAAAGACTGATTCAGAGGACTCGGGGCTGCAGCATCGTCCTGGAGGGAACTGGTTCTGTAGAAATTGCTCCAAGGATTGCTGGGCCATTGTCTTCATAAATAGACATTTAAAAATTTAATTTAATTTAATTTTTGTTATTTTTAGAGAGAGAGAGAGCACGAGCAGGGAAGGGCAGAGGGAGAAAGAGAGAGAGAATCTTAGGCAGGGTGCACACTCAGCACAGAGCCCAACATGGGGCTCGACCTTACCCCCCTGAGATCATGACCTGAGCCAAAATCAGGAGTCCAACACTTCACCCGCTGAGCCACCCAGGTGCCCCAACAGACATTTTTATTAAAGTGTGACACATGTACAGAAAAGCATACAAAATTAGAAACGTACATCTCGGGGGTGCTTGAGTGGCTCAGTTGGTTAAGCATCTGCCTTTGCCTTGGGTCATGGTCCCGGGGTCCTGGGATCGAGTTCCGCATTGGGGGATCCTGCTCCGTGGGGAGCCTGGTTCTCCCTCCGCCTCTGCCTCCCTGTCTCTGTCTCTCATGAATAAATAAATAAAATATTAAAAAAAAAGAGAAAAGTACATCTCTATATGTTATTAAGTGAACATGCTTGTGTATCTACCACACATTCTCTCCATTCATTAGCTCTTCCCTCTTTCACAAATACAACCACTACTCTGACTTTTGACATCATAGGTTAGTTTGGCCTGTATATAAAGGGAATTATATGGTGTGTGCCCTATGTTTGTCTTCTTTTGCTCAATATCTGATGAAATTTATCTATGTTATTACTTGCGCCTGGTCATTTCATGGCTTTTCAGTGCATGACTATGCAGAAGTTTATTCATCCATTCTGCTATTGATGTCTTTGGGTTGTTTCCTCCCCATATTATAATAATGGTGCTAGTAGCCTTTTGGATACACTTTTATATATGCATGTCTGGTGGGTATGTCTCTAGGTGTAGAATCATAGGGTATTTGTATAGACTTATAGCAGATGTTGGCCAACTGTTGGCCTAGGTGGTTGAACCAAGCAGTATATGAGAGTCCCATGATGTTTCAGGGCTGCTGGCATTTTTTTTTTTTTTTTTTTTTTTTTGAGGTCCTGCAAATGGGAAGTGAGGGTGCAGGTGTGTGGAGCCTGGAAGGCAAAGGCTGAAACCAAGGGAGCCACATCTGTGTAGCCTTCCCGGTATTCTGCACAACATTCCTACAGCATACTTGTTTCTGGGTGTTAGCTGAGACACATTATTGAATTTAATTAATCAATTAATTAAATAACTTCATTAAGCCTTTACTCTGTTCTAAGAACTATGCAAGATTCTGTTGATGAAACAAAGATGAGGGGCACCTGGGTGGCTCAGTGGATTAAGCCTCTGCCTTGGGCTTAGGTCATGATCTCAGGGTCCTGGGATTGAGCCCCGCATTGGGCTCTCTGCTCAGTGGGGAGCCTACTTCCCCCTCTCTCTCTGCCTGCCTCTCTGCCTGCTTGTGATCTCTCTCTCTGTCAAATAAATAAATAAAATCTTAAAAAAAAAACAAAAAAACAAAAAACAAAGATGAAACACGTTGATCATATCCTTAAGAATCTTTCAGACAGAGGCGCCTGGGTGGCCCTGTCGGTGAAGCGTCTGCCCATGGCTCAGGTCATGATCCCAGGGTCCTGGGATTGAGCCCCACACTGGATCCCTCCTCAGCAGAGAGCCTGCTTCTCCTCCTTCCACTGCTGCTCCCCCTGCTCGTGCTCTTACTCTCCAAATAAATAAATAAAATCTTAGGAAATAAAAAAGAATCTTTCAGACCGAGGAAAACGAGCACGTGCAGCAACAATTCTAAGGGAAGTGTCACCGACAGGCAAGATCCATTTAGAGCACAAAGGGAGCTGAGAAAATGGGGATTCCTTCTTGGGGGGAGTGGTATGGGACATGGCCTTGATGCATGCAGACTTGCTCAGGAGATAGGGAAGAACCGAAGAAAGATAATGTGAGTAGAGGGAACAGCTCAATGGAAGTAGGGAAAACGCAGGGTTTGGACGGGAAATGAAAAGCAAATGAAGCTGTTAGCTTGGAGAAAGATGGCATAAATGAGCTGAGTCCATTAACTGATACAAGGAGTTGGGGGGCATGGGCTGAGTAAGGTCGAGAGAGGTCAGGGGGCTGCATTGTCTGAGGAGAGGAGTCAATATGGCCAGTGAGGCCCCCAGGTGTGGGGTTAAGTGGAGAAAAAGGGGAGATAAAGTGGGATGTGGGCCCTGGAGGGTGCTTTATCTACTTTATGATTTTGCCTTGACTGGGGCTGGCCCTGGCCTGGCACTTCTGAGATCTCACTGGGCTCTATTCACTCGGTCCCCAGCGGGCGGCCCCTCTTTTGCCTTCACCCCAAGCCTCGTGGCACAACCCCGAGCTGAGAAAAACCTCAACATCCTTTGGTTGGCTGGTGGAAGTATGCTGCTCTGAGACTTTCCCCCGCCCCCTCTCTGGGCACTCAGCCCTCGCCCCTCCCTCTCCGGCAGGCCAGGGCAGAGCTAGCTGAGCTGACTATGGACCATGCGTGACCTTGGAACACTGCTGGCCAGATGGTCTCCTTGACCGCCCTCCCTGCCGGCTGCCCGCTGCTTCCTGAGGCGGCGGTGGAGCCGATCACCTAACCTCTGCTCTCCCTCTGCAGAGTTGCTGTCTTACTGCATTTGTTCTCAACCACCGGAAGAGGGGCCCCAAAGCTGCTGAACAGGAGTGACAGCAGTGGTGGCAGCCCCCGGGGCTCCCCTGACCACCGGAATCTGCTGTGGCCTCTCCCCTCTGAGCAAGCCAGTACTCTTTGTCAGACTCTCCTCTATCTCTCACTCAACATGGGGTAACTTGTGGGGTAGTTACGTTTTCTTTTTTTAAAGTTATTTATTTCAGGGGTACAGGTCTGTGATTCATCAGTCTTATATAATGCCCAGTGCTCGTTACAACCCCTCCCCTCGCCCACAATGTCCATCACCTGGTTACCCCATCCTCCCCCCCTCTTCCCCCCCCCCAGCAACCCTCGGTTTGTTTCCTATGATTAAGAGTCTCTTATGGTTTGTCTCCCTCTCTGGTTTCCTCCTGTTTCATTTTTTCCTCTCTTCCCCTATGATCCTCTGTCTTGTTTCTCAAACTCCACATATCACTGAGATCATGGGATAATTGTCTTTCTCTGACTGACCTCTTTCACTTAGAGTCATATGCTCTTGTTCCATCCACATCATTACAAATGTAATGTAATATGTAATTGTATTTGTAATTCTAATATGTAATGTGTTACAAATATATTTGTAAATATATTTGGTAAATACCCCAAATATATCACTATATTTGTGTCTTTGGGGTAAATACCCAGTAGTGCAATTGCTGGATCATAGGATAGTTCTAGTTTCAACTTTTTGAGGAAACTCCATACTGTTTTCCAGAATGGCTGCACCAGCTTGCATTCCCACCAACAGTGTAGGAGGGTTCCCCTTTCTCCGCATCCTCGCCAACATCCATTGTTTTCTGACTTGTTAATTTTAGCCATCCTGACTGGTGTGAGGTGGTATCTCATTATGGTTTTGATTTGTATTTCCCTGATGTCAAGAGATGTTGAGCACTTTTTCATGTATCTGTTGGCCATTTTGATGTCTTCTTTGCAGAAATGTCTGTTCATGTCTTCTGCCCATTTCTTGATCGGATTATTTGTTCTTTGGGTGTTGAGTTTGAGAAGTTCTTTACAGAACTGTAAAGTTCTTTACAGTTCTTTACTAGCCCTTTATCTGATGTCATTTGCAAATATCTTCTCCCATTCTCTTGATTGTCTTTTGGTTTTGTTGACTGTTTCCCTTGTTGTGCAAAAGCTTTTTATCTTGAAGAAGTCCCGTAGTTTATTTTTGTCTTTGCGTCCCTTGCCTTTGGAGACTTTTCAAAGAAGAAGTTGTGGCCGAGGTCACAGAGATTGCTGCCTGTGTTTTCCGCTAGGATTTTGATGGATTCCTGAGTCACATTTAGGTCTTTCATCCATTTGGAGTCTATTTTTGTGTGTGGTGTAAGGAAATGGTCCATTCATTCTTCTGCATGTGGCTGTCCAATTTTGCCCACACCATTTGTTTAAGAGACTGTCTTTTTTCCAATGGATATTCTTTCCTGCTTTGTCAAAGATTAGTTGACCATAGAGCTGAGGGTCCATTTCTGGGTTCTCTATTCTGTTCCATTGATCTATGTGTCTGTTTTTGTGCCAATGCCATACTGTTTTGATGATTACAGCTTTGTAATAGAGCTTGAAGTCCAGAATTGGAATGCCGCCAGCTTTAGATTTCTTTTTCACCATTCCTTTGGCTATTCGGGGTCTTTCTGGTTCCATACAAATTTTAGGATTATTTGTTCCAGCTCTGTGAAGAAAGTTGATGGTATTTTGATAGCGATTGCATCAAATGTGTAGATTGCTCTCGGTAGCATAGACATTTTAGCAACATTTATTCTTCCATTCCATGAGCATGGAACATTTTTCCATTTCTTTGTGTCTTCCTCAATTTCTTTCATGAGTGTTCTATAGTTTTCTGAGTATGGATCCTTTGCCTCTTTGGTTAGGTTTATTCCTAGCTATCTTATCATTTTGGGTGCAATTGTATAATGGGATCAACTCCTTAATTTCTTTTTCTTCTGTCTCATTGTTGGTGTGCAGAAATGCAACTGATTTTTGTGCTCTGATTTTATATTCTGCCACTTTACTGAATTTCCGTATGAGTTCTAGCAATTTTGGGGTGGGGTCTTTTGGGTTTTCCACATAGAGTATCAGAAGTTATGTTTTCATACTGGTGTTTCTTGTCTCTCCATTTGGCTTATAAGCCCTCCAGGACAAGGAATGAGTCGCAGCCCCTAGCATATAGTACCTTGTCCATTCGCTTTTCCATCATTCCTTCTCCATAGCATCCTGGCCCTATCCCCTTCCAGCCCTGCCCCACTCTGGCCATCTGCCTCCTCCCCACATCAGGCTGGTGAGGGCTGCAGAAGAAAATTCAACACCAAAGACCAACTACTGATTCAGAGCCTCCAATCTTAACCGGGTCCTGGGTGTTCTGGGAATCCTTGTTTCTGGCTCTCAGCTCCTCCCATTCCCCAGAGAGATGATTCTAGACCTTCACCATCTTGTTGAGGGCCAGTTCCCTGGTCACCGGCTCCATCAACCTACACCCTCCTTTTGCAAGAAAGCACACGCCAGTGAGGGATTCCAGCAACCTGCCAACCATTCCTCAATGTCAGAGACACTAGTGAGGGGTTCCCCAATGTCAACCACCTTCTTTACTCCCATAAGCAACCCCATTCACCTCTTGCTTGGCTTGTCCTTTCCCGTGTGCTCTGGACATCACCACTTCATCCACGAGGCCGACCAGGACCTGCTTGTCCCTGATGACATCTCTGACTTTTCTTTAAAATTCTCCTTTTCTGCTAGCTTTCCACTCCTAGTTCATTTCCTTTGCATGTTATTTTGTTTTTAAAAGATTTTATTTATTTATTTATTTGAGAGAGAGACACACACAGCAAGAGAGAGAACACAAACGGAGGAGTGGGAGAGGGGGAAGCAGGCTTCCTGCTGAACAGGGAGCCGGATGCAGGGCTCCATCCCAGGACTCCGGGATCAAGACCTGAGCCGAAGGCAGACGCTTAAGGACTGAGCCACCCAAGTGCCCCTTCCTTTGCATTTTAAAAACTATATTGCAGTGCCACTCAGTTTTGTCTTCTTGTCTTTCGTCCTCTTGTCTTCCTTTCCTGTGTGACTCCTTTACTAATCACACTTCATTACTTCTCTTCTGACACTTCTCGCCACCAACCGTGTGGGGGTTTTCACAAGCAGTTCTCTGTGACACTAGGTGGATGTCCTATAATTCAACTCAATTCTGACACTGTCTGCCCAGAGAGAACGTCAGATCCCACAAGTTCAGGGCTCAGTCCCACAAAACTGTGCCTTCCTGCTTCAGATGCCAGTCTGGTTGTCCAGCCCTGGTTGTCAACTGTGCTTCTGACCAACTGGTTATAGGATCGAATGACCTACAACCAACTGGTCCTAGATAGAATGGTTTGATTACTACGCCGGAGCAGCTCACAGAACTCTGGGAAACGTCTATGTCTGCCAGCTTATTAAGGGACATGATAAAGGGTACAGATGAAAAGATACATAGGGCAAGGTCTGGAGGGGGGTCCCAAGCGCAGGAGCTTCTGTCCCCATGGAGTTGGGGTGTGTCATCCTCCCAGTGAGATGTGTTTACCTACTTGGAAATTTCCCAAACCTGTGCTATTCGGATTTTATGGATTTTCCTCACATAGGCATGGTTGGGGATTAACTCTGTCTCCAGCTCCTGTCTCCTCTCTGGAGGATAGGGAGTGGGGCTAGTTTGGATGACTACCAACTCTTCCCCACATTATGTTGTCACAAATGACATCTTTATACATTGTGTGCCTATTAACATAGATTTATAGTTTTTTTTTTTAAGATTTTATTTATTTATTTGACAGAAAGAGATCACAAGTAGGCAGAGAGGCAGGCAGAGAGAGTGGGAAGCAGGCTCCCTGCTGAGCAGAGACTGATGCGGGGCTCGATCCCAGGACCCTGAGATCATGACCTGAGCCAAAAGCAGAGGCTTTAACCCACTGAGCCACCCAGGCACCCCCTATAATTGTTGTTTTAAGCACTTGTTTTTTTTCACATCATAAAAAAGCAGTTACAAACCAAAAATGCAATAATACTGGCTGTGATAGTTACCTATGTAATTCCCTTTAACACTGTTCCTTATGTCTTCACGTGCTTGGAGTTACTGTTTGGGGTCTTATCTCCTCAGACACGCCTAAGGACCTGTTAGCAACAACTCCCAGCTTTTGTTTGTCTGGGAATGTTTTCATCGGTCCTTCATTTTTTTGCAAGGTAATATTGTTGGATATAGAATTCTTAGTTGGTAGTCTTGACGAGATTTCAATACTTTACATATGTCATCTCACTGCTTTCTACCCTCATGGTTTCCAAAGAGAAATTGGTTGTTGATCTTACGGGGGAATCCCTTGTGCACGACAAATTGCTTCTCTCTTATTGTTTTCAAGATTCTCTGCCTTTGGCTTTTGACATTTTAGAATGTATCCTGGTATGAATCTCTTGTGTTTAACTTACTTGGAGTTCATTGAATTCATATACACATTTTGGATGTGTATTATTGAATTTGGGAAGTTCTGAGCCATTATTTTTTCAGATATTCTTTCTGCCCCTTTGTCTCTTTACTCTCTTTTTTGGACTCCCGTCATGCACATGTTGGTGTATTTGCTGGCATCCCTCAGGTCTCTTAGGCTCTATTTATTTTTCTTCATTCTCTTCTCTTTCTGTTCCTCAACTTGAATAATTTCAGTTGACATAGTTGTGTTGTTGAAGCTCTCCAGTGAACCTTTCATTTCAATTTTTATACTTTTCAGCTCCAGAATTTCTATTCGATTCCCTCTTATAATTTCTGTTTATTGATATTTTCTTTGTTGAGACATGAGTCATCTGGCTTCCTTCAATTCTTTGTCTATAGTTTCTTTTGGCTCTTTGAGCATATTTCAGACGGTTGATATAAAGTTTTCGACTTGGGGTACCAGGGTGGCTCAGTCGGTGAAGGGTCTGACTCTTGCTGTCAGTTCAGGTCTTGATCTCAGGGTCATGAGTTCAAGCCTCAGGTTGGGCTCCATGCTGGGCATGGAGCCTACTTAAAAAAAAATAGTTTTTTTCTATTAAGTCCGATGTCTATGATTCTTCATGGTTACTTTCTTTTTCTCCCTTGTAAATAGGCCGCATTTTCTTGTTTCTTTGTGTATTTTGCCCTATTTTGTTTGCTAGTCTTTTGCTTAGGATTTTTGCACCCATGTTTCTGAGTGAAAGAGCCTTTAATTTTCTTCTCTTGTGATATCCTTGCAGATTTTGGTGTCAACCTAATAAATATGTTAACCTCATAAAACAAGTTTGGAAGTATTATCTACTTCTATCTCTGAAAGCATTTGGGTAAGATTGGAGTTAGTTCTTTTTAAATATTTTGTAGAGTTAACCAGTGATGCTAAATAGGTCTGGAGTTTACTTTGTGAGAAGGTTTTTCAGTATAGATTCAATTTACTTAATAGAAATTTTCTATTTAATCTCAATTTTAAAATTTATTGATGGAAAGCAGTTTATAACTCTTAAGATCTTAATACCTGTAGGATATGCGGTGATAGCTTTAAAAAATTCTGATATTGCTTATTTGTACCTTTTCACATTTCTTTTGATCAATCTATCTATGCATTAACCATACTTTGATTTTTTTTGAAATCTTGGCCCCATAACATTTCACTGCTTTATTAGCTCCTTGATGCCTTTAGCAATATGCTCTTATATTTTACCCATTTTCCCCCTAGTTATTCTCAGTGGGAGGGTTGGATAGCATGTCTTAATGTGGTCTTCATTTTTTTTTTTTTTTAAGATTTTATTTATTTATTTGACAGAGGGAGAGAGATCACAAGTAGGCAGAGAGGCAGGCAGAGAGAGAGGGGGAAGCAGGCTCCCCGCCGAGCAGAGAGCCCGATGTGGGGCTCGATCCCAGGACCCTGAGATCATGACCTGAGCCGAAGGCAGAGGCTTTAACCCACTGAGCCACCGAGGCACCCCTTAATGTGGTCTTCATGATCAGAATTAGAATTCTTTAGATGATTATTTATCTCAACTGTTAAGTGTATGCTATGGAATAAAAGTATGTTCTGCTTTCAGATCACAAATTCTCCGGAGTCAGGAATTGTGTCTTACACACAAAGAGGCCCCAACTCTTTGGGGCCCTGGTTACGCTGCGGATTGTAACCAGTGGGAATTGTTCTCAGGATCTTTGTGCGATGCTTCATTGCATCTCTTGCATATATAGGACCATGGGAGACAAACACAGTCTGTGTCTGGTTTGGCAATGGGCAGAGCCAGTTCGATCATGGAAATATGAATAGGAACCCTATGTGTTTTTTGTTTATTTGTTTTGTTTTTTTAAAGATTTTTTTTCCTAAGTAATCTCTACACCCAACGTGGGGCTCAAACTTACAACCCCGAGATCAAGAGTCTGGTGCCCTACTGACTGAGTCAGCCAAGTGCCCCGGAACCCTATGTGGTTTTATTCTTAGGAGTGTCAACATCAAAGAAACACAATCTATCAACCAAATAGTTTCTTTAATTATTTACTCTGACTCCTGACAAAATGCCAGGGTGACAGTGTGGTTGGGAGCGAGCACGTTTATAATGCATATGGATATCTAAAAATCCCCCTCTCCTTTGCTTTCCTCTCAATGTCCTCCATTTTAACAGATCCGTTCATATAACAATCCCCATCTCCTATTCTCTCCTCCAAATTCTTTCTGACGCTCCCTGGCGGACCTTTTTATTTCCTGCATTTACTAGGTGGCCATGCCACAGAGCTTCCCTGCCAAAAATGGCCACTGGAACTTCCATTTTTCTTTACCGACTGCACTGGGCTTTCCTAGGGGAGGCAAAAACTAGCAGCTCTTTGTCACAGCGTCATTTTAATCAGCACACATCTTGATCTCTAGAGAGGACAACTGCGGGCGTATGAAGCCTGTGTAGTTTTATTTTTCTCTCATTATTCTTTAGGGAGCAGTTGGTGTAGAGACTTCCTAGTGACTACAAAATTGGCATACCTTAATGAGAAGTGACCCCAGTTTGATGTGTTAAGGGCTACAAGAGAGGATTATGAATCCAGCTCTATGGGAGGACAGGGGAGCGAACTATGAATCCAGCTTGGACGGTTCATCTTACTGGGTTTTCAGAATTTCCAGCAGTCACCGCTGGCCACTAGTGGTTGCCTCGGCCTTGTGGGGAGGGAGTCGCGTCAGATACGGTGTTTATAACACTGTGGTTAAGAACGCCTCCTCTACAGCCAAACTGACTGGATTTCAAGCTCATCTTTCTTGCTATGTAACTTGGGCTAGCTACTTTTCAGTAATTTCTACTCAGTTTTTTCACCTGTAAAATAGGGATAGAACTCTTACAAGGTCATTGTTAAAACCCATAGTTAAGGGGTGCCTGGGTGGCTTAGTCCTTAAGCGTCTGCCTTCGGCTCAGGTCATGATCCCAGGGTTGTGAGATTGAGCCCCGCATCGGGCTCCCTGCTCAGTGAGAAGCCTGCTTCTCCCTCTCGCACTCCCCCTGCTGGTGTTCCCTCTCTCTGTCAAGTGAATAAATAAAATCTTTAAAAACAAAATGAAAACAACAACAACAAAAAACATATAGTTAAACATGGTTAAAATGTTTTTATACAACTTTATATAAAAGTGTTTTATAAACTTTATATCAAGCATTTTATAAATTTGATATAAAGTGTTAAAAACCTGCTGCCCCACAGAAAGAAGTCAGGGGATTTTAGCTGTTATTGCTGGCTGGTGGGCTCCTTCAGAGGAGGGGCACAGAGCCTGGGAAGCGGGGAGGCAGGAAAGGGAAGCACCCTTTCAGGTTCTCTCGGGCTCTGCTCTCCTCACACAGGACCCCTTTCCCTTGGCTCAAGGGAAGTCATACCCAGCGGCCTGCAATGCTCAGGGCTGGCACTCTTCCTGCTGTCTCCAGCCTGGGTCCTCTTTTCTGGAATCCCTAGATTCTCCTGAACGTGTGGTCGGACTCTCAGGAAAGCAAGTCTCTTTACAACCCGCCGCAACACAGACGAATCACATAAACTCTGTTCAATGGAAGATGCAAAGACCCTTCACTTCAGAAACGTCCGTGATACTGACTTGGAAGAATGAGTCTGGCGAGAGTGAAAAGTGGACTAAGGGTAATTTCAAAGAGACATTCGATTTTGAGAAAAAGAATTTAACTCTTCGCATCAAAGCAGCTCAGCAGGAGGACAGTGGCCTCTACATCCTGGAGGTGACTGATGACAGTGGGAAAGTTAAGAATCATCAGTTCCAGGTTTCTGTATTTGGTGAGTCCCTAGGATCGCTCGGCCTGCCCCTCTGACTCCTGCATGGCTTTTATTTCGAGGGCCTTTCTGATCAGAATCTCTGCTTCCAGATGACGTAGGGATCCTTGAAGTAGTGGAGGAGAGGAAGGTCCTGGACGGAGGGAAATGCCAAGTGTCTCTGTCCTGCTCGGTCCCCGGAGGTGGTAACGTGAGCTATACTTGGTATAGAGGGAGCAAACAGATCCAGACCCCAAACAATCTCAGCAAATTGGAGCAACAGATTGATGTCAATGACTTGGAAATGTACACCTGCAACGTCAGCAACGCGGTCAGCTGGGCAATCCACAACTTCTCCCAGAGCTGTCAGAGTGTCGACAAGCGTAAGTGGAGCACTTTGGACTAATAGGGGCGGAAAGTGTTGGACTCCATAATCAACTCATGCCAGAGGTACTTGGGTGCCTCCTAGTGCCTTGCAGCCCCTCCCTGGGTGGTCCTTGTCTCTGGCACAGAGCTCTCATAAGCCAGGTCTAGCTTAGTCGGAGAAGAATGTTATCCCCATCCTAGGAGATACAGGATCTCCTAGGAATGTTATCCTAGGAGATGTGAGTTCTTCCTTCATGTAGGGAAAGCTTAATTGTTTGGTGGGTCACAGCCCTGCCCCGGCTGCTGGTCATCACTTCCTTCCTCTGAGAGAATGATGGAGACCTGTTTCCTCCTCCCAAGGAAGGGTGACTCCCCCGAGCCATGGAGTTCCCCAGGAGGTAACTACGGGGTAGGACAGTGCCCTGGGTCATGGGAAAATCAGGACGACCACAGGGATTCCTGGAAGAGTTCTTGGTTTATTGCTTATGCTCATTCTAAGAGTTATCTTGAGTTAAGTTTGCGCCAATTTTTATCAGATAAATAAAGACTTAATGTGTCAACAGCATGGGTATTACAGGGAAAAACCTACTTGCTGTCCCTGTCCTTAAGGAACTTACAGCCCAATAGGGACAACAAAACTAGGCATTCCTAGGTGAAAAAGCAACCAGAGAGCTGGAGCAATTTGAAGTGACAAGGACCCTGGATTTTGGGTCATGTCAGCTGTGGTTTCGTTATTCACTAGCTCTGTGATCTCAGGCAGATTCCTTACCCTCTCTGAGCCTCAGTTTTTGTCTTGGGTAAAATGGGGATGATAAGAGGTACGTCCCAGGATTGCTGGTAAGATTAGGTGAGGTTATGTTTGTGAAGAGCCTCACCAGCTAGCTCCTGGAACACGGAATTCCTTTCCCTTCTCCCCTTGTCAATGGGCTCACACATCACGCTACGCCTGTGACACAGATAAATGTAGAAGTTCAAATGAGGAAGAGGAGTGGCAGGAAGGGGAAGGGAGGGCTGCCGGGCACAGAGTAGGGTGTAATATATTTTGTTGAGCTAGCAAAAGAATGGATAGACGTCTCATTTTCTGTGCCCGATGCTTTACATGTATTAGATCATAAGATCCACCCCCTCATGCGGATAACATCATCCGTTATATAAGTGAGAAAATGGAGGCTCAGAGAGGTTGAGGAAGTTGCCCAAGGGCACAGAGCCAGGCCTGTCAGACATTGGTATCCACACCGTTAGCATCAGTGAGAAGTCACCCAACTGCGCAGAGACAGGCTTGATGGTGCAATCTATGGGGCGTGAGAGGGGAGTGCAGGTCGGAGACAAGTCCTCCGGCTGACAGGTGGGAAGGGGGAGACAGAGGCTGAAAGCTCAGGCCTCATGCTTTCCATATCCTAGAATACACCTTTGTGCACTATTTGGTGCTCATCGTGATTTCTCTGATCATCCTGTTCCTGGTCGCCCTCACCTGCTTCTGTGTGTGGAGGAGGAAGAGGAAGCAGAGTGGTAAGTGAGGGTCCCCAGGAGAGGCTGTTGCCTGACCTGACGTCCCCGGTGGCACGCGCCCACTGGCACGCGCCTGGGAGCACAGCACCTGCTTTTCGTCTGTGTGTGCATGCTGGGTGCTTTCTCCCAGGTCATACCTTCTGGGGGACCTCGGGGATGTTTGCAAGCCAATGTGCAGATTTGCCCGTGGGGGGCTGGTTTGTTGGGGGGGGTGCCCAGCCCGATGGAGTAGCTATGTTGCCTGGTTGCTGCTCCTGTGGGCATCCTGGTGAGAGCACTAATCTGCCTCCTTTCTAGAACTTTCTCAGGGTCTTGGCCGTCTGGGATGGAGGGGGGACTGTGAGAAGCAGAAGCCCAGACAGGATGCCCTCGAGCTCTCTGCAGCTCTGTCTTTGCTGCTTTTCTCCACAGACACCAGTCCAGGGGAACCTCTGACAGTTTATGAAGACGTCAACAACTTGCAAAACAGGTGTAATCAAGTACGGTACATGAGGGGCTGGGGTCTTTCTCCACTAGCCTGGAAGATGCTTCTGGGGAGGATGGCCATTAGGAGGAGGGAGACAAAGGGTGCCACTCAAGTGTCTTCTCAAAGTGTTCCTCAGCCCTTCTGTCTGTCTTCCCCATCAGCCTCCTGGCTCTGGCCGTGGAGGACAAGCAGAACACAGCGGAGAACCTGCTGAGAAGGACAGAGCCCACAAAATCCACATAAGAGGGCAAACTGCTTCTCTCGCCTCCCAGGGTGATGGCCCCCTGGTGTCCTTGTTGCTGCCTAGTCTCCCCAGCTGCGCTAAGGCCCAAGAAGAATCCCGCTTCCTTGTGTTTTGTGTCTGGCCACAAATTCTCGTGCCCATGCACGTCCAAGTTTACTTTTGTGGGTCCCTCTATTGTTGCCCTGGGTGTGGAGGAAGCCGGCCTGACCAGCCAATGCATAATGATGTTGTAGCTAGCTCAGCGGGTCTGCGTCCACGACATTCTGGGGAGAGGCCTGAGTCTGGCTGAGGTGTGCGTGAGAGAAACCAGGTTAGCACAAAACCAAGGAGCCAAAGAGGCTTCCTCTGAGAATCCACCGAATCCACCGAGAGCCTCTCCAAGCCAGCCTCTGCAGGGAGTGGCCAGCTCTGCCCGGCAGGCGGGGCGTAGCCGGGGAGGGCACTACAGGGCGCCGCGCCACTGCCCTGCCCACCAGCAGGGCAGGAAGTGGTGACAGGCCTAGGGGAAAGGCAAGGCCTAACTCCCCAGTGGGGAGGGTGGGAGGGGTGGGAGGGGTGGGAAGGGCCATCTTCCCACCCCCATTCCTGGTGCTCAACACAAGGCAGTGAGGTGGGAAGTCAGAGTGGTGGGATCGCGCGCTTTATCACATGCGTGAGGCCTTGTGGAATAGGCAAGCCTCTTCCCTCAGGTCTGGGCTCTGTGGGAACCAGGAATCGGGGCAGCTTCCCCAGCCCGTTTCCTTTCCCCATCCATGGAATTTTGGGGTGTGAGACAAAGGAGACTTTGTTTCTCCCATCACCACCAGCCGCTGAGACAAATGCTTGAGAGCAAGTGTGTCTACCTACAGCGAGAAACCCAATGCTCACGACCAATTTTCTTTCCTCCCACAAAACGAAGATGTCTTTAGGTTAGGTAAATGCAGGGGAAGAGTAGATAATAGATAGTCAGGGGATAAGAAATCTCTTGGGGATTAGGCCCGTCTCTCTGCCTCTGACTCGGGAGCTCCTCCCTCCGTGGCCTCATCCCTTGCTGGCTTTGGGGTTCGCTCTGAAGGCCTAAATCTCAAGCTCATGTGTTCTTACTCTGGGGCCCAGTTCTGACCTTTCTGGAGACACTTCACTCCTGTTTCTTGCCAGATGCCCATGACTCTCTAGCCTCCAAAGACAGCGGGTGTTTTTCTGCTCCTCTGAGCTCCTTCCTCTTGCTGGCCTCCCCTGGCTCGCCATTGGAGCCCAACCTGGCGATAGGCGCTCAGGGCAGAACACCGCCAACCCAGACTCCTGTGGGCAGGAGGGGAACAGGAAGGGCAGGTCTCCCTGCCTTTGGCCTCGGGTCCAAGGCTCCACTCAGCTCTGTAGCTGCCCAGGGGGCTGACTTCAGGCCAAGGGCAAACTCTTTGCCAAGGGCAGATCTAGAGAAGGGTGGATCTAGAAGCGAAAGCCTCTGAGGTAGGCTCAGGCCCTGAGGTGAGGCTCAGCTCACAGCCCGGCTCAGGGCTCAGCCCGTTATCAGTGGTTACGGGGCAAATTTGGCTGCTGAGAAGGCAGCAAAGGCAAGTTTCCAAGTTACCAAAGTAAAGGCAGTGATGGGAGCCCCCTTGGACAGGGTCCCTCGGGGCAATCCCTCACACCTGGGGGCTTCCTTGCACGTGACAGTAACCACTGTCTACCAGTGTGAGTCGCTCTCTCCACTGTCGCTCCCCATCCTGGGGTGACTAATGACCACCTCCTTGGCCGGCTTCCGGGAGCCCCTCTTGTTTGCTCTGTCTCTCCCCGCCCGAGCCCAGTCTGGACAGACACGGCCGTCCGACCACGTGCCCCTTTACTCTTTCTCGTGCAGGCGCAGAGGCGGAATCCCCCAGACGGAAGCACCGTCTACTCCATGATCCAGTCCCAGGTACCCCTCCGGTTTCTCGAATCCATTCCAGGCCTGTCTATGGGGCTTCCTAATGCTTTCCAGAAGCTCACGCTCCTGAATGCAGAATAAGGGCTTGGTGCTCCTAGGGTCTAAAGGACAGCGTGGCCTCAGGCGCATTAAATTGTTGGAAAAGATCTCTGTGGCTCTGGAGCAGAGCTGAACAGAGCCTGAACATCTGGTGTAGGCCTTCGTTTCCCCTCCATGCCTGGCGGCAGGTGTGGCCCAGACAGTCGGTGGGGGGAGGAAACTTGCCAGGGGACTCGGCTTCTGATTGTCTGTTTTGTTTTGTATTGTTTCGCTTTAATTTGTGCTCCTTATTATACCTGTTTTCAGGAAAGAATGTGTCTGGGTTGTCCTCTTTTATCTTATTATGCCTTAACAATAACAATTTTTAAAAATTTATTTATTTGATAGAGAGACAGAGAGAGAGAGCACAAGCAGGGGAGATGGGCAGAAGGAGAGGGAGAAGCTGACCCCCCACTGAGCAGGGAGCCTGACATGGGGCTCGATCCCAGGACCCTGGGATCATGACCTGAACCGAAGGCAGATGCTTAACTGACTGAACCACCCATGTGCCCAGCAATAACATTTATTAAGTACTTATTATGTCTATTTTCTTTTTTTTTTTTAAAGATTTTATTTATTTATTTGACAGAGAGAGAGAGATCACAAGTAGGCAGAGAGGCAGGCAGAGAGAGAGGGGGAAGCAGGCTCCCTGCTGAGCAGAGAGCCCGATGCGGGGCTCGATCCCAGGACCCCGAGATCATGACCTGTGCTGAAGGCAGAGGCTTTAACCCACTGAGCCACCCAGGCGCCCCTATGTCTATTTTCTTAATGAATCTCCCAAAACAGCCTCATGAAGTGGGTCTAATACAACCTCCATTTCGCAGATGAGGAGACAGACACAGGTTAACTAATGTGCTCCAGCCCACAGGGCTGAGCTGAAGGGCTTCTGAGCCTCCACTCTGCCTGCCCTCTCCCTGTCTTTAACATTCTGGGATTATAGAAATTCGCCATAAACTGGAGAAGCATCCTCTAATTTTGACAGCTAAAATGACATTATCGATAACCCAGGCTGGGGCACCTCTCTCAAGGGAAACACTGCCTCTTGGTGGCCAGTGATGAAAAATTTCTAATAAATATGACAAATTTATTTTTTATTTTTTAAAGAAGTAAGTCCTGAAGCAATAACCTCTTCAGTTTGGTGGCTAAGCTTCTGGGCAAAGAAAGTCCTCGGGGAATGGTGATAGGCTTCGGAGAAAGATCAAGAGAAGGAGGAAGAGGAGAAAGTGAAGGGATAGAGGGAAGGGAAAGGGAGGACAAGGAGGGAAGAGAGGAGCTGAGGAAGAAAGGAAGAGAGGGAGGGAGGGAGGGAGGGAGGGAGGTGCTCGACCCTCATGGCCACTCTGGAATTCCCAAGTCGGGGGGTGCCTCCTCCTCCTCCTTCTCCCCATAAGATAACGTGATTCACTGATAGTGGGTCAGAGTCCAAGAGCCTTAACGAGCCATGTAAGAGCGACCGGCACCTGCTAGTTTTCTGGCTTTAGCCACGTTGGATTCTCACGAGAGCAAACTCAGTAAACACGAGGAAGAGCTCATCTCAGACTGAGATGCCGAGTGAGGAGGCGCCGCCTCCAATGGGGCTTCTTAGGAGGCGATGCCTACCTGCCTCTGAGGACACCCAGTTCAGGGGCCGAGAAGGAAGGCAGGTCGCCAGCGGGAGGCATTGAGATGTCGAGGAAAGACCTCTGGCGAGTCTGGGCTTTAAATGCTGCTTCTACTGTGAATATACTGTCTGACTGGGGCTATTTACCCTTTTGGAGCCTCGTCTGCAGAACTGGGGCGGACGATGATCATTCCTCTCGTGCATCATAAGGGTCAGGGGAGAATGCACGGACAGAAAAAGTGCGGTCGGGTTGTCGGACCTCCTGAGTCCAGGGTCCCTTCGCTAATGCTTAGAGCTTCTGTCTGGGCAGGGTCGGGGAGAGGGGTGGAAGAACGACCTCCCTCCCTAGGATTCCGCCGGATCTACGCTTCTGAAGAGCTTTTATTTCTCTTCTTCGTAGTCTTCTGCTCCCACATCACAAGAAACAAATACGTTGTATGCACTGGTACAGCCTTCCCGGAAGGTGAGTCTCCTCCTCCAAGGGTCTGGGGATGCAGGTGTGGATTTGCACGTGCGCGTGAGTTTGCTGAGTATGTGTGTCCTTCCCTGTGAGCTGCCTTCCCTCGTGTGTATCTGAGCAGCTTGGGTTAAATGGCTGTATTTAAATGTTAATGGGCCAACTAGAAATGCCTTTCTGATTCTGTTTGGAGAAAAAGAACAGCTCTGAGACTAAGAGAACGCTGGGTTGAAGGAGTCTCTAGGAGTTTCCAAGGGACAAGGACAATCAGAGACAGAAAAAGGGTGCTTCATCCCGAGAGACCACGCCATCCTTAGTGGGCCAGCCGAGGCTACGGAGGGATGCCAGAGGGGTTTCCAAGGTGGGGGAATGTAGCCCAGAGCCAGAGGAGTAGCCCAGACCGAGAGAGACACAATGTCGACTTTCAGAAAACCAGATAAGGGTCTGGCCAGTCATCTGCTGGGGGGACCTCCGGGCTGAGCAACCCATCACAGCCCCCTCAAATCCTGCTCCAAGCTGAGCTCACGGCTCTTTTGTGGACCTGGTGCCCGTGGTCATCCTTTCACCTTGGGTGGGAGGGGAGCTGGAAGAATGGTATTTCCAGGGCTGGAGTCACAGCACGAAGACATAAACTTAACATGGTAGCGTGGGAAGCTGCACTATGCCGAACCGTGGAAGTGTTGAGTACGTGCCGGTCAGGGTCAACAGGCGGAGAGGTTTAAAACAGATTTGCAGACTTTTTATTCGCCCGCCTTCCAATGCGTCATTCAATCCCTCAAGACTCCACCATGAGAGATATTTATATTTAAGTTCTATGCTGCAGTGCATGGCACACCATAGCCACATGCTTGCTGTTGTTAAAGGGACTCTACCTAGTACTGAGAGTGCCTTTGATTTCCAATGTTTCTAGGGTTTCACCACAGTCAGGGCAGGTGTTTGCCAGAAGTGCTTACACTAGGGGTGTGCGTGTGCTATGTGTTGATGAGATGCATGGTCTGAGGACATGTGCATATGTGTATGTGTGTGTGCGCTGGGAATGTGTGTAAGTGTGGATCTGAGAGGTATGTGGGTGTGGGATACCAACCTCTGACTCAGGTTCAGAAACGTCATGCCATACACAAGTGTATATTGTACCTTCTCTGGAAACCATAAACCCCATTACTTACTCTTGGGGTAGAGTATTCACCATTGGCTGTGGGTTCAGGGATTTTTGGGCCCTGAGTCTTCTTGGGGGCCTCTCACATTAGTGAGGAGTGGGACATTTCCTGACTTGAAGTTAAGCACTCTTTACCCTTTACCCTCTGAATTTCCAGTCTGAATCCAAGAAGAAGAACCAGAGCTCTCCTTTCAGCTACACCATCTACGAAGAGGTAGGATTCTGGAGCTCCTTCTGAATGGCTTCAGGGCCCATAGAAAAGCCTTGAAATTGAACACTCGTGAAAAAGCCATGCATAGAGTCTCAGAGTTGTAGAGATTTTAGGAATCTTCTTTTCTTTTTTAAAAGATTTTATTTCTTTGAGAGAGAGAGAGAGAGCGCACAATCAGGGCGAGGGGCAGAGGGAGAAGCAGACTCCCCGCTGAGCAGGGAGCCCAACCCTGAGATCATGACCTGAGCCTCAGACGCTTAACTGACTGAGTCACCCAGGTGCCCCCGAGGGATTTTCTTACCCACATTTTCATTTTAGAGACGAAGAAACTGAGGTCCAAGGAAAGCAAGGGTCTAATTCAAGGTCAGAGTATGTGTTAGGGTTGGACTCTTATTGGAGAGCTTGAATTTTAAATTAGGGCTGTCCTTCAGCTAGTTCCCCAGCTCTGGGCTGTACACTGGACATCTCTCCTTTCCAAGGGTGTGTGGGGCGAGGGTGCAAAGGGAGGATAAATAAATCTAAATGATTTTCTAAAGTTAGCAAGTAATTGGGAACCATCCTGGGGCATAGGTAATCTTAAGCTGATGCTGAAATGGACACTGTAAAGTGACCATTGGAGCCTGGTGGCTGAATTGAGTCCCATCAGGCCATTTAGGGAATGGAAAATAGGGACTCAACGGTTTTTGAGGGTGTATTATGTATTTGGTAGCCTGCTAGTAGCTTCATGTGAATTATCTCATTTAATCCTCATGGAATGCCATGAGGTAGGTATAATTATACGTCCCATTTATACGCAGAGAATTTCAGGCATGGAGGGCATTCCCGGCCACTAGCCTCATGGCACACCGGAGCTTCCACCTGCGGTCCAATAAAGATGCTGCCGGTGGTCACAAGGGAGAAGGTAGTTGGGTGCCTGCTCAGATTCCTGGCGTTTCAGCTGTAGCCTCACATCAAAGCCAGCCGGACAGCCCAGGGTTGTAGAGGACACTGTGTGGGCCAACGCAATGTACAGCGGGGTCGCTGTTAAGAAAACGCTAGAATTGGAGCCAGAAGAACTAGTTTCAAACTCCTCCTTTACTTCATTCTAGTTGTTGACTCTGAGTTATTTGATTTATGACTCCAAGCTTCATTTTCTTAATCTGTAAAACGGGGGTAATAATTCATACCTCTCAAGGTTGCTCTGAGGATCTCCTAGGGGGAGAGGGTCTGAAGTTCTTCTTCTCTTCCGCAGGTTGGAAAGACACAACTCAAAGCCCAGAACCCTGCTCGCCTGAGCCGCAGGGAGCTGGAGAACTTCTGCGTGTATTCCTAGCTGCTGCAGCCGTTCTCCGCTCTCTTAACGTCCCAGCATTGCTTTGGGAATCAGCGCAACGGGCGACGCCACATGAGTCTACAGAACGGTGCGCAGTCTAGGGACGCCAGGGGAGCTTGTTTATAGCCTCTGTCTTGTTTTGAAAATGGTTTCTAGTAAGAGCGAGACTGTTCAGTAATATTTCTCAACGTATAGACTGGACGAGAATGGGTAGACAGTTGGGTAGAGGGTCGAAGACTGCAAAGCAAGTCCAAAGCCACACAGCGAGTTTACCAAGTGCTACGCCAATGCAGGCGCCGTTATTATTAGCATTCAGATCCTTCCTCTGGTTTTCTAATGTGCGACTCATCTTTCCTCCTCTCTGATCTGGAACGACCACATTTCTAGACGCTTCCCTTGCCGGGGCCCATCCTCTGAAGAGGGAGGAGAGATATGGTGACTCAGAGAAAAGAAACGGCCCCCCCCCCGTGAGGATGGACTAACTCTCTGTAAGCCGCGGGCAGCTTCTCCAAGGGGGCCAGGCCTAGGCTTTACTCAGATACAGAGGGAAAACTCCCCCACCACACATTAAACCTTTGCCTCTGGCCACTTGGTCACGAGGGAGAGAGGGCAAGAGTGAAAAGAGATGGTGCAAAGCAAGCTGACCTCTGAGCGGAAGGTCACCCTGAGCCCACGCCGTCCTGGGAACTGGACGGCGAGACCAGCTTTGCCTACAGTATGATGTACGATGTACAAAAACACGTTATTAGAAATCTACTTTAGCTCCTCCACAAATTCTTCACAATTAGAAAACATATTCTCTTTACGTCTGAGTCCTGATGAGTGCTCCCCACGGCCTGTGCTGGAGGAAGGGCTCAGCCGGCTCAGCAGCTGGGAGCTAGACCTTCTGCTGAGCGCTCCTGAGTCTCAGGCCAGACTCTCCCACGAGGCTGTGGGGACCAGAGCCGAGACTCTGGCTGAGCCCAGCAAGGGGATGGGTGTGAGCTGGAAGAGGTCCTACTCAGAGACCCCAACAGCGGCTCTCGCATGGGGCCTGCTTCTTCAGTTGTCCACTCTGTATTTAACATAGGAATTTAACAAAAAACTATGCTGTCATTCAGAGGCATTCTAAATTTCTTTTCTGAGTTAAATCTTTGTGTCCCTTCCATATTCTGTACTTTTCCTCTCTATAGCAGCCAAGGGGCACTTGTGTCCATCAATAAACAGATGTCTGTTTAATTCCTGCTGGAGAGGGGTCTGGATTCCTTGCAAGCTATCAGTGTCTCTCAGCCTTGTTCACACCGGAGCAGATGATCCCAGGGTCCCCAGATCCCAGGCCATTCAGTCTCACGGGGGGATAGCCACAGCTTGCCCTTGTTCATCTCATACCCTCCTGACCCCTCTCCCCTGGGGGCTGTTTGGCTGGCTGGCTTCCTTCCTCCTGGAGACAAGTGTGGACAGACCACATTTTGGAGCAGGTGTCAAGGGTAAAAACCAGGAAAACATATGCAAAAGGAGTCTGGGGGCTCCGAGGCACTTACTGGCATCTCAGTGTCAGAGTCAGGAGTCTGGTGAGCAGAGGGAGCTAGAAGTGGGGGTCGGAACAGTTCAGATGAATACCAGAGACACCGGCCATCGACCGGCCTTTCGTGCATCCTGAATTGTGTAGGTCTTGAGCTGGTCAGTTTATTAAAGGAGCAGAAGAGACCCTACAGTCCCTCCCAGGGCTTTTGGGGATGCTGTATTCTAGAGTGTAATAATGCACGAGATTATCTTATTGTACGTCTTCGCCGAGCTTCTGTGATAATGCCTTACGAGGATAATTATCCATGCAACAGGCAGCCAGTGAAGAAGCAGTAATAAAGCTCCTGATGTGTATGAAGCGCTGTTTGGTCCCCGCGAGTACCCACCGCAGGACACAGCAGGTGCACGGACTCCACACGACACGTACAGGAGAGCACGACAGCAAAGGACACACGTGGACTTCCGGGTGCACGTGACACAAATGTACACGACAGTATCATGAGTATAAGTCAAAGGCAGTGCAACTGACGGGCAGGGGGTGGGGTTGAGCCACAGCTGGGGGGCGACGAGAGATGCTATGGCCGTTCTGCATCCAGACCTGACAACGAGGAGAGAAGTTCTTTGGGGTAAACATGGGAAGCTTATATGGAAGAGGCATTTTAAGCACTTCAAAATGTATCAAAAGAGTGATACACATATGTGGTTAAAAATAGAAATCCGCAGTACAAAAAAGTATGCAGTAAAAACAACCACCCAGTTCACTCCTGGAGGCATCCACTGATAAGTATTTTGTATTTCCTTTCGGAACTTTTGTATAATTATATAAGCATAGAGATATACGTTTCTTCTTTATCTAACTGGTAGCATGTGGTACACACTGTCCTGGGCTTTGTTCTTTCCGTTCTTAGAGCTTATCCCATATTAGCACATACTGGTGTTTCCTTCCTTTCTTTTCCATCCTTTCTTTCTTTTTCCCTCCCTCCCTCTCTCCCTCCCTCCCTCCCTCCCTTCCTTTCTTCCTTCCTTCCAGATTTAATTTGTTTATTTGACAGAGTGAGAGAGAGCACAAGCAGGGGGAACGGCAGAGGGAGAGGGAGAAACAGGCTCCCGGGTCAACACTCTAGCTGAAGGCAGACGCTTAACCACCGAGCCACCCGGGCACCCCTAGTCTTTCCTTTCTTTACAAGAGTGGCACGGCTTGCTGTCGCATGGGTTCACTATCCCACATTTGACCACATTCCTACTAAATGGACATTTAGATTATTTCTGCCCTTTTATCTAAAAAGATACTACAGTGGACGCGATTTTACATAGCTCTTGGTGTCCGTGAGGGACCATATCCGTCGGATTCATTTTAGCAGCTGTTTAGAAGATGGTGTGACAGTCCGGGGTCCTTTCAACAACACGGGACCAGTCTTGGCAGAGCCCCGAGGCGGCGCCTCTAAACCGTGCGAGCGGACAAGGCGACGGATGGAGCAGGGACTTCTCGAAGGCCGGGGACTCCAAGAAGGAGCCTGTGTCTGATCTAGTCAAGGGCTCGGGAAGTCACAGGGGTGGAAGGAAGGCGGCCGGTCAAATTCAGGGATCCTGGAGACACTGAAGGCAATTCCGAAGTGCCTCTGTCTGTCTGAGCTCCAGGCCTTACACCGTCCAGGAGATTTTCCAACTACAGGGGGAGAAGCAGCAGCTGCTTTTCTTTTCAGGTGAAATTTTCGTAGGTGGGGATTTCAGAAGACTCCGGATCCTTCTGTTGTGGTGGGGGCGCCACCTGTGAGCCAAAAGACACACAAGCATATGGTTAACGAAGGCCGGCAACCCCGGTTTCCTCGGCCCTGCGCTGCTGGGAGAGGGAGGCCAGGCCAGGCCCAGACCGGCCCACGCTGTGGGGGTCAGGTCATCTGGACTGGCCGCGGGGTGCAGCAGTCCGTCAAGCCGATGGCAGGCTTCTCCGGAGAGCCTCCTACCGGGAAGTCGGCTGCGCTTTCCGTACGGGAGAGAGAGGGCGGTTAGCGCGGCCCGTTGAGGGGATACACAAGTGGCAAGAAGCCTTGCTCTCAAGAAGCTACTGTCTAAGGAGCTCGGCCTCTGCCCTGGCTGGAGAAGCAAGACGAGCATCTAGAGAAAGACGTTCCGGGGGGTCGAGGTTATGCCGGAAAGTAACGGTTCAGACTCTCGGGCGTCCTGTTCCCAGGTTCCGAGGACTCCTTGTTCAGGGGAGGCCCCGAGGAGCAGGTGAGGGGCGAGCCGAGGCAGAGAGGAGGGGAGGCCGGCTGTCAGGAACAGCTCGGGGACGGTGTGGAGATAACGTGGAGAGACATGTGCCAGAAAATAATGGCTACGGTAGGTTTGAGAAGATCCTGCCCCAGTGGGCAGTGACGGCCTCAGGGACCCAGAGTCAGGACTCGTGGTCCTGAAAATTCTGAAGGCCAGGGATAAATTCCGTCAAGACCTCGGCTGAGGACAGGCATTCACTTCCACTTAGATTGTGAGTGAGGGCGATTGCCGGGACCTGGAGTCTCTCGGGTGCTGTGGGAGCCACGCAGGGCCCACCAGACCAGTGGTGACTCAAGGCCACTCTGAGACCCAGAGTGGGGACTGATGCCCATGACTTTAAGATGGACCAGTAGTGGCCCAAACATAAAGGGCCAGGTCAGAGCAGAAAGCAGCTTTGGGAATAGAGTGAAAAGTACAGCCGAGGTCTCAAGGCCACAGGGGACGTACCTTATTGGCTAAGCATAGGTGACGTTCCTTCCACAAGACGGGACATGAGGTAGATGACGGTTGAATTGAGCTGCATATCTGCACAAATGCTTACCGAGCAAATTCTGTCCACCTTTTAAGGCCCAATACAAATTGTTTCTTTTCATGAAGCCTTTCCTGTCTACCTCCGTGCAGTGATATCGCCCACTTCCAATGTCTGGAAAACCCTCGGGAACCGCACACCTTACAAGTACTGTGTAGAGCGTTTTCATTTCCCTTCTAGGTGATTGAATCTTCTCCACTCCTCCTCCACTGAGAGCCAGATAAGATAACAGATCTTCAAGGTTAAGGTAGTGCCTTAAACATACCTAAATGCCCACAGCATTCAGCCTAGTTCTAGATAAACAAAAGATGTTCAATAAATATCTATTGATTGATGCATCAATCACCGAGAAGTAGCGTAACTGAAAAACTTTGAGAGCTTTCTTTTTTAAAATCTTGTTTGGGGGCGCCTGGGTGGCTCAGCCGGTTGAGCGTCTGACTCTTGATTTCGGCTCAGGTCATGACCTCAGGGTGCTGAGAAAGAGCTCTGTGTCAGGCTCTGTGCTCGGCGGGGAGTCTGCTTAAGATTCTCTCTCTCCCTCTGCCCCTTCCCTCCCCCCAAATAAGTAAATAAATCTTTAAAAAAATTTTGTTCGAGCATGTTAAAACAAGGAGAAAAAACAGGGAGGGAATTTTGAGGGAGATTTGAAAACAAAAGTATATATGAACCCAATGTTTTCAGGGAAATGAAAGTGGAGCAGGCAGCTAGATTCAGGTCAAGGTTAATTGGTTAAGGTTATTCAGGATTATTTTAAAACTCTTTGTAGTTTTTACTTTTTATTTATATATATATATTTTAAAAGATTTTATTTATTTGAGAGAGAGAGAAAGCATGAGCTGGGTCAGGAGGGGCAGAGGGAGAGAGGGAGGGAGAAGCAGACTCCCCAAACGAGCAGGGACCCCGATGTGGGGCTCCATCCCAGGACCCTGAGATCATGACCTGAGCCGAAGGCAGATGCTTAACCGACTGAGTTACCCAGGCACCCTGTATTTTTTATTTTTTAAAGATTTTATTCATTTATTTGACAGAGAGAGAGAAGAGAGAGAGAGCACAAGCAGAGGGAGCAGCAGAGAAAGAGGGAGAAGCAGCCTCCCCACTGAGCAGGGAGCCCGATGCGGGGCTCAATCCCAGGGTCCTGGGATCATGACCTGAGCTGAAGGCAGATGCTTAATGGACTGAGCCACCCACGCGCCCCTCTTTCTGGTTTTTAATACTGAAAGTCCAACTGCTGTCTGTGTGACCTTAGGCAAACTTAGCTTCTGCGAATCTCAGCTTCTTTTGCCAGAAAATGTGGATGATAACACATTTGTAGAGGTGTCCTGGGGATCACATGAGAATATATTTGTCCATGTTTTATAAACTTGATGTGAAAGTTAGTTATTATTATTATTTAATGGTAAATTCTACCATTAAGGGACCTTTCAGCATCACAATAAAACCAATGTGTTATAGTTAATAGCACATTTTCCAAAAAATCTTGACATTGGACTATTGGCTAATTTCCAATTGTTTTTGGGAAATTGCCATATCGGTGGATTAAGATTAGGGTTAGAAGTAGATTTGGAAATATACATAGATCATACAGTATTTGTGTTTACAGCTTCTCATCCTGGTCAGTGTTAAGAATAATCAATATAAAATGTTATTAAATCAATTAAAATCGTCCAGCCTTTGGCCAAACAGATGTGAATCAGAAATATTTGTTTAAGCATCTCTGTTGACCATGGAGTGTGCCAGGGGGATGCGTAGTGGAGAGAACTTAAGCTCCTTTGCCCTGCGGATCTAGGACTTTCAGTTAAAAAGGTCTGCGTAATCGTTCGCTGCTTTAGGATACAGAGGAAATTGTTCTCACCTTCTGAGGTATCTGTACGCAGCTGTAGATTGTGGCTGAACTCTCCTTCTGCTCAGGAGCTGGGGTCTTTCCCTGTAACGGACCAGCATCGGAGTATCGGTAACCACCAGATAAGAGCTTTCCAGAGTTCCACGTTCAGCCCTTCAGGAGAGGGGACCCCCCACCAGGGTTAGGTCTCACACAGAGGGTGGTGGCTCCCTTCGTGCAGTGGGGAGGTGCTCCTGGTTGCTCACACCTCCCTTATCAATGGCCCGAGATGGGGAGCTGAGGATGAGCGCCTTCACTCCAAGGGACCCCAAGGTTTGGGAAGCATGGATAGAGCCACAGCTATCTGCCCATGGCCCCCGTTTGGAGAGACTAGTCATCACGGATATTGGATGGTTCTAGAAGTGGAGGAGGGGGGCAGGTGTACTGATCCAAAGAGCTCACCTGCAAGTTGAGGAATACTTGCATATACACCGAGTTGTCCTCAGATGCGGGCACCACGCTTTCCGGAGTGACGAGGTCATACTCTGCTTGCCCCTCAGATGACGAGTCAGATCCAGCGTCCTCCTGAGTGAGCAGGTCATACTCCTGGTGTCTTCCAGCCTTGAGTGTGTCAGTCCTCTCCTGCTCCTTCTCCGTTGTTTCGCTGCTGTCAGAGCTGCTGTCGGAGGTGGGCCCGTGCCATTGCTTGGCCGTCTGAGGGAACGTGTCCAGCTTCTGACACCCTTGGGAGAGCATATGGCACAGTGCGTGGCCAGCAGTGAGTTGTGAACACATTGTGTGGGCTTGGTAAAAAGCGCGCCAGCCCCCACCTCTTTCCTGTTTTGTGCAAGGACCCAACCTGCTCTGATCTCTACTCCAGGTGAGGCCTAAAGAACTGGAGGAGAGGTTGTTCTGTCTCCCCAAGGGGACTCTATTCCACTCTCCCTTCCTCCTTCCTTTCAGGCATCTGCTCATTTCCATTCGGTAAACACCCACGGAGTGCGACACGGGAGGGACTTAGCGACGCTCGGTGAGCCGACCTGGCTCTGCTGGCTAAGCCACCCTACGCGCCACGATGTGCACTCTGGGAAAACGCAAAGAGGTCATCAGAGCCGCTCTTGAAGGAGGACGCTGTCTAGCAGGGGTCGGATCCATACAGAAATCAACGAATGCAAGCCCAGCTCTGGCAAGGGTGACGTGAAAAGTGTGAGGAAAATGCGAGGACACGGTCTCTGGTTCGGAAGCAGAGGAGAACTCATGAAGACGGTGGGATCGAGGTGGGCCCTGATGGAGGGGCGGGGTTTTGATGAGTGACAGGCTGTTCTTGGTTGAAGAAGCAGTATGATTAAGGGCAGGCATGAAACCTTACCAACTGCCTTACCACTCTTACCAACTGCCTCCTATGTATCAGACACCATTCCAAACGCTTTTCATTAAGAAATGTATTCAGTCTGCATGAAACCCCATAAAGCAAAAACTACATTTATTTTTTGCAGAGGAGGAAACTGTAGCACATAAGAGTTAAATATTTGCCTGAGTAAGCCGTAGGGTCAGGCTCTGAATGCTGGAAACCTTGGCCTGATGTTCTTAACTAATACTCAAAACTGCTCCCTATATGAGATTTGCATAGGAAAAAAGTAGGTAAAGGGTGGTCTGGCTAACTACTGAATGAGAATGTAACAGCAATTACCTCCTGTCGAGTGCACACTGTTGGCACTGACCCACTCAGTACTCACTGAGGGGGCGCAGTACCCCAAGAAGGGGGCGCACTTATTTTGCAAGGCAAGGAAACTGACGCGTAAAAATTGAATTGCCCAAGATCACTAATGAGCAGAACCAAAATTCAAACACAGGACTGCCTGACCTCAGAACACATACACTGGCCCCTAGGTTTTATTGCCTCTTGAGTAACAGACAAAGGCCACGGGGTTGATGGCTTTGGAGCAGTCAGAGTTGAGCTTTGCAAGGTAATGAGCAGAAGGGATAGAAAAGAGAAACCCTGGGGAAGGAATGGCCAGTTAGGAAACTATTATACTTTTAGGGAAGAATTAACAAGGAATGGGAATATCTGTTAATGAGGACTAGCTAAATAAATTAAGGCACATCTGTAGGATGGAATAAATAGGAGTCAGTCTGACATATGTCAATATTATTAGGATGTCCTGTTAAGTTAAAAAGCCAGATTCAGGAAAATGCTATAGATGGCTCCCATATGTGCAATTCAAAGAAAGGCACCTACACACATACATGCACACGAACACACATGCACAGATATATTTAATACCCATAAATGCATTAAAGACCCTGAAAGGATTTAGAAATGCATCTTAACGATGAAGGCCTCTGGGGGGAGAGACCAGGAGACTGGGATTGGGAAGGAGATTTAATTGTATACCATGTGAATATAGGACTTTTCAGTTAAAAAACCCTATTCGGTAAACAGAAAAATTGTGACACAATGAACCTCGGTAGTGACAGAAGATCTAGAGAAGAGGAGACTTTGGTTTTTTTCTTTTCTTTTTTAAAAATAGATTTTATTTATTCGACAGAGAGAGAGACAGCCAGAGAGGGAACATAAGCAGGGGGAGTGGGAGAGAGAGAAGGAGGCTCCTCACAGAGCAGGGAGCCCAACCTGGGGCTCGATCCAGTACCCTGGGATCAGGGCCTGGGCCCAAGGCAGATGTCTAACGACTGAGCCCCCCGGGCGCCCCAAGAAGAGGACACTTCGAAGAGATGCTGGGGAGGTTAAAGAAGGAGACCTTGGGAGCTCAGGAAAGGTGCTGGGGAGGGAGGAAGATCAGGGGTGACAGTGGTGTCCCTAACATTTCCTTACTCCCCCTCCTGTGCCCAGAGCACCAAGGAACGAGGGCACAGGCTGGGGGAGACCAGGGTCTTCCCCTTAGCTGTGAGGAGGGAGCTGGTAAGAAGCTCCACACTCACCCTCATTCCCACTTCTTGGTCCCTTTCTCGTGGTACCATTTTCCCATCCTAAACACTGTTGGATTATTTGAGCTGCCGGCGTCCCACCCAATCCCTCCTTCTGTTCCATCTCTTCGGGGGATCTCCTCCGTGAGAGGTTACATGGGGTTTTGTATAGCAGGGTTTGTCCCAGTGGGTAGAATTTCGGAATTCCTTAGAATTCCAGAGCTTGGAGTTCGGGGTGGTAATTGAGGATACTGAGCCACGGGAAGGGGGGCGGTAAGATGCAGGCACGTCAGCTCACCACCCACACTGAATAAATGGTCAGGCTTCGCAGCCTCCATCTGGCCCAAGGACCCCCCCTCCTGTGTCATTGGTGATATTACCTGGTGCGTCCGCTGGCCTTTCAGCGTGGCTGGGGCTGGAGGCTGGGTCTGAACCTGACAAACCAAGGTAGAGAAGGCTTATCAATAGGTTTGCGAGGAGAGAGGCGTGTGCTTCTGAGTGTCAAAGGAGACAGGGAGAGATTTCCGGGGACAAAGACAAGAAAAACGCTCTAGAGAGGAGGTGAACCCTCAAGTGAGTAGGAACCCATAGGACAGGGTGACCAGAGTCCTAAGGTCATCTTCAAATGAGGAGAGGGCCCTGGAGCCTCCTGGTAATCCCTCTGCCATCCCCCGCCATCCCCTCTGCAGTAGCCACTCATCAGATTGGTTTGCTGTCTTGCAGGAATTTCTCCAGGGATCCTATGCGTTCTAACCAATATGCTTTTTGAGAACTAGTCCATTTCCCCTGCAATATGAAATTCCAAGGGAGCTGCCAATCATCACAGCTAATCCCGTTGGCCGCAGTGATTGGTCTAAGCAATGGTCACATGAGCCAAGGCTGGACCAATCAGGGATCTTTCCAGTTGGAGTTGGCGGGAAACATCTTTTTTCTCTTTCGGGCCGCGTATCTCTCAGTAGGTGTGAGTCTGGCGCTGCCAACTGCTGTGTCGTGGCCCACCCCACCCCCACCCGTGCCCTGCAGCCCAAAGCGAAAAGTAGGGGTGAGAAGTGGAGGGCTCTGGCGATTTTTGAGTCTCCGGCAACATTTGTCCCTAAGGCAGCTCCTTCCCTGTCTTCCCCAAAGATTGATTCTGTGAGTCCCAAAATAATAAATCACACCTCCTGCACCCTCCCCCCTTTTAAAGGTAGTTTGAGTCGGGTTTCAATGATTCGTAACTAAATTTAGAGTCCCAACTAACAGCCCTCCCCACATCACTCTGAGAAGAAATGAAGTTTTGGGAGAGTGGGGGTAGGAGGGGATCAGGAGAGAGCAGAGGACCCTCCAAAGGCCCCAGGGGTATGGTCTAGTGTGGGCAGGTGCCAATGATCTCAGAAACCCACTCGGTCTCTTTCGCTTCCAAATGTACCAGATGAAGAACCCAAAGAACAGGATGCAGACCATCACGGAGAGCCAAGTGTAAAGTTCGGTGTTTCTCTCAGGCCCTTCGAAGAGGAAATGAATGATATTAATATTAATAATGACAAGGAGATTGAAACAATGGACAAAGCATAATGGCCATCCTACCTGCCTCTTAAAATCTCACGCTATTGCAGAAAATAATTCCTTTTCATTCATTCATTCTACAACTATTTATGGAGTAGGCATTGTTCTGGGCTAGAAATTATAGCAGTCCTTAAGGCAGACACTGTCCCTAGGTAGAGAGATATATGCCTTGCCCAGTGTCACAGAGTTTTAACTACTTAAACACGATTTGAATGTAGGCTGCCTGATCCTAAGACACCCTTATCGATCCCATTACACTGCTCCTCTCTGTAAATGGTGTAAGGGCAGTTCTAGGCTGGAGACAGAGTCAAGATTTCCACTTAATAGGGCTCTAAATCCATCTTCCAGCCTGACCTAACATTATCACATCGCAGGTAAACCTTCCTTTTTTTTTCTACTTCCTTCTAGAACAGAACACAGAACTCAGGGTTCCAATCATGCTTTTGCTGTGTGACCTTGGGCAAGTCCCTTATCCTTTCTGAGTCTCAGTGTCTTTATGTAACAGAGAATAGTAAGAGTATTTGCTGTGTAGGATTACTGTGAAGTTAATTGTGTTAACTGGCATCTAGTAAGAGCCACTAGGGCTTTCTCGCTTCCACTCGCAGTCCTGTGTTCCTTAGTGGTCCGCCTTCCTTCACCTATCAATTTCTATCAGCTCCCCTCCACTAACTTCTGACACCGTGCTGTCCAAGTACGGTAGCCACAGTCCACGGTATAAGGCCTTGGAATGCGGCCAGTATGACTGAAGAACTAAATTGCTTATTTTATTTAATTTTCAAAAAACTGAAATTGAAATTGAAATATGGCAATTTAATTTTTTGTGGAGAAATGGTAAGTAGGTTTGGAACAACTTGAATATGTAAATCTATTTTTTTCCACTGTAACTTTTATGAAATCGGAATACAGATCAAGTGCTTCCCATGGAAATTTGGCATCTGAACTGAGACGTGTAAAATACATACTGGATTTCAAAAGCTTCGTACAACGTGAAATGTAAGTTATCTCAAGGGTAATTGTACTGAATATAATCCAAAATGGTGATATTTTGGATTTAGTGCATTAAATAAAACATATTATTAAGGTTAGGTTTACTTGTTTCTTTCAGCTTTATCTAATATGGCTATTAGAAAGTGTAAATCACACGAGTGACTCCCATTATATTTCTACTGGAATGTGCTATTCTAAAGCACTCTCGTAGGGCGCCTGGGTGGCTCAGTGGGTTAAGCCTTTGCCTTCGGCTCAGGTCATGATCTCAGGGTCCTGAGATCGAGCCCCGAATCAGGCTCTCTGCTCAGCAGGGAGCCTACTTCCCCCTCTCCCTCTGCCTGCCTCTCTGCCTAGTTGTGATCTCTTACTCTGGCAAATAATTAAAAATCTTAAAAAATAAAAATTAAAAACAAAATAAAACAAAGCGCTCTCGTCCACACTCCCTCACTGCACTCCATGAAGAAGCACTCAGAAGGCAAACGCCTGGATGCAAGCATGCACGGCCCTGAAGTCTGGCTGAGCAGAGACAAGGGGTAACCTGGACAGACGTCGCTGGAAAGAAACTGCTGGGAGCTGTTGCTGACAGGGTTGCTGGCGATGCATGTGACGTTGGGATGATCTTCACCACTTGTCCAAGAGACATTGAGGTGCGGTCCCCCTTGGGACTCGAAGGTTCCTTCCGGTAGGGAGGTCCATCTGTAGGTCACGTTGTGGCCGCTGTTCTCCACCGAGCACGTCAGGCTGATGCTGCAGATGCCATCGTCGGCGAGCCCAGGGCGCCAGGTAATTTTTGGCTTCTTCAACCTCCCTGTGTGAGGAGAAAGGCAGAGCTCGGGCACAGTCAGGCCTGCCTGCTGGGCAGTCCCCACGCGTCCGCTCACTCAGAACGCGCTCCTCAAGCTGGGTGCCGGCACTGCCCTGGGGCTGGGAAAGCGCCTCCAGGAGTCCCAGGCATTCTGGAATGCACCAGGCCTTTCTCTTGGTAGCCCTGAAATCCCAGACCTCTCACTTCGTCTCTTTGAGCCTTTGATGCTCGGATGTTAAACAAAGGAGTGAAAATGAAAACTGGGAAGAGAAAGACGTCACATCACTCTATACGGGACCCTGCGAAGAACTAGCAAACCCATCAGCACAGGTAAGGACGACGTTTCACGCACTTTGAAGACTCTCGAAGGCTTACATACTGAGGTTCCGTCATCTAAGTTTTTGCTCAGGGGATAGGGTGTACAGAGCTGAGCGCAGCGCCGACATAGAGTTAGTGCTCGATAAATGCTAGCAATTTTAATAGAAATATAACATTGGCACTGGTTATTCCTAATTTATTATTATTTTTACTTAATCTTTTTGCCTTTTTTCTTTTTCTTTTTTTTTTTAATATCTGAGTCACGGTATGCTACAGATGTGGACTAGATGACCTTCCAGCGCATTCTAACCGGATCGTGCACCGTGATTCTTCACAGATACTTAGACGCCAGCAAACCCAGGCAGGGGATGTGATGACCACGTCTGGTGGCACAGGTGCAGCAGCCGGCAAATGTGAACCCGACAACTGTCAAGCCAAGCAACGCGGGAGGACAGGGGCAAGTCCTCAAGGTTGGGTGGCGGAGACTACCTGGAGGCTTAGCAGAAGGGACGCTTTGGCAGGTAGATTTCGCCCAGCTGCTGGTTGGAAATCTTTCCTCCTGGGAGTTGGCTGGTCCGGACTCCAAAGCCGTCCCGGGGGTCTGAGGTATTTGGGGAGGCAGGGAAAGCAGCGAAGAGGAGAAGCATCTCGGGGAAGGAATCTAGAGGAGCGCTCTGCTCCGAAACTCACCGTAGACGAGCAGGGTGACGTGTTTCACGCTGATGACCCCGGAGGCCTTCGAGCACACGTAGGCACGGTAGTGGCCGGCGTGCTCCATCTGCAGCCGGCCGATCAGCAGGGAGAAGTCGTGGCTAGAGTTCTCGTGGGGATGCTCGAACTTAACGAATGGATCCGCCGTGGCTGCTGCCCTCCGCTCCCGGCTGATAACAGACGTGTTAAACGTCCAGATGATGTTCTCTCCGGACTGACTGGCCGAGAGTGCTAGGGGCAGCGTGACTGAGTCCCCCAGGATCCCCACCACTGTCTCCCCCGTCGGCTCTCCTCTGGAGGCTCCTGGAGCTGCGGTCGGGGATGAGACATTGTGGCTTCAGTCATCGGCTCTTCCCTAAACCCTCGGCCTGCCTGAAGGAGGCCGGCGCCCCACGGGCTCTCCTGCCCGCTCCCCCTTGCCCTTCCTCTGACGAGGCATCCCTGCTGCACCTGGCTCTCTCTGCCTTTCGCAGCCTCGGGCCTCCCTAGCCCTCCCTGTCCTTCTGGGGAGACCTCGCGGGGATACTTCCCCCAAAGAACCAGCTAGACCTCTTCGTCCTATTCTCTTCCCTTTCCTCGCTCCGCCTTTAGAGCTTCCTAGTTTCCTGGGAGCCCCCAGGTGCCCTGCCAGTCTCTCTCAGGCCCCGGAGGGCCGAGAACAAGAGTTCTTCGAGCCTGTCTTCTTCCCCGCTCCGCCTGTGTCCCGCCAGAGCCCTGGCCGGTTCGACCCCGCGGCTGCTCGACCGGTTCCGAAGCCCCCCAGAGGGCGCCCGTGGGGCCCGTACCTGTGCAGAACCGCCGGGCATGGACGGGGCCGGACGTGCTCCGGCTGACCGGGTTCCTGGCTGTGCAGGTGTACGGCAGGTCTGGGTCACACGGCGTCCAGCGGATGACGACAGTGGAGCCCTCATGGGACTCGGGAGCCCGGGGGCCCCGCGGGGTCCAGCTGTACAGAACGCTTGTCCGCGCCCTCTCCACCGAGCAAATCAACGTAACGTTACAGCCACGGTCCGACACGTTCACAGACGTCACGATGACTCGAGGCTCCGGCACCCGCTCTGTAGGGACGACAGCCACGAGGAGATGACTCGGATCCCTTCCGCGGCAGGGAAGAGCTGGGAGAAGAGGGTGGTGACGATGGTGGACCTAGGGCCAGGAGGACAAAGCCAGAATGCCTGCTCCGGGGGGAGTCTGCTCTTAATTTCCCACCGCAGCCTAGACTGAGGGCCTCTCTTCTACACTTGCGTCAATCCCGAAAGAGTGTCATCTCCATGCCTCAACGTGACGACGGTCTGATGACTCCTCTCGCGCCCCGTCAGTGTATGAGCCGCTTGGGGACAGAGCCAACGCCTGTGCCTGGATATCTAACACCTGACCGGCCCATGAAAGTCTCTCTTGAATGTTTAGTGAATAAATGGATAAATGATCAGTCCCAAACGCTGTGCCGCAGGGAGCTCTGCCTCTAGAATTTGCGTTGCTTTGGCCTTTTGGCCTGAATTTATGACCACTGTGCTTCCAGACCTTCTTCCTGGTCCTTTCTTTCCCTTTTGTTCCATTTCCTCCATCCACAGTCTGTGTGTGTGTATGTGTTTGCTTTTTTGGGGAAATTGGTAATACATAAAATTGAAAAGATACAAAAAAGTGTACATAATTAAAAAAGCAAACTTTCTTGTCCCCGGCTATTTATTTCCTCTCCCCAGGAATTACTGTTATGAATTTCTTGTTGATTTTTCTAGAAATATTCTAGGTATAGACACATACATGATAGTATACTATATATAGTATATATATACGATATATTACTATTATATATATATGTATATTTACACACACACACACATACACACACTCTCACTGTCCTGAAGCCTTTAAAAATTTAATAATATATTGGATTTCTGGGGCAGAGGGCAGAGTAGAGGGACCCTAAGCTCACTTGTCCCATGGACACAACGAGATAACACGCACATCAATATAAATAACCCAGAAAATGACCTGAAGACTGGCAGGACAAATGCTCCACAGCTAAATGTATAGAAGAGGTCACATCAAAGAGGGTAGGAAAGGCAGAGATGCAGTTGGGAACTAAACGGACCCACAGGACTGTGCACGGGAGGGAGGGATGGTGTGGGTGCCGAGGAGGGACAGAAACAGACTCACACAGGAAAGACGAATCCTCCTAACATTTGGTTTTGAAAACCAGGGGGGCCTAATTTCGTGAGCTCTTACAATCAGCGGGGGCTTAACACCCGGAACTTTAAAACTCAGCTGGCCGGGCTCTGGGAGGGGGAGGGGAAACTGAAGGTCAGGGGACCTTAAAGAGGCAGCACAACAAAAAGCCCCACATATGCAGCACAGCAGCAGCGGTTTGAAAAACACCTGCAATATATGGGAGGGAGACTTGTTTACTAATCTCAGAGCACGTGCTGGAGGGGCAGAGATCACTGGGAGACTTCTCCAGGAACGAAGGAGCTAGCGGACCTCATTTCCTTCCCCTGCCCCCCCAGCCTAGACACATGCACCCCTGCGGGAACCAGTGCCGTGCCCACACTCAATAACTAACTTGCTACCAGCACACCTGACCCCCGCGTTCTCCTGTAGACATGTCAAGGCCTCCCTGTCATGCCTCCATTCCAGGTCCCCTCCCACGGCAGACCTGCACACACCTTGCTAACACCAGACTCCCTGCCCTCCACCCAACGCCCGCTTCTGCAGATTTGCCCCCTGCAACCCGGCTTGCCTGGGTCCCATTTGCTACAGGTCCCCTCCTGCGGCCACTTGGAGGGGGAGAAGCAAAGCTTGATAACACCGCCCAGCGTGCCCCTGAGTTCTCCTGGGGTCCTGACCCCTCCAATGTGCTCTGGGCCAGAGCCCATCCAAAGTGGTGCCTCAGACCTGGCAGTGCGCAAACAGTGCCAACAGGGGCCAGCACCACTCCAAAGTGACTCCTGTCCCAGGGAGAAGAGAAGATACCCCCCACCCCCACGAGTCCAACCGTGGCCCCAGCAATGGGCTGGGGGCAGACATCTGGTCTGAGTGCAGGCCCTGCCTATCACTGAAAGCTTCTCAGGGAACAAGACAAGGAAAGCACCCTGTAATTCCGTGCTATTGCATCTCTGGCAAAGGCCTGCTCTGACTCAACCTAAGCCCGGGTAGCCCTGGGCTGACCCACTAACAACCCAAGGACCAGACCTCGCCCACAACAAGCAACCCTTAACCGACTGAGCCACCAGGCACCCCTGTTGATCTTTTCAAAGAACCAGATCCCGGTTTCATTGATCTGTTCTGTTTATTTTATAGCATCTATTTCATTTATTTCTGCTCTGATACCAATTATCTCCTTCCTTCTACTGGTTTCATGTTTTGTTTGTTCTTTTTCTAGCTCCTTTAGGTGAAAGACAGGTTCTTTATTTGAGTTTTCTTGCCTCTTGACGTAGGCCTATATTGCTAGAAACTTCCTTCTTAGAACAGCTTTTGCTGCCTCCCAGATTTTGGACTGTTTTGTTTTCATTTTCATTTGTCTTCACATATTTATTGATTTCCTCTTTGACTTCCTGGTTGACTCATTCATTGTTTGGTAGCATCTTATTTAACCTCCGTGTATTTGTGTCCTTCCCAAATGTTTTCTTGTGATTGATTCCTAGTTTCATAGTGTTGTTGTCCGAAAAGATGCATGGTATGACTTTGATCTTTTTGAATTTGTTGAGACTTATTTAGTGGCCTCGTAGGTGACCTACTCAGAAGAATGTTCCATGCACACTTGAAAAGAATGTGTATTCTGCTGTTTTAGGATGAAATGTTCTGAATATATCTGTTAGATTCATCTGGTCCAATGCTCAGTCAGTTAAGGGTCTGCCTTGGGCCCAGGGTCCTGGGATTGAGGCCCACGTCAGGCTCCCTGCTTAGTGGGGAGCCTGCTTCTCCCTCTCCCTCTGCTGCTCCCCCTGCTTGTGCTGTCTCTCTCTCAAATAAATAAATAAATAAATAAATAAAATCTTTTTTTTTTTAAAGAAAGAAAAGATCATGGGGCACCTGGGTGGCTCAGTGGGTTAAAGCCTCTGCCTTCGACTTAGGTCGTGATCTCAGGGTCCTGGGATCGAGCCCCGCATCGGGCTCTCTGCTCAGCAGGGAGCCTGCTTCCCCCTCTCTCTCTGCCTACTTGTGATCTCTCTCTCTCTAATAAATAAATAAATAAATAAATCTTTAAAAAAAATAAAGAAAAGATCAATGACATTGATAAACCTTTAGCTAGTCCATGGGAGGACAAAGAAGGGGGAGAGAAAGAGAGAGAGAGAGAGACTCAAATGAACAAAATCGGAAATGAAAGAGAAGAAACAATAACTCACACCACAGAAATACATAGGATTATAAGACGATATTATGAAAAATTATATGCCAACAAATTGGACAATCTAGAAGAAATGGATAAATTCCTAGAAACATATACCCAACCAAAACTGAATCATAAAGAAACAGAAAATTTGAACAGACTGATTACCAGCAATGAAATAGAATCAATAATCAAAAAAACTCCCCCAAAATAAAAATCCAGGACCAGACATCTTCATAGATGAATTCTACCAAACATTTATTTTTATTTTTTTTAAGATTTCATTTATTTATTTGACAGAGAGACACAGCAAGAGAGGGAATACAAGCAGGGGGAGTGGGAGAGGCAGAAGCAGGCTTCCTGCTGAGCAGGGAAGTCCGACAAGGTTCTATCCCAGGACCCTGGGATCATGACCTGAGCCGAAGGCAGATGCTTAACCGACTGAGCCACCCCGGCGCCCCTCTACCAAACATTTGAAGAAGAGTTAATGCCTATTATTCTCAAACTATTCCAAAAAATAGAAGAGGAAAGAAAGCTTGCAAATTCATTCTATGAGGCCAGCATTACTCTGATTCCAAAACCAGATAAAGACACCATGAGAAAAGAAAACTACAGGCCAATATTTCTGGTGAGCATAGTTGCAAAAATCCTCAACAAAATATTAGCAACCTGAGTCCAACAATATATTTAACAAATCGTTCACCACGATCAATTGGGATTTATTCCTGGGATGCAAGGGTGGTTCAATATTCACAAATCAATCAACATGGTACATCGCATCAACAAGAGAAAGGATAAAAACCATTTTATCGTTTAAATAGATACAGAAGAAACATTTGGCAAACTACAACATCCGTTCATTATAAAAATTCTCAACGAAGTAGGGTTAGCAGGAACATACCTCAGCATAGTAAAGGCCATATGTAAAAAACCCACAGCTAACATTTTACTAAGTGGAGAAAAACCGAGAGCTTTCCCCCTAAGGTCACAAACAAGACAAGGATGTCCACTCTCACCGCTTTTATTCAACATAGTACTGGGTGTCTTAGCCATAGTAATCAGACAACAAAAAGAGATAAAAGGCATCCAAATTGGTAACAAAGAAGTAAAACTTTCACTATTTGCAGATGACATGATACTATGTGTAGAAAACTCTAGAGATTCTACTACAAAACTACTAGAAACAATAAATGAATTCAGTAACGTTGCAGGATTCGAAATCAATATATAGAAATCCATTGCACTTCTATACACTAATAATGAAAAAGCAGAAAGAGAAATTAAGAAAACAATCTCATTTATAATTGCACCAAAAACAATAAAATAGGAATAAATTTAACCAAGGAGATGAAAGACCTGTATTCTGAAAACTACAAAACATGATGAAGGAAATTGAAGATGACCTAAATAAATGGAAAGATATTCCATGCTCATGGGCTGGAAGAACAAATATTAAATTGCCCATGCAACCCAAAGCAATCTGCAGATTTAATGCAATCCCTATCAAAATACCAAAAACATTTTTCACAGAACTAGAACAATCCCAAAATTTGTAGGGAACCACACAAGAACCTGAATAGCCAAAGCAATCTTGAAAAAGAAGAACAAAGCTGGAGTTATCCTGATACCAGATTTCAAGATATGCTACAAAGCTGAAGTAATCAAAACAATATGGCTTGGCACCAAAATGGACACATAGATAAATGGAATGGAATAGAGAGCCCAAAAATAAACCCGTGATGATACGATCCATTAATCTTTGACAAAGGAGGCAAGAAAATGAAATGGGAAAAAGACGATCAACAAATGTTGTTAAGAAAATAGGAAAACTACATGCAAAAGAAAGAAACTGAATAACTTTTTTACACCATATACAAGAATAAACTCAAAATGGATTAAGGACCTAAATGTGAGACTTGAAACCATAAAAATCCTAGAAGAGAGCACAGGCAGTAATTTCTCTAACTTGGCTACAGCAACATTTTTATAGGTATGTCTCCTGAGGCAAGGGCAACAAAAGCAAAAATAAAGCAAAAAAAATAAAATAAATAAAATAAAAAATAAATATTGGGACTACATCAAAATAAAAAGCTTCTGCACATCAAAAGAAACAATCAACAAAACTAAAAGACAACCTGCTGAATGGGAGAAGATATTTGTAAATGACATATTTGATGAAGGGTTAGTATCCAAAATACATAAAGAACTTATACAACTCAACACCCCAAAAATAAATAATCCAATTAAAAATGGGCAGAAGACATGAACATTTTCCCAAAGAAGACATCCAGAGGGCCAACGGACACATGAAAAGATGCTCATAATCACTCATCATTAGGGAAATGCAAATCAAAACCACAATGAGATATTACCTCATATCTGTCACAATGGCTAAAATAAAAAACAAGAAATAGCAAGTGTTAGCGAGAATGTGGAGAAAAAGGAACTACTCATGCACTGTTGGTGGGAATGCAAACTAGAGCAGCCACTGCAGAAGACAGTATGGAGGTTCCTCAAAAAGTTAAAAATAGAACTAACATATGATCCAGCAATTCCAGTACTGGGTATTTACACAAAGAATATGAAAACACTAATTTGAAAAGATATATGCACCCTTGTGTTTATAATAGCATTATTTGCAATAGCCAAATTATGGAAGCAGCCCAAGTGTCTATTGATAGATGAATGGATAAAAAATATATATATTCTTTACTCATATATATATATCCATATATTTATTTTTATTTTATTTTTTTGTAGCCATATATTTATTATCCATATGTATATATATATATATATATACACGATATATATGAATATTCGCCATAAGAAGGAATGAAATCTTTTTTTAAAAGATTTAATTTATTTATTTGACAGAGAGTGAGACAGAAAGAGAGGGAACACAAGCAGGGGGAGTGGGAGAGGGAGAAGCAGGCTTCCCACTGGGCATGGAGCCCGATGTGGAGCTCGATTCCAGGACCCTGGGATCATGACCTGAGCCGAAGGCAGATGCTTAAGGACTGAGCCAACCAGGCGCCCCATGAAAGGAATGGAATCTTGTCATTTGTAACAACATGGATGGTTCTAGAGAGTACATTGCTAAGTGAAATTAGTCAGTCAGAGAAAGACAAAAACCATATGACTTCACTCATAGGTGGGATTTAAGAAACCAAATGAAGAAAGAAAAGGCAAACCAAAAAACAGATTCTTAACTACAGAGAACACACGGATGGTAGCCAGAGGGTGGGTAGGGTACGGGTGAACTAAGTGAAGGGGATTAAGAGCACATTTATCACAATGAGCACAGGGTGTTGTATGGAAGTGTTGAATCACCATATTGTACACCGGAAACTAACATGACACTGCATGTTAACTATGCTGGAATTAAAAAAAAAATTAACAATATAACTTTGAAATTGTTGTATGTCGGTACATGTTGGGTTCATTCATTCTATTTCTATTCGCTGCAAAGAATTCCATTTCTTTAACAAATGCAGAGCACTCAACAAATCAATAAGAAAGGTCAAACTTCCTGATAGAAAAATGGTGCCATAGGCTGAATCGTGTCTTCCCAAAGTTCATATCTTGACGCCCTGACTTCTTCTCCGACTAATTTCACTTAGCAATATACTCTCTAGAACCATCCATGTTGTTACAAATGACAAGATTCCCAGTATCTCAGAACATGATTTTATTTGGATATAGGACTGTATTTGGAGATAGAGGTCATTAAGTTAAAACGAGGTCGTTAGAATGGTCCCTAATCCAAAATGACTCGTGTCCTTATAAGAAGAGGAGATTAGGACACAGAGGACACAAATAGAGGGACGACCATATAAGGACATATCAAAAAGGCGGCTATCTGCAAGCCTCGTAGCAAGGTCTCAGAAGAAACCCGACCTGCTGACACCTTGATCTTGGATTTCCACTCTCCAGAACTGTGAAAATAAGTTTCCGTGGTTTAAAAACCACCCAGTCTGTGGTATTTTGTTATAGCAAACCTAGCAAGCTAGCAAGCTAGTACAGATGGGTAAAGGATATTAACAGAGTTGCAGAAAAGAGAATACAAATGGCTCTTAAACATATTTTGGCTGTCTTTTCACTCTGACGTCTGTATTTATCGAACTGGGTGACGAGGACCAACACGGTAGTCCTATTTGTCCTAGAGAGATAAACACCTAGGGAGAAAAAAATCTGCTTTTAAAAATAAAAGATTAGGGGTGCCTGGGTGGCTCAGTGGGTTAAGCCTCTGCCTTTGCCTCAGGTCATGATCTCAGGGTCCTGGGACTGAGCCCCACGGCCAGCTCCGTGCTCAGCGGGGAGTCTGCTAGTTCCTCTCCCTCTGCCTCTCTCCCCTGCCCGCGCTCTCTCTCTCACTCTCTCGCTTTCTCAAATAAATAAATAAATCTTTAAAAGAAAAAAAAGATCGGGGTGCCTGGGTGGCTGAGCCGGTTGAGCATCCACCTTTTGATTCCAGCTTCGGTCATGATCTGGGGTCGTAAGATTGAGCCCCGTGTGGAGTCCGCTCAGAGTTTCTCTCTCCCTCTGCCCGCCTCCTTCTCAAAGTAAGCACATAAAATCTTAAATAAATAAATAAACAAACAAATGAGTAAGTACTAAAAACCCACGGAAGCTCTCTGGAACTCACCATACACATGCAACGTAAATGTCTTGTCAGTGGTGAACGCAGAAGTCTTTCGGTTTATCTGGGCTTTGTAGGGTCCTGCATCTTCCAAAGTCAGGTTGCTGAGATGCAAGGAGTAACTGTCCCAGCTGATGGTTAGTCGGTCCTGGTAGCTTTTGGCTATAATGAAAATCTGTTTTTCTGCAGTTGCCAAAGCAAGAGGGCCTTGGGGACCACTCCAGCCGACGTGCTCAAACTCTGTGTCCACTGAAATGTTCAGGGGGAAAATCACCAATCCCCCTAGAATCCCGGGCACCACTGTTGGGGTCGAGTCCTTTCCAGAGGCTCCTAGACCTGCAGAGACAGAAGAGGGACTTGGAGAAGCAGCTGGACTCCTCAAGTCAGCCTTCATTCATTCATTCATTCATTCATTCAATAAAAACATACTGGGAATAAATCACAGATATTGAGAAATGAAATGAAATTCCTGCCCTCCTTCCTCTAGGCTTACTGCCCAGCAGAATCATTCCTTCATTCCCTCACTTAAAAAACATTCTGTCCTAGAAACGCATCTACAATAATCAGTAAAACAGACTTTCTAGGTTTCTGTCCCAGTGAGTTTTTGAATTTCTCTGACAATCAGTTTACTCATCTATAAGACAGAAATGTTCACACCTATACTATCTTCCTTTAGGGATATGGTAGAGATGGTATAAAAATAGGTTGCCGTAAATCATAAAGAACAAAACGAGTAAAAAAGGAGCATCTTTTTTTTTTTTTAAGATTTTACTTATTTATTTGACACAGAGAGAGATCACAAGTAGGCAGAGAGGCAGGCAGAGAGAGAGGGGGAAGCAGCTCCCCGCTGAGCAGAGAGCCCGATGTGGGGCTCGATCTCAGGACCCTGAGATCATGACCAGAGCTGAAGGAAGAGGTTTTAACCCACTGAGCCACCCAGGCGCACCCCCCAAAAAAGGAGCATCTTTTAAAAAATGAGATGGGTTAATGGATGGCCAGCAGGGTGGATAGATGGCCAGGTGTGTGAGAAGGCAAGTGAGATGAAAGTAATGGTAGAACCAGGATGGGAAGCAAGTGAGTGTTGGTGCGAAATTCTTTCACGTTTTCTCTGTGTTCAAGAATTTTCATAATAAAATGTCGGCCACAAAAGGAGCATTTCTCATCTTTATCTCACTCATCCTTTCCCTCCTTATCCAGGGCATCTCAGACTGGCTTTGCCTTGGCCAGAGAAATCCGGTCCGTCCTTAGGAACAAGGTTTGGGGTTGGGAATAGTTAAGTAGCATGGATTCTGCTCCCGATTTCTTCATCTCGGGAAAGACCCGGATCCCGATACACATTGTTACCAAGGCTTCCACAGGCCCGGCATCGGTCCAAGGCAGCTCGTTTCCTTGCGGGGCCCGGTGAGTGTCTGCGGGGTGACCCCAGCCTGGACTCCCAGATTCAAGGGCTTCTGAGGCTCTGGAGAGTCTTCTGAAAATTCCAGATCAAATCAGATGGGTTCAGGACCCAGATTACTCCAGGAATCTGGGTGGAAAAGTACGTAGAACATGTTCGAGGGAGAGGAAAAGCTGAAGAACAGCCTGGAGAGATGGAAAGAGGCTGAGCTGTGCTCTGAAGGCCCAGAGGGTATAGAGTCGTGCAGGCGCACAGAGGAGACCCCTAGACTGGTGCAGGGCTGGGGACCGGGGTGTGATTCTCTACCCTTATCAGCCAAGTGCTTGGACCTTGCAGAGAGGCAGCTGGGAGGACGCAGGGCTAGGGACCTTGGACAAGCTGGTCTAGGTCAGTTCAGGCGGATTCTGGGGGGCAGTCAGAAAGCAGAAACTGGGTTGGTGCGATGCTGGTTTGAAGTTACTTGAAAGAGAGCTCGTCCCATCTGGAAGATACTGTTTATGATTGCTACGACATATTAGCACTTTGTAGAAATTACCTCATTTATCCTCAAAATTACCTGAAAATTAGCCCCTTCTTACAGAAAAGGAGCTAAAATTTCGAGAGTTTTAGGCACTTGCTGAGATGACGGGGTTGGTCAGCTGCAGAGCCCAGATTCCATGTACGTGATGCCCCAGAACGTGGAGGCCGAGAGCACTGACCACCCTCCGTCCCAGGAGCCCAGAAGGTCCTGAGTCTTGGCTGGGCACCTATGACTGCACCCGTCTCTCCTCACGTCAAAGATAAGCAAAGGCGCACAGACTGTCAGCGAGGGAAGTGACATGTGGTTCATATGTCAAATCCTGTTACAGCTGCAGCAAACAATGCTACATGACCCCCAGCATAGCGACCCAAGTCCCAGGTATCAGCCATCTTATTTTGAACTACGCCATTTGGCAAATAATAAAAGGGTGTTCAATGATTGTGATAACTGAATTTGTCTTCCCCACCTTTACTAGTTTCCAAATAGTGCATTTAGTGATTATTATAACAACCAACTTCTACCAACTACGTACCAAGCGCTTGCTTACAGATATAATTTTTAATCTATAAGAGAGTCTTGCATGATATGTCTTACCAATCACATTCTACATTTAAGAAACAGAGGCTCACACAGCTCGGAAATAAGGGAGCAAAGATTTAATTTCTTTTTTATTTTATTTTATTTTATTTTATTTTATTTTATTTTATTTTATTTATTCATTTGAGAGAGAGAGCATGAGAGGAGAGAAGGTCAGAGGGAGAAGCAGACTCCCTGCGGAACTGGGAGCCTGATGCGGGACTCGATCCTAGAACTCCAGGATCATGACCTGAGCCGAAGGCAGTTGCTTACCCAACTGAGCCACTCAGGCGCCCCAAAGATTTAATTTCAAATGTTTCTGATATTTGTAGGGGCAGAGGACGGGCTGCCCTGAGGTGGGCCACTTTGGTATGAAGATTATTCCGAGCTGAAGGCAATCAAGACCCCGTGGGTTCAAGAGAAACTTTCACCGCTCCCTTAACTACACAGAAGAATCTAAATGGGTCTTTCCCAGAATAAGGGTTACTAGCAGAGATGAATTTTATCTGAGTGACCCATCTGCACGGCAGGGCAAACACCTAATTACCAACCATCTGCTTTTCTCCGCATTGCCCTGTGAACTACCCTCCTTCCCTCTGAAGTCCCAGACCCCTGCTCCCTTCTCCTCAGTCTGGGATGATGTACATACCGCATTTTGCCCCACGGTCTTTGGAATTTCCATGTTCGTGTGGATTCCCCATATATATATTATTAAATTTGATTTTTTTCCTGTTAATCTGTCTCATGTCAACTTGATTCTTAGTCCAGCTTAAAGGACATTGAAGGGGACAGGAATTCTTACTCCTCAAAAAGGGGATGGTACATTCTTGCTCCTTGACGTACTAAAGTGGAAGAACTTTTCACCCTACTGCCTCCTAAGTTCCTGAAACCGTTCCCTGGAGACACAGAAGCATCAGAGAAACTCCCTGCTAGACCAAAACAGTGAAGTTTGTGGTCATCCCCAGTCGGTGGAGCTAGACAGAGGGAGATGCCTCTTTACCTTGAAATTTACTTGTTGGTCATCTGAGGCTTGGGTGACATTAGATGGGTGAACTTCAGGTTTATCCAACACAGCCAGGAAGCACCCCAAGAGTTGGGTGTGACTATAAGGAGCCATGATGCTTGTAATGCTTTTATGGCGAGCAAAGATGAGAGGCAAAACGGAAAGAGATCAGACGGGAACCCAGCCTCGGAGTCTAGGCCCCGCCCCCGTGCATGCATCTGGGAGTCCTTCTAGAGCTCCCCTCACTGCCCACCCCTCCACTCCCCCTGCGCTCAGATCCCTAGGCTACCTGTGCTATCCTCCAAGGTCCTGGGGAAAATAGTATTCCCAGAGGGACAGTAGATGTCACTGTCCCAGGTGGCCGAGACCCTCCCTGGGGCACTGAGTCAGCTCTGCCCACTGGCCATGCTGCTGAGAGACGTTTCCCAGAAACTAGCAGGACTGGGGCCTTGATGGGGAAGCAGGATGTGGGGGAGAATGTCCATTCGGAGAGAAGCCACCCAGCCCAGGGCCACCAGACCATCTCCAGATCCCAAGGGAAGCCCCCAGTTTGGGATATATGATAAACACGGCAGATGTAGAAAGAAGCTCCAGCAGTTCAATGTGTCCCTAGGAAAGGGGGTGGCTTGTCATCGGAATTCTCCTGTATCTCTCTGTGGATTTTATCCAGGTTATACAGGGAGCAAACTCATCACTCGGCATTCCTTAGCGGATCAGAGTGAGAGGAGCAGAGTCTGAGCCCAGCGTTATTCGAGACAGAGGCTAGAACGTCACCTTCTCATGGTGAGTGACTACGCACACGCTCACACACGCGCACACACACACACACACACACACACACACAGGAATAAGGGGGAACCCGCAGAAGAACTATGACGAGGAAAGGAGTCTCCTGATTTTACCAGTAAGAACTCCAGCAAACCACGGGACCAGCCCCCGAGGGACACCAGCAGCACGCGGCGGTGGCCATGATGGGGACTTACCCATTGGCAGGAAGAGGAGATGGGTCCAGAGAAGGGAAGAGAACACGTGTGTCTTGGTCTTCTGTGGTTTACTGGAGGAGAACCGCAGAGCCCAGTCATCTGGGTGTCGCTTTGGGCCTGCCATGATGATTTGCTTTTGGATCTCGGGCTGAAAGAGGAAGCACTGACCACACACCCACTGCGCGTGCGCACGCCCGTGCGTGGCGGTGGGGGGAGCGTTGTTTGTGTCTCGCACCGAGACTCCTCCCACTCGCTCAGGCTGGGGTAGGGGTCCCAAGATCAAGAGTCCCTCGCTCTACCGACTGAGCCAGCCAGGTGCCCCTGTAATCGTCTCTTCTCAGTGCGGGGCTGGGGGCCTGGCTTGCTGCGGTGACAAGCTGCCACCTCTGAGATTAGGTGACAAAAGGTTGTGTCTTCCATCTCGGTGTCTCTCTCTCTCCCCACCCCAGATCCCTTTGCCTGGAGCCAGGTCTTGTGTTGTGAGCTAAATGCTTCAAGACGAGGAGCCGGGGAGACCGCCAGCCCAAACCCAGCAAGGAACGGATGTCTCTGCCAGCAGTTGATGAGGACTGGAGGCTGCCGAGAGCCACCGGGTGGCAGTGCGCGCCCTGGGAGGTCGATGACCCCGCCCACGCCTTGCCGGGTACTTTGTGAGACACAGGGGACCCAGAGGCACCAGCTAGGCTGTGCCTGGATTGCTGAGCCACAGAGACCATGAGATAATAATGCGAGATAATAAATGCTTATTTTAAGCTGCTAAGTTCTGTAATTTGTTCCATAGCAATGGATAACAAACAGCATGGCGCAGTGAATTCACTGTTTTGCTTTGCAAAGCCAGTCTGCATTGCCTTCATGTCACATACAACTGAGAGGCTGATAGCTGGTAGCAAGGAAGCACCACCAAAGCCGCCCTCAAAGCCGCCCTGAGGATGGATGCTTCCTGGGGTCCAGGGGCAGCCGTGCAGTCGGCAGGTTGGGGGACAGCATCATTCCCTTTATCTTGCTGTGGGAAATGGATTTTTTTTAAAAGAATAGGCTGCACCCCAATGTGGAGCTCAAACTCACAACCCTGAGGTCAAGGCCTGACCGGAGATCGAGTGTTGCTCGCTTAATTGACTCAGCCACCCAGGCGCCCGGGGAAACTGACTTTTTAAATAGAGCATGTATAGCGGCTGGTTACACTGTAACTTGTCCATGTCTTGAGATTCAGATGATATGTTTGCTGAGGTTGTAGCGGGAGAGGACTTGGAAAGAAAACTGCAGGAAAGCAGAGTGGGTGGTTTCAGGTGACATTCAGTGAGTGCGTGTCAGGTGCTAGACCGTCCCCTAACAGGTGACATGCACGGACTCATGTAGTGCACATGACAGCTTGATGAGATGGGTATTTTATCACCCCCCTTTTATAGATGAGGAAGCCAAGGTACAGAGAGGCTAAGTGGCTTATTTTGAGTTTTTTTTAAAATAAGAGTTTGAGCCCAGGAAGTCTGGGAGGAAGGAAGGAGGGAGAGAGGCGACAATGAGGATGGCAGGCATCTCCCACCAGAGGGCATCTTCAGAATCTGGTCACAACCTGGCACCGTGCAAGCCTGAGAGCGAGGGCCTCCTTAAACTTGGCATGGCAGGTGCCTCTCTTGCATCCCGCTAGTCCTGGCCCTGTGGCTAGAGCATGGCCGTCTAGAGAGAATTGCAGGACACATGGCCAGGAGCCGTTTCCGGAGCCCAGATAAAGGGTCTTATAACCCGGTACCATGGTCTCAAAGTTCGTGTCCCCCCTCCCCCACCCGCCACCCAAATTCATATGCTGAAGTCTTATCTCCAAGAGGATAGAATTAGGAGGTGGGACTTTTGAGAGGTGATTAGGTCATGAGCGTAGAGCCCTCATGAGCAGAATTAGTGTGTTTATGCAAGCGACCCCAGAGTGCTCCCTTGCCCCTCCTGCCGCGTGAGGTGAGACACAGGCTATGAGACTAGCCTTCTTTTTATTTATTTATTTGAGAGAGGGAGAGAGAGAGCATGGGTGTGTGCGTGCGTGTGTGTGTGTGTGTGTGTGTGTGTGTGATGGGGCAGGTGCCCCAGAAAACAGCTGGACTGGAGACCACATAACTGTGTCCTTTATGAATCTTTCAGTCCTGGAAAGATGAGGAATTCAGAGTAGGCATGTTCAAGGTAATCAGCTAGAACTTTTTGTTGACATATATCTATTATTTGAGACATCCAGCTTATTAAAGTAATCCTTTGTGGTTCCGATTTGAACTACGCATTTGAATAATTGATTTGCATTTGTGATTTTATTTTAATTAATACATTTTTGTTGAAGTACAGTTGGCACACCATGTTTCACGAGTTTCGGGTGCACAACATCATGACTGGACACGTCTCTATGTTATGCTCAGTGCACCTGCAGCGGTCATCTGTCACCATGCAACGCTCTTATAGGTGGATCTAAGTCTGTATCAAGTATTGAATATTTGAAGACTACTTAGGAATTACCCTACTTACAGGGCGCCCGGGTCGCTCAGTCGGTTAAGCGTCTGCCTTCGGCTCAGGTCATGATTCCGGGGTCCTGGGATTGAGCCCCGTGTTGGGCTCCCTGCTCAGTGGAGAACTTGCTTCTCCTTCTCCTCTGCCGCTCCCCCTGCTTGTGTGCTCACTCTCTCTCGCTCTGTCAAATAAATAAATAAAATCTAAAAAAAAAAAAAAAAAGAAAAAAAAGAATGACCCTACTTATAAGCTTAGCGTACTAGATTTACAAGCCTTTTTTTTAAATATTTGGAGGAATCTTATTTATTGATTCAAATACTTTATCCAAGGTGGGTGGGGGGATGGGGGAAATAGGTGTTGGGATGAAACAGGTGATGCTTGGAAGTGAATGGCTATACTGTGCACCTGAAACTGACATAACCCGTCCGTATGTTACCTCTCCAGGAATAAAAACAATAGCAGTAAAAATATGTTTATTTCTTATATATAAAAAAAAAGAAAAACAAGCGGAAGAGCTATAGCATAAAATCTGTTTTCAACTGTGAAAAAACAGAAAGTACTTTCAAAGGAAACTAAATATATTACGTTCAATAGTGAGATTTAAAGTCCTTAAAGAAATCAGTTCATAAACTTGTAAAGTGAGTCAAATATTATCAATAGACACCCAAAAGGAGGTTAAGGGCTGCCAGATTTGTAAATGGTATGTGATTTAAAGCTGAACTGCCCTGAAGGCTGGCCAAGGTTTTTAATTTGTTTGTGGGTTTTTTTTTTTTTGTTTTTTTTTTTGTAAGTTGAGTATGAAGTCTTAAAGGCAAAATAGCCTATGGATGATTTTTTATGCACAAAAACCATCTTCAAGGAAATAAATAATAATGGGGAAGTCTTCTTGCCTGGGAAGTAGTTTGCTGAGATCGTAAATAAGCAGAAGGGGCATGATTCAAATCAGAAAGCTTCGTATCCAGCCCACTGTACCCAACCCTGAGGCTAAACCATCCCGCGTTACTTTGTTTTTCCAGCAACATGACTTTCTTTCCTACTAACGTGGGAGCAACATGGTTGGAGAGACTTCCTTTCATCTCTGCATGCCCAGGCCCCGGGCTTGTACGTGTGGCGAATAAACGATTGAGGAGAACGCAGTGAGAGCAGTACTAGAAGTCTAGGAGAGGAGAGAATTTCGAACAGGGAGTGTCCCAGTGTCAGATTTAACCAGCGGTCCTATAAGATAACGACCAAAGGATCTATAAGCCGTGACCAAAGGGAGGTGATTGGTAACCTTCTTAAAAGCAAGTATATTCTCTTCGGTCTTCTTGGGGCGCCTGACCTCCATGCCCTGAATGCCAGGGAGACACTTGTCAATGTCTGAGAAGTAAGGGGCCTAGCAGGAGCCGCTGGTCACAATGACGTCCTCAGGGAGATGTCAAGAGTCTGCGTGGCCCAGCAAAGCCATGGGGACTAGTGGGTGTAGACAGGTGGGGAAGGGAGCACCAGCCCTCTGCCTCCCCTTTCTCTCCCTCTACCCTTGCATTAGGACCTTCATGCAACTCTTTCAATCATACCACCAAAAGGGCAAAATAGCAACGTAGCTGACCTGGTCATTCGTGGTTGGAGCTGGAGCTGGTTCCAAAGGTCTTGGCCCCTGGACTCTTCCAGCCTCGTGTCTGTGCTAAAGAAGCTCCAGCCAGCAGCCTGTGCCTCCTGCCTGCCTGTCCTTGAGCCATTCCCGGCTTGCTCTTCTCTGCCTGCTGACTCAGCGTCTGCCCATGCGCTCAGCAAGCACGCAGGCGCGAAGCCCCTTCGATGTGCCGACACCGAGCTAGCCGCTGGGAACTGGGGAAGGGTGAGAAAGGAAGGCTGGGGTGAGGGGGGTGAGGCAGATGGCAGGGACTAGGCAATCCAGGAAGCAGATTTGCGGGAGCCAACGTACAGGGCTGAGAAATCCTAAGGGGTCTTTGGCGGGACTCTAGAAACAGTCTGCGGTGACTGGAGCCCAAGATGGCAGATGTGGCGACACGGCATGAGGTCAAGGTTGGCAAGAAGCAAGAGAAGAAGAAAAGCCTCTTCCCTTGGGGCTGCAAGCCTGACTTTACCTCGTAGGGGGTGGGAGACTTCCGAAGGGTCTCAGCACGGCTGAGACATTGTCAGCTTTGACTTTTAAATAGCTCCCCTGGCCTTTCTCATATGTCCCCTCATATCTACATCTTGTGACTTCAAAGCTACATGTGATTATTGCGGTGAACTCTAAAAAGAGGAATTATTTGTGGGCTGACATTTACACATTCACAGGCGGCCAGCTGGCCTGAGGTGGGCCGGTCTGCTGGTGACTGTCATGGGTCTTTCTCTACCAGGGTCCTTGCTCCTGCTTGGTCTTTTCACGGGTAAGTCTCTCCCTGCCACTACCTCCCAGGCACCTCTAGCTGCCTGCACATTTCTCTAGCCAAGGGTGATTTTCACTGAAGGTGCTGTCTCCCTGGGAGCCAGGCTCTGTGTGTGTGTGTGTGTGTGTGTGTGTGTGTGTGTGTGTGTGTTTGCACATGCTACCATCTCAGACTGCGCAGGCCCACACTGTGTCCTTGTCACGCTCACATTTCCTCTGCTAATGAGTCACAGGGAGCCCTGGGCATCCCCACACAGGCTGATGGTGGGGGCATGAGATCGAGGACCTGCCCGTCTTCATCTTGCCATTTCAATCATGATCCTCTTACATCGTATGTCTCTCTGCCTCTCCTCCCTCTCCCACCAGCCCCTGGGAATGACCCTTCATCATGAATTGGGCTTTCTGTGTCCCATAAATGACTTCGGTAGGGGACCTCAGCCTGGCACTTAGCGGCTATTTCTGTCCCTCTCGATTCTCGCTGCTTGCTCCTGTGCCCGAGGACCTGAGCGGTGGCAAGAGACAGGCTTGGGAACCAGAGTTGGGGAACGAAGCATTTGAGAAATCTGCACGAGGGGCCAGGCTCTGATCTTGCTCTTCAGAGTTTCAAGCTTTTGTTTCACTTTCATTCTCCTTCAGGGGAAAACCAGCGTGTGTGATTACGAAGGTCACCTGCCTTGGGGTTGTCCCCATCCCAGTCTTTAGGGGGTCCCCTAAGCCTGCTGATGAATCCCTTGACACATTTAAAACCGGGCAGTGAAGGGAAGGAAAAATTTTTCTCTGCCCCCAAGGTCTCCTACCTGAACTAAGAGCTCAATTTACGTGAGACAGATTAACAGGAAAAAAACCCCAAGGTTTTATGATGTGTGCATGGAGGCCCAATAGTGAAATTGAGTCCTAAAGAAATGACTGAGGAGGCAGTTTTTGTGCTTTTTAGATAAAGAGACAATAAATCTGTGCGGAATTGACAGGACAAAGAAAACTTAGCTTTGGGCGCTTTGATTGGTAAGGAATTCTCAACAGACTTTGGGCTGGGGGAATGAATTAGTAAAAAAGGAACACGGGTTGTTTGTAAGCGTTCTTGGCTCTAAATCTCCCACCTCCGGTGATCAGGCTTCTCTTTACCTCCTGTTCCAGGCAGGCTGCCTTTCACACGGGAGATTTGTTTCCTGCTTTCAGGGGACAGAGGAGGGTCTGAGCGTCCTTGCGAGGACTGCCTCTTAAGTAACTTATTTAAATAATCAATAGGCCCATCTTAGCGTGGTCTGCCCTTGTCTCCCAGCACAGTTTATAAAGAACCTTCACTTAAGTTAAAAAAAAAACAACTCTGATCCCCACAACAGACTTGTGATATAGATGAGGCAGACGGGATTAGACCTATTTTACGGATGACGGGGGGAGGCTCAGGGAGATTAGGTGACATCTTCTGGCGCACGGTCTGGAAGGCAGTGCGGCCAGCTGTGGGAATGCAGCGGCACCGTGGAAACTCGGAGAACAGAGTCCTCGGCCAAGGCAGCAGCACTGGCCTGGAGGTTCCTGCAAGGTCCCCCTCATCCCCACTTTCCTATCCCTGCACACAGCAGGCTCTTCTGCGAGCTTGTCTCTCTCCACGGCGTCCAGGCCAGGCGCTCGGTGGTCCCTGCCCACGGGGGCGTCTCCTGGGCACACGGCCAAAGAATGGGTAAGACAGGTCCTGCCTCAAAAAATGCTCACAGTTCAGTTCAGTTCTGGAAACATCCATCGGGGCTCTTAGTGTCGGGTCCTGTGCTGGGTGTGGGGTGGGAATGGGGGTCAGCAGGTCCCTGGGAGGAATTAGCTACCATGAAAGCCGGTTGCCGGCCACGCGGCGTGGTTGACAGAGCACCGTCTTTGGGGTTGGATGAACTTGGATCTTCATGCGGACTCTGCCGCTTCCGAGCTGGGGCAAGTGTCTTAAGCTCTTTGTGTCTCGAGATCTTTATTTTTCAAGTGGGAAGAAGAGCCCCCACCTTACAAGTTTGTTGGGAAGTTAGATAAGGGAATGTGTTTACCCTACCGGGCGCGGAGTCTGGCACTGGGGTTCATGTCCGGATCTGATCTGATCTCTCTGTGTCTCCCCTCACTTGAATCCAAAAACAGGATTCAGACCAAGAGGTTCCACACACCCGCACGGCAGCTAACCCCGAGGCTGACGCACCCAGATACTCATTCCCTTCCTTCTCTCTCCTTGGGGAGCTTGTGAACCATGCGGAAAGACACGCACACGGCATCTGAACGAATCCGGGTGAAGTAAATGCTTAAAATCAAATAAGCCAGCAAAAGCACAGAGGCTGGAGGAAACCAGGGGTAGGCGTGGCCAGACCGGGGTGTGGGGGCAGCCCTTGAATGAGGCCTGATGCGTCATTGTGTCTGAGGGTGCAAGGGGGAGCCACGCTGTTCAGTCGCGGTGGGGGCCCCCCAGCCGGATTTCAGGCCCTGGGGCCAGCGTGCGGCGAGGAGGGTGCCGCTGACGCCCACGCCTGCCGCCTTGGTATGCTTCCCGCCGGCATGCACGATTCTCCGGGTGCAGCCAAGGTAGCCCCACAGAAGACACGGACGCCAGGCTGTCGCGTGGACAGTTCGGTGGGGGCGCAGAATGCAGACCTGCCTCCAGCCTGGGGTGCCCACTCTCCCAGTTCAGCAGCCCCTCTCCCGCCTCTCGTCCCCACAGCTATCGTCCTGGGACTTCTCGGGTCAACTTTTGACAAAGAGACTCACCACCGGGCCTGGGAACAGCGATGCGGCGGGCGCTCTTGGTCCCACTCTGAGTCAGGACCCAGATGCTTCCCTGAGCCACGCAGCCTTTTCTTTCCAAACCACGGTGCCGCACACCTGGGTTCCGACTTCCTGTTTCCTGGGACAGCATGGCAGTGCTGCAAAAGTCCTCCAATGGTCACACGACTGAGCACTGGTTTTTTGCATTTCTCGGCGAGGGTGCTGGCGAGTTTTGGTCAGGGTGCGAACAAAGTGCAGTCGCCAGCTCATTCCGGTGACATCGAGAATCTTGAATAACACCAACAGGGAGGTATTCACTTGCATCATCTCATTTAACTCCCACAAAGTCCTGGAAGGTGGCACTCCCTGTTTCACAGGCGAGAAACCGGGACTCAGAGAGGCGTAAGTCACCTCCCAAGATCACACAGCTAGTCCCTAGCAGGGATTCGAACCCGGGCAGTCTGACTAGTGCCCTGGCGCTCTGCTCTTCTCCCGAGGAGCCTGGTCCTGAATGACTGAGTCCTGACTCCCTTCCAACTTGCTTGGCCAGCCCAGCACCGGCCTTCCTTCTAGGACGATGTTCCTGGAGCCACGTGAACGAGCCACGATGTGGGATGCTACGAGGCGGTGTCTGCTGCCGTGGGGGCTGGGCTACGTGCATTCTGATCTGATTGCCTGGATCAGCAGGAGGGTGGCTCAGAGGAACAGCAGAGATCGTCCCCCCAGGCACCTCCCGAGAACTTTCCTCTCTCTCCATTCCACTGAGCATCCGCAACCCTAGCCCAGCCTCTATGAATTATTGTATTATATGTGAATTAGTTACTGTAAATGCTGAAGAAGACCACTTCGGCACGAAGGGAAGGGGCTGACTTGTGCTCCTGTTCTACCACCAGCTAGCTATGTTGTCTGGGGCAAGCCACCTAATGTCTTTGGGTCTCTGTTGTCTCATCTATAAAATGGGAATTATCATCACTTCCCTGACTCTCTCAGGCCTGTTGTGTGCCCCTGGCTTAGTCGGGCTGCCCCTGAAGCTCCTGATCTGTGTCTCTGCAGGGACAGGGGTTTCCGGAGAGGACCCAGACCCTGTGACGGTAACTGGGACCCTAGGGGGGTCTGTCATTCTGCCGCTGCAGCTAGAGGCTGGAGAGCCAGTGGAGAGCATCTCTTGGATGTCCCGTTCCGTCTCCACGGCCATAGCCAGTGTAACCTTGGCGGAAGCCGGAGGGCCAGAAACCTTCCACCAGGCAGACACCCGGTACCGGGGCCGTGTGAGTGTGGTGGGCCCAGGCTGCTCCCTGCAGATCAGCAACCTGAGCCTGGAGGACGCAGGGCCCTACCGAGCCCACGTGAACCTGAGGGGCTCCCGCATCACCCACACCCGGGAGTACCGACTGCAAGTCTATGGTGAGTGTCCCGGGGCGGCCACAGGTGTGGGGCGGTGCCCGTCTTCCAGGCAGAGAAGGGGACCTCAGCCCCGAGAACTCAGTTGTGCCACAGCCTTCTCCTTTTTTAAAAAAAAGATTTAATTAATTTATTTGAGAGAGAGAGAAGAGGAGGGAGAGTCATACGGAGAAGCAGACTCCCTGCTGAGCAGGGAGCCCGATGCGGGACTCGATCCTGGGATCCCAGGATCATGACCTGAGCTGAAGGCAGTCGCTTAACCAACTGAGCCCCCCAGGCGCCCCTGCCACAGCCTTCTTGAGTGGTCTTGAGCTTCCTCAATGCTGAAATAGGAATATTCCTGTCTGGTGAGAATGAACTCCTGGGAAATAGCTTTACAGTTGTACAGGAGTGCTGGGATCGCATTGTTTAAAGATATTTAAAAATTGTTTCAAGAGGGAAAACCGCGATGGAGACCCCAGAGGTGGGGGGGCAGGCACCCCAGCAGCAAGGAGGGCAGGCTGATTCAGCAAGTAAAGACACAATAAGCCAGTTTTAGATTCAGACCACTTATTACTCATATAGAGTGTTGAGAGTAAGCCTCACACCAGAAAGAATGAAAAAGGTGCCGGTTGACCACAACGCAGGGGCTGGAAACCGCCCCCCCCATGCCAGAGAACCAGCTCTAGGCTGCTGGGGGGGGCGGGGTCTGCAGCTCTGTTCAGAGCAGGGGGAGCAGGAAGCCCCTTCCTCATGAGTGCCCCCCAGGGGAGACAGTGGGGGCGGTGGAGAGGGTTTTTGGGGTCTCACGGGCCACCGTCCTCTCGTGCTCCGGGAGGATCCCAGGGCATTTTGCCAAGACTCAGATCAGCTGTGGTTCCAGTCTTTCCCGGAGGGTCACGGCCGAGGTCGCGAGGGGCCGCGGCCGAGCTGTCCCTCCCACACTGGGAAGCAAGAAGGTACAGGTATGAGTGAGGACGAACACTGAGAAGCTCACTGATGCAGGGAAAGAGGAACTTTTCAGACTGAGTCATGGGCTAGGAAATGTTCCTATTTGAGGAGGCATCTTTTTTAGTGTGGGAAGATGGACTTGCTTCTGGGGGGAAAGCGTTTCTGCCATAAATCAGGCCTGGGTAGGCCATGGCCCGTTCTCGACAGCTCGAGGGCGCACCGGCGCTTTGGGGGCCTCGGGGGGACCGGGCTGGTGGGAGAGCCCCTCTCGCTTGGCTCCAGCGGAGCGGCAATAGCGAAGGTAACAGGCCAGCCGTTTGTCCTTCTCAGGGAGTTCCCCAAGTCCCCCGAATCTCACGACAGCCCCGCAGCAGGCAGGAGAGGGGTTTTTCTTTCTGGGCTGCCGAAACTAGTCTCAGAGAGAAAAGTGACACAGAGGTAGAAAGTGGCAGAGCCGAGAATAGAACTCAGGCCCCCCGATGCCACATCCTGAGCGTCTGGTTTGTCACTGCATTCATGGCTGGAGCTAGGGAGGATGCTGAGGGGAAAAGGGCCTGCAGAAGGAGTCCTGGCGGAAGGGTCTGGGTTCCAGGGGACCAGAAAGTTCCCCAGCCTGCCTTCTCCCTGGGGGACATTCTGGGCGGGTGTGTGTGTGTGTGTGTGGCCCTATTTGTGCCCAGTTGAGCTGCCCCTGGGGGCAGGATAACAGCCTTCTCCCATGCCCCGTGGCTCTATCGAGCCTGTCCCATCCACTCTCTCAGCTGCTTTTCCTGGCACTGCCAAACTCCCTGGCTCTGGCCTGGGGACACAGCAGGGCCAATAATAGCAAGGCGGAAACCTTAAGGAAGCCTCTGAGCTCCTGGTCCTGGGGGCAGAGGGGGTGGGGTGCAGGCTGAAGGGAGTACACGGGAGTGGGAGAACCCTCGAAGGCCAAGGCCCAGATCTTCTGGGAGCCTTGCTGGGCATCCGGAAGTTCGGGCATCTGGAAGCTCGGGCATCTGGAAGCCGGATGTGTCCTGCAGAGACCCCTCCTGGGCAGAGACGGAATTACAACACGGTTCTGTGCGGTGTGCAGACACCGCCTTCAAATAGTCAGTGCCGGGCTGGGAACCCAGCCTCGGGGGTCAGATGCGCTGGATTTGGGTCTGGGAATCCTCATGTAATAGCCGAGACTCTGGGCAAGTTACCTGAAGCTCTCTGAGTCCATTACGCAGAGTAGGTGCCCAACCTCTGCTACCTACTTCGTGGGCTGGTTCTGGGGATCAGTGACGCTTGGCGGCCGGGCCTCGTAAAGCCAGAGGCTCTCCAGTAGCCGTGGGCAGATTCTGCCTCCGTTTCTCCTTGTGCAAACTCAGGATGAGGCAGGGTCTTGGCCTCCATGCCTCGTGCCTTCTGCCCTGAGAAGGGAGGGCCCACCATCCTCGGTTGGTTGGTTTCGTGCCCACAGAGCAGCTGGCCCGGCCCCGTGTCACACTGAGCTCCAGGACCGGCGAGAATGGACGCTGTATCTTCATCCTGACGTGTGTGGCCGACAGCAGGAGAGGCTCCGTGACCTACAGCTGGCTACCTCTGGGACCCCGGACGGTTGTGTCCCACGGAGGGTCTGTCCTCAGTGTCTCCTCGAGGCCCGGGGACAGGGCTCTGACCTTCACCTGCGTGGTGAAGAACGCAGTCAGCAACAGCAGCTCCCTCCCTGTCTCCGTGCCGTCCTCGTGTCCAGGTACCTGGGACATGAGCACGCTCCGCGCCCTGCGGCTCTGAAGCGGACAGAGGTGGGGGCAGAGTCCCCTTGGCGCCCCGGGAGAACACCCTCGAGGGAGTGCGAGGGGCGCGTCGGGGCAGTGCGGTCGGCGGGGGGGAAGGCCCACTGGAGCCCATGTGGGTGCTGGAGGGGTTTGGGCAGGAGGAGCCCATGGGGCCTGGGTGGGCCCGAGCGCGTGGGGGAGGCCCTGGCGTCGAAGCTGTGGTCTTCTTCCGTCTGTCTGCAGGGCCAGGATTCCTGGGAGGGGACACCGTGGGGGACACAGTGACCGGTCTCCTCGGGGACGTGGCCGTTCTGCCCCTGGAGGTCCCGGTCGGGCAGGAAGTGGAAAAGGTCACGTGGAGCTCCGGGGGGCTTGTTGCCGTCATGCGACCAGGGCCAGGAGGCCAGCCGGCGATGGCTGCCGGGACTCGGGGACCGAGCAGCGGACGGTGGGGTGCCATCCACCGCGGCTACTCTCTTCAGATCGGGCCCCTGACGCTGCAGGACTCCGGCCTCTACACAGCCTGGATCACCCTGCAGAGTCCCCGGATCAACATCACCAAGGATTTCACCCTGCGTGTCTATGGTGAGGGGGCGTGGAGGGCTCACACTTGAACTTTGACCTTTCCTCTCTCCCCTGCTTGGCCAGACCAGAGTCTGCTCAGAGCTCGAACTTTCCTTCCTTGCACAGAGAAGCTGCAGGAGCCCAATATCACTGTCAGCTCCCGGGTCAGGAAGGCCGGGGCCTGTTACATCACGCTGATCTGCTCCCTGCGGCACGCCGGGGAGGACGTTCGGTACAGATGGGAGCCCCTCGGCCCCGGGGCAGTTACGTCCCACGGGGGAACCACTCTCCGCGTCTCCTGGAGACCCGGGGCCGGCGACAGCTATCGCTGCACTGCCAGCAACCCGGTCAGCCAGAGGTCCAGCTCGGTCCGCGCCGGGCCCCTCTGCTCAGGTAAGCCCTTCCTCCTGTGAGCCCCCCTCCCTGTCGGGCCTGCGGCCAGGTGCTCAGCATCCCCACCTGCCGTCCTCCGTCCTCCGGGTTCGGGCGGTGGCGGGAGAAAAGGAGGGCAGGATTTCCGGCAGCAGGCAGCGTCTCTGGGGCAGCAGGAAACGCGGGCTCTGGGGCCACCCTCCCAGGACGTCCAGCTTCTGACTGGCGGCCCCAGACTCCGCGCCTGGGCGCTCGCCTCGCTCTTGGGACTCCCCAAGGGAAAGTGCTCCCCCAGCACACCCAGTCCCGCAGAGCGCACTGAGGAGGCATCCCAGACGTCCTTGGCCATGTCCTCCGTGAAGCCTGGAGCTGCCGTGAGACGGAGATCCCAGGCTGTGCCCCTCCGGGGTCCAGGGCGGCCTCTCCCGGTTTCCGTAGGCCACGGCAGGACACTGCCTCAGTGCAAACTCACGGCGTCCCTTTCCTCTTCCCGGCCGCCTTCTGAACATCTCTCGGCTCCCCGGCTCCGGCTCCTGAGCAGCCACTCGCTCTCCGCCCCCCGCAGTCTCCTCCTTGCTAAGTCCAGGGGCCACTCCTCGCTTGTGTTGTCCTCAGCCCGCTCTCCTCGGGGCCCTGGGCTGCCGGCTCCTGGGCGGGGGGTCTTTTCTCGTTTCACAGTCCTTGGGGGTCCTGCCCAGGCCTCTCTGTTGCCGGGGGCAGAAAGCGGGGTGTCCTTAAGAACCCCCGTTTCCCACTGCCACCTGCCGGTGCTCCCGGCTCCCGACTATTCGGCTCTCTCCTCTCTGGATCGTCCTGCTGATCACGCTGCTAGGGGATGAGCTCTGAAAGAGAGAGATGCTCGGGTTACTTTTCTGCTTAAAACCTTGTGGTTTCTGCCCACTCCCAAGGGTGTAAACATATTATTCCCTCTTCATTCATTTAAGCACCTCATGTTTACAGAGCGTTTATTATTATTATTGCTATTTTAATTGAAATATAGTGAACGTATAATATTATACACAGTGATTCAACATTTATATCATCACGAAATGCTCACCACGATGCGTGCGGCCACCATCTGTCCCATGCAAAGTTGCTACGATATCACTGACTGTATTTCCTATGCCGTACTTTTCATCCCCACGACTTATTTCATTCCTTGAAGGAGCATTTTTTTTACAGAGCATTTTTTTTTTTTTTTTTTTTGAGAGAGAGTGAGAGAGAGAGAGCACATGCCTGCGTGCAAGTGGGGGGTGGGAGGAGCAGAGAGAGAGGGAGAGAAAATCTAAAGCAGGCTCCACGACCAGTGTGGATCCCAATGTGGGTCTCGATCCCCTGACCCTGAGATCATGACCTAAGCCAAAATCAAGAGTCAGATGCTTAACTGACTGAACCACCCAAGGGTCCCTTACAGATCATTTTTTAAAAGATTTTATTTATTTGTCGAGAGAGAGAGAGAGCGCACAGGTGGGGCAGAGGGAGAGGGAGAAGCAGACACCCCCCTGAGCAGGGAGCCCGATGCGGGACTCGATCCCAGGACCCTGAGATCATGACCCCATCCGAAGACAGATACTTAACTGACTGAGCCACCCGGGCTCCCCCAGAGCATTTTTAAAAAAGATTTTATTTGTAAGTCAACTCTATGCCCCATGTGGTGCTTGAACCCACAACCTTGAGATCAAGAGCTGCATGTTCCACCAACTGAGCCAGCCAGGCACCCCCAGAGCATTTTTAAGGGCCTTGTGTTGTTCTAGGCTTTGAGGATAGAGTGAGAAGAGGTCTGGATAAATGGCCGCCCCTCAGGGAACTCAGTCACAATTGTCGCGATCTGCAGCTAACTCTACTAAATGATTTGATTGGGTACTGAATATGTATTAGGACCTTCATCCGTGTCTGTCTTTTGCATGGAACAAGACCAAAGCCTGTTTTCGCCTTCTCTATATCTCCAATACACAGCACGGAACAGGCATGGAAAATGTGAATCCGAGAGTTATTTGGGGAGCAGCCTGTGCTGGGTGTAATGGGGCACGAGGAAACATGGTAACTGGCCGTGGGCACTAGTGTTCTCTCTGCCTCTCCATGGGGCCCAGAGGGCAGTTCACCTCTACCCCCCCCAGATTCAGCTTCCTTAAGGGGCCTCTAGTCCACTCACGCTTCTGAATTCTCTTCTTGGAAATCCCTTCCCCTGCCTACCTGTCTTCCGTTTCTTCTCTTCCCTCCCTCTTATCCCAGTTGCTAACCTGTGGTCATTTTGTTTCATTCAGCCTCCTTCCGGCTCTGCTCCTGGAATAAAGAATTTCTTCTCTTTTTGATCCTGGGAGTTTTGCAGATTGAATAGATTGACAAGAAGAGAAGCCAAGAGGAGGACTGTGAGAAGGGGTCACCCTGTGAGACACAGAGATAGGGAATTCTGTACGTGGAGTGCCACCTGCCAGCATCTCCTGGTGAGAGGGACGTCAGTCCCTATTAATACCCAAAACCTATTTCATTTGCATAGAGTTCAAAATTGCCAATAAACTGCTACATATCTTCTGTTTAAAATAACCTGTTTATGTTTTGTTTAATCATCTTTTAAAGTGTTCAGAAAGAAAAGAGGGCTTATTCATTTATTCGTTTAAGAAAAGCTGCACATTTGTGGGGCACCTGGGTGGCTCAGTCGGTTAAGCATCTGCCTTCAGCTCGGGTCATGATCTCAGGGTCCTGGGATCAAGCCCCATGTGGGAGCCTGCTTCTCCCTCTCCCTCTGCCTGCCGCTCCCCCTGCTTGTGCTCTCTCTCTGTAAGATAAATAAATAAAATCTTAAAAAAAAAAGTTGCACATTTAAAATATAAGACGGTTTGTGAGATGACTCAGTGTTGTGCATATATGTATTCATCTTCTGTTAACATTGAAGTAAATGGGCTAAGAGAGCCCAGATTGAACTTAAATTTCATCTCCTTAGAGCAGCCTTTTGACCACCTTATTTATGCAAATCTTTCCTCTTATTCATAATCATCGTACTCAGCTCAATTTTGTCAAACTATCACAATTTGTCAATATATATTTATTTTTTGGATTTTTTATTTATTTTTTTGGTTACTTTCTCTCTCCCCCACAAGATGTTTAGCTCCAAGAGCTATATCTGTTTAGTTCACAACATAAATTCAGATGGCAATAGAGTGCTTAGCTAATGGTAGATATTTCAATATTTTTTGAATGAATGAATAACTAATGGATGAGGGTCGAGAACAATTTTTCTTAAGATCCAAGGACTATGAGATTTCATAATCATTTGGGATCTTAATTGTGTGTGTGTGTGTGTATGTGTGTGTGTGTGTGTGTTTTCTTTCTGCTTTTGATAGAGGAGGAAGGAAATGGAGTCCTTATCCTGAAATTTCTGCTGTCAGGCCGTCCTCAGGCAGCCACTTTGGCATTCAGATTATGCTCAGCTGAAAACAGTCAAGGCCCAAAAGATTAGGGAAGAAGCTTTGACAACCTCCGGCCCCAAGAATTTAGACAGAGGACCAGCTCCAGGAAGACGAATATCACTATAGATAACTACAGTATAATATAATATAATATAATATAATATAATATAATATAATATAATATAATGTAATGTAATATATAACTACAGTATAATATGAGCTAAGGGTGGCAGACAGAGAGGAATTTAGCAAATTCTGTTAAAATTCCTCTCTACGTCCCATTGTTTCTGTATGGCCCAGCAGACATTTGTTTTTATCATTTACTCTTTTTCATCTTTCTGTGAATTCACTTCCTTCCCATCGAAGTCCCAGACCCCTATCCCCTTCTCCTTATTTCAAGATGACAAATATACCCCATTTTGTCTGTCTTTGGAATTTCCATGTATATGTGGATTTAATTTGTATAAAATTAAATCCGATTTTCTCCGGTCAATCTGTCTGTGACAATTTGATTCTTAGTTCAGCTGGAAGGATCTTGGAGAGCAGAGGAAATTCTTCCTCCCCAACATCTTCTAAGGAGTTTGCTTGCATCTAAGTAGTTTGCTTGACCCTCTGTAATGGGTTTCTCCCACTGCAGTCACTGAAATTTTAGAAGCACAAGTCCTCTGATCCAGACACGCTGACTTTTGGATCTTCCTTTTGGATCTCACCGTGTCCAGAGTCTTTGCACAGGCTCTGCCCTCTGATCAAGCTCACCTTTTCTGTAAGGAGCTCCTACTTGTAGATCTCAGCTCAATCATCACTGTGTGGGAGAAGCCTTCCCTGATCCCGGCAACAGCCCTCATTACAGGTTATACTTATACCGTGCGTCTTTTGTTTTTGTTTTTGTTTTTTATACAAGTCATCACTGCTGTGGTGGTATTTGGAGATAATCCGATTGTTGTCCTCTAAAGAGGAAACTCTTTTCTCTCTCTGCTGCACCAACTAAAGGAAAACTTCTCTGTTCTTTTCTACTCAAAGCGAACACATCTGACTCTAAATGTGTGGCTTTTGCCCCCACACCTACCAATCCTCCAACACCAGCTAGGTGTCCTACAATTCAATGAAAATTTGACATTATTTACCTAGAGTTAGTGTTAGATCCCACAAGTGAAGGGCTCAGTCCCAAAAGACTGCTCCCATTTCAGAGGCCAATTGCAAGTCTGCGCCTGCCATCCTTCTGACCAAGGTTTGTGAGGTATAGTCTAAGGGCTTCCACACCTCCCTCCTGGGGTCAGTAATTTACTAGAATGGCTCACAGAACTAAGGAAAAACAGCTTGCTTGCTACATTACTGGTTTATTACAAAAGGAAATATCTCAGGAACAGTCAAATGGAAGAAATGGACAGGGTAAAGTATGTAGGAGGGGGTGTGGAGTGTCTACGCCCTCTCTAGGGGTCCCACTCCCAAGCACCTTCATGCGCTCACCAATCCGGAAGCCCTCTGAACCCCTCTGTTTGTGGTCTTCTTATGGAGGCGTCATTATGTGGGCATGATTGATTCATCACTGGACATTGGTGACAGAATTTTATCTCCAGCCTCTCTGCCATCCCTGGATATTGGGGGGGGGGGGTAGGAGGTATGGAATTTGGGGAAAATAGGGCTGAAGTTCCAACCTTCTAATCATTTCGTTGGTTCTCCAGGCAAGCAGCCCTGAGGCTATCCAAGAGCCTGTAGCCACCGGTCTCCTCATTAGCATACAAAAAGACACTTATCTCTTGGAAGATTCCAGGGATTTTAGGAGCTCTTTGGAAGGAAACTGGGAGGAAGACCAAATTTGTATTTATTATTTCTCAATGTCACAGCTTCTCTCAGAATTAAGCACCCCAAGGATAGAGACCTCTGTTTGGTCATTGCTCTGTTTTCTGTGTTCAGCGCAGTACCTGCTACTTAGTGGTACTCAGGAAGTCTTGCTGAATGAGTACGTAACGAATGCAAGCATGGTTGAGTGAGTACCTGCCTGACATGGTAGAGACACCTTCTTTTCTCCCCCACCAGAGTTTCTGTATATGAGCTGTATTAGCAGCTCATACACCCCAAACCACACAGCTTTGGGTGCTGCATTTGATGGATCTTGACGTGAAAGGCGGCTTCCTGCCCCAACACACTGGTGGTTTCCTTTACCGGCTGATTGAGCTCATGAGGTGAAGGCTTTTTCTGCACATGGATTTGGAAAAGTTCTTACTCAGAGTCCAGACTTCAGATCTATTGAGCTTGATTTTGTCACTGGTTTAAAAAGGGGGTGGAGGGGGCTAATTCTAATTATTTCACATTTGGACTGGCTTAAAGGAGAAGGGGCGAGGTACGGATGTGTTCTAAACCCTGGCAGTCGTTAGTCTCCCCTCCCAGTCTGAAGCTCCCCCAACCTCAAACCACCCACTCGGAGGCAGAGTAATCTTTTCCTCTGATTATCACGTTTTAGGGGCTTCTCTCTTCTTCCCACCTCATTCTCATCTGGGGGAGTCACTTTCCGTCCTCCCGCACTGCACGCCTCCTACCCCCAAGATGGGGGGTCTCAGAATTTCCCCTCAACTCCTCACAGTGGGTCACACCTCTTCATACTCGCTGAACACTTATATAAAATTTCTTCCACTCCATTATGTAATACATCCTTTCTCATTAAAGAACTTTTGGAAAATTAAGACAAGCAGAAGAAAACCAAGCCACTTAAGATATCACCTGCCCCACAAAATCCAGCATTCATATTTTGATGTTTTTTCTTCTAAGTTTTCCCTTGCATTGGTGTTTTGAAAACATAGTTGTAATCATTCAACACATTAAATTTCACTTTCTACTTTTTTTCACTTGTGATATTGTAGGGGAGGGAAAATAATCTTCTCTATACCTTTCTAGATTCTGTGGCTGAGACCCTCCACCTCCCGTAACAAAAGATTAACAAGAGAAAAAAAAAAATAGGAGTTTAATAATGTGTATACATAGATACCCAGGAAACTGAGTAAAACTCCCCCAAATGGCCCAAGCCACCGTCTTAAATATCATCTTCAGCTAAAGGCAAAAGAAAGATGTTTGGAGGGGGAAGCTTTTTATGGGAAGTTATCAGGAAAAGTACAGTAAAGGGTGTAGCTGTCACGAGGTTCTTTTATAATTCAGTCATCCTTCTCTTTCTGATATAGGAGGGAGACACCGGTACATATGGAGATTTCCTTTGTAAATGTAATTGTCTCTTACAAAAGGGACAAAAGATCTTCTCCTGCATCTGTTGTTTCTTCAAAATAAGCAACTGAACATAATTCTATGCTCAAGAGGCATATTTTGGGGTGGCACACTCAACTACCCTTCAGAGTCATTACATTTTCTAGCTTTATAACCCATAATTCCTAATATCTGTGTTCACTTCACCTTTCCCTGTGGTTAGAGTCTTAGGTAGTTTCCAGAACATCACTATAACAAATGGCAAACTAATGCATATTTTTGTATGTCATGTTCAAGGTGTCTTTTTGACACAATATGATTTTCAATCCCATTCTTGTCCAGGAAGCATTGTTTTTAAGTTCTTTCAACACAGAGGAAAACAGATTCCCATTTTCTCTCTCTCTTCCTGCCCTCTTTGCTATAAGCCAGTGCTGAGATAAATTTCTAGGTCCAAGATGGACCACTTCTGTCCAAGGTGCCATGTAAGCAAACCAAAAGTTGGATAACTTTTATGTTCCTGCAAATGCTCTGTTTGGTCAGAAACCCAGTGGTATTTCCAGCCAACTAATCTCCAAATGCCAATCCAATTTGGGACCTTTCATTCCAAATGAGTCTGATTTTGTAGTTCTAGTCATTCAGATATTTTCTCTTCCTCATTCTTTATTCTTTATCTTATAAAGTCTTCTAGACTTCTGCCCCATTTTGCACATCTCCAAATGGAGACTGCCCACTTCATGAAGGGTCTAATAAAGTTTGTTTGTATTACCTACTTTTTGTTAATCATTTTTTAACACCATTGAAGAGGAGCAGAATATACAACCCCTAAATATACCACCCACACTTTGGCATGTGGATTATTTTGAACTGAAGTCAATCAAGACCCAGCAGACTCAGGAAAAGCTTTTTGCCTCTCCATTATTATCTAATAAAATTTAGAAAGGGGGCCTGTACCAGAAAAAGAGCCACTACCAGAGGTAATGTTTTCATCTGAGAGACTTATCTGCACGGCAGGGCAAACACTATACAATACATTTGCTCTTCTCATTCTCCTGTGAATCGCCTTCCTCCCCTTTGAAACCTCAGACCTCTACCCCTTTCCTTAGTTCAAGATGGTATAAAAGCCTTAATTGCCTGAGTAGTTTTGAGTCTCATATTTTTTATGGGGCTCTCGTACATATGCGATCAAATTTTTTGACCTATTAATCTGGCTTTTGTCAATCTAATTATTATACCAGCCAAAGAACCTAGAAAGAAAGAAGGGAAAATTTCTCCTCCCCTACACTAGACACCTTTCTTTTAAGGGCTGATTCTTCATTTTAATGCTTCTGTAGCTTGTGCTAAGTTGACGTGTGGGAAATCAACCATTTTTTTTTCCTGTACCATTCCCTTCCTTAAGCATCATGAGCCATATATGAATCTTCTACTACATACCATGCACTTACAATTGTTTCATATAATTCCCCATTGCAAACCCTATAGGGTTTTAGAAATAAGAAAATAGAAGCTCACAGAACCCAAGTCTTTGGCAAAGGTTACTCTGCTAGTAAGGGCTTTTGACCCCAGGCCTGCTTGTCTCCAAAACTATGTCCTTTCCTCCATGCTACATCTGGAAAGAGGGGGGATCCACCCCTCTAAAGTTTTGAGCTCCCATCTTCCTCATCCTCTGTGGTAAATGATGGGCGGTAGAGTGGGCACTGATTTGTTTTGTTTTGTTTTGTTTCTTATAGCTTTGATAATATACTGAAATTTCTCTTTGCCTCAGCGTCAACATTTGTAGAATGGACATAAGTACCCCAGACTAGCTTGCCTCGTAGGAGTTGTGTGAGGACCCACAGAACAAAACTTTACATGGAAGCAACCAGCCCCTTGCAAGAGGTTGTGAGATTGGATGGGTGTGGGAGAAGGGGTCTTAGAAAACTCACCTGTTGTTGGGAGGTTCACCTTACTCAGGAAATCCCCACCCTCCCAGCCAATTGTGCCCTGTTTCTGTGTTGTCTCTTCTAATGCTTTGTAAAACTTGGTCATGCCCAAAATCCCTTGAGAAGAGTCCTCCACTGCTTCTGAGTCACTGTGTTCGCCAATCCATGGGTTACTTTCTTTTGAATAAAGGACTTCAAACAAAACTGTTTTAGCTTTGTCATTTGACAGTTTACACTCCTCAGACCTGGGGCATCAGATGCCTCCCCAATATTTTCATTCAAGACGTGTCCAGAAACACATCAAAAGCAACCATCCTCCTCCCCATGTTTTTCATTTCCTTAAAAAGGTAAACTCTAAAAAGGGAGGCAGGGATTATGTCTATTTTATTTGCCAGACTGACCTGGCAGAATCCTCAATAAATATTAGTTGAGTGAATTACATGACTTTAAATATTTACACACGACCACCCCTAACTCCAAGTCTTTTACTAGATTCTGAATGTATCTTCAGGTTCCGTTTCTCCATTGAGATGGCCCTGGCTTCTCACTTGCAGCGCAGAGTGTGAATGAAGTTGAGGCTGTGGTCCTTGTCTTCAGGTCAAGCACGCTTTGGCGTATCCATCCAGACAAACCCAGTCTTCTGCCTGGCTTACTCTGTCCTTATGCACTTTGGCTCCCAAGTCCTATGGATTCACACCTGACTCTCCGATTATTGGGAATTTGTGGTCAGATCTGCTGCTAATGCCCACAGAAGTCATTCATGAGGAACCAATTTCATGAGAGCAGAAAGCACACCTGAGCAAAATCACTGTAAGCTCAGCACAGTGCCAGGCACATAGATAACGAGTTGGTTAAGGAATCCATTTCTGGCTGCTACATCTGCTTTTTCTGGAAATATCTGCCATTCCTATGTTCTCACTCTTTTGGTCACCAGACTCTTGGTCTAGTCGTGATCTCCAAGCTCTGGAATGGGAGTCGTCATTCATATGATGGACAGGGCATTTACATTTCAGTAGAGATGCTGCTAAGCCTCTTCCTTGGGATTGGCTGATTAATTCACAGTAACATTTCCAGGAAGGGACAGTTACACATTTGGGGTTCGAGGAGATTTCTCAGGAGTGGATGGAATTAGGAACTCAAATCTGAAGGAGCATAGAGGATAGTTATTCCAGAAGGAAGTCAGCGTTCTTCATTCTTCCTTAACATTTCTGATCAATTCTGTGATTTTTTTTTTTTTTTTTTTTTTTTTGAGGCGAGGCAGAAGGGATGCACTGCTGTTTAGATGACATTCTCATAGGCAAATAACCTTGGTGTGTCTGGTGATGTGGGTGTAGGGTGGGGTTTCTCCATCTGTTAGGCAGATATAAAGATGCAGGTTGCTGGAGGTGGGAGGCCGCTGGATCCCACCAGGAGACCCCACCATCCCAGACACCCTTCCTCGCCAAGGTCATCCAACCCAAACCTCCCGCTGCAGAGAAACTATTACTTAAAGGTAAAACCACATTTACTTTGTTGAATGCTTAATGAACTGAACTTTACTTCCAATAATCCTATTACTTTCCTATTACTACGCAAACTGTTTTGCTCGTTCTCATTTTGTCTGACCTGGCTGGAAGGGGAGACAGGAAGGTATCACTGTTTCTGCCAGGTATGATCTATGAAGGAATACGCTGAAGCTTAGCCCATTAGTAGTCTGGGGAGAGGATGCAAACCAGATGTAACATAGCTAGATCAAAGAAAAGTAGAAATCTCTCCTGCCTCCAGCTTACTGGTGGCTCAGAAGCAAGCTGGAGTTGTCTCCCCAGCAATCTCTCCCCTCTGAGGCACAGCCCAAGCCATAGGCTTTTCTCCATCCAAATCCTCATGATCCTACTGATTTTCTTGATCATCCCTGTCTAGAACCTCCCTCCCTCTCTACTGGTTCCATATTACTCCATTCGACTTATAATTCTCATTTATTCCATATATTCTCGTGTAACCCTAAACAAAGGGAATGAGGATGTGCTGGGGAAATTTTAATACCAGAGAATACGAGACCGCTGGGGCCCAACACATTTTCAGCTAAGCGTGAACCAGGAAAAAGGCTGAGACAAGTAAGGTGAATCTCAGCTCCAAAGCTTCTTACCTTTGGGGGTATTTGCACAGAGGAGTAAAGTGTATTTACTGGATTTTCCTCTGGAATAGCATTCTGTTAAAAAAAGAAAAAAGCGATCATAGGACACCTAGACAAACCCAAAGAGACACCCAGAATCCGGAAGGGAAAGCAGAGATGCGAGGAAGGGCAAGAGGGAAGAGAGGTTCTGGACCAGGAATGGGGAGAGGGAGGAGCTCTTGTTGGTAAGTGCTATTATAATTATTAATAACTTTTTTTAAAGAAGCGATTGCCGGATTTTTAAACTGTGTTGTGTTTAAATAAATTAAAGAATGTATAAGATATAGACGTCCCATGAGCTATGAGCAGCCTAAGGCGATGGAAGGGTAATTTGAAGTAATATTGCCAATGTTGCAAGCAAACTTTTCCATTAGCCTAAAGGGCCCTTGGAGCAAATATGTGAGGATGACTGATGGGTCAAAACAATAAAACTACAATGGCAGCAATAGCAAAAGCACCTTCCAGGCTGGGGAAAAGTACCCTGGGTCAGTGAAGTTTCTTCCTGAACACCCAGCACAGTCCTGTGATCTCCTGGGAGTGTGTCTTGAGCAGGGAAGAAGGATTTATGTCAAAAGGAAGAAGGTTTATGTCAAAACCAATAAAGCAACTGGTTTTGACATAAGCCAGGCTGCGTGGAGCCCAGAACAGTCACCCCTGTGAGGCAGAAAGGAGCTCTCAGGACACTAACAGCTTCAAAAGAAAGTGTAATGTCTCCTCTCAGAAATGTGGTGGGTAAACACAGGAATATGCAACCGGAGACACCAAGGGCTGTACTCAAGCTGGCATTCTGAGGCCCCAAAGGGCTTTTATTTCTTCACTCAACGGGCCAATGTGGAAAAGTGCTGCTCTCCGGCCTCTAAGGAGCTAGCCAGCTGGGGCTGCAGTGATTCCCGGGGGCCCTTCAAAGTTGTCTGTCTAGGTCATGGTTCCAAATTATCCTATTAGTTGAGTTTCTTTAAACTTTATTCTTATGATCTTCTTTTCGAAGACTTTCTTTTGAATTGACAATGTGCTTGTTTACCTCAGCTTGGTGACCCACCCCTAGAAAGCCTTGAGTGTGGGCCCAGAGCAACCATGGGCCCCTGAGCCTTCTCCGGATGGAAAAGGCATCTCTATAGCCGGTGTTCTGACGCCATAACTCAAACATCAGGCCCAACTCACACTTCCCTATCTGCTGTTCTTTGCAAAAGGAATTTGGCTTGTTGAGTGGCCCTCGTGAACTATGGAGGGAAGAGAGAATTCCACAGATCACAGGGCGAGCATTACTGGCTGGGTCAGAACCAGGGGCTCAGAACCAGAGGTCACTGACTCCTGCATGCGAAAGTATTCATAAGGACTTGGGGAGATACAAGTGTGTTGGGTTTCAAGGGCTATACACCCTCATATTCCATGTCGCCCAAGTCCAGAGAGAAATCTCAACTAAAGCAAGGAGGGCCTTAGAGAGGAAGATCAGTCCCAGGAAAGATGGGAAAGGACTCACATTAACGCAGGTGATTGTGTCATATACTGGGGTCTCTCCAGAAGGAGGGTAGTAGTTAAGAATTTCCTGACGAGCATCCATTCCCTTCTTCTCTTCAATGGACTCTGAAACCAAGGTGGGAGGGAATCAGAGCTGACCCTCCTTTGATTCACCACCCCCACCAGCCTACCCCCTAGAAGACCCACTTAGGGTGACCACCATGCTGGTTTCTGGGACATGGGACTTTCCGTGCTACACCCAGGGAAATCCCATAATGAACTGTATACCCCGGTTACTTCACTTCCCAATTTGTGGAGCAAGATAGCTAAAGGGGAAGCAGAGAAAGTCCGAAACACTTTTAGAGGGTTTTCGAGAGGGAGGAAAGATCCTAACACCTACAATTTATACACAACTGTTGCTTAGGTCCCTCCCCAACACTCCACATGGATAGTATTAGGGAAGCTGAGAAGAAAAAATCAGCAGCAATATTTAGGGATGCAGAGCATGGGGTTTGGCATGGAGAGAGAAGAGATAGCCTTCTCCAGGAGGAATGTGTCTAGACTGAGATGCGGAGTAAAGAGAGGTCTTTGGAGTTGATCCAATGAGGAGGACTGGGTACAGTTTGGGGGCTCTGAAATGGATGGGGATTGGAAGGGCTGACAGGAGTGTGTTGGTGTATGGGACCTCAGAGTTGGAGGCCATCCCCCAGGTCTGGGGAGCAGAGTCAGCCGTGTAGGGCTTGTGTCAGTAGGAGAGCCACACCAGTAAGTCCCTCAGGGGGAAGGAGAAGGCTGAGCACTGGAGAGGGAACCGGGAGGACTTTGGACTTAGGAGATAAATTATGGACTCAAGCACTCTCTTACTGCAGCATTAAGGAGTGCGGGATGATGGTGCTCTCCTTGAGGACACAGAATATGGCCTCTTCATTGCTGTATCCTTAGTGCCTAGTACCAAGCCTGGCACACAGTTTAACATATGTTTGTTGAAGAAATGAGGGAGCAAATGCATGAATGAGGCTGAAGGCAAAAATAGTGGATGCTCTACCTTTTCTTCTTTCTCTCCGCATAATTAGAATAACTGGCACCAGGGCGAAGGCGCTGAACAGGAAGACCACCCCCAGCACGTACAGGAACACGGAGGATTCTGAGTCATCAGCAGCACCTTTAAAGAAAGAATGGGTGGAGGCACAGGGAAGGGAGAAGAGTCAGCTAGGAAAAAAATGACCCAATTTTTGGAAAAAACTTCCACCTTCCTCCCAGTCTGGTGACTTCCCAGGGGCCTCCAGTTTTCATGGGCTGTTCCCATGGGGACCTGGAGCTGAAGAAGGCATAGGTCCCGAGACAGAGGAGAAACAGTCACCTTCACAGAGCTTCCAGGCAAAGACGGGGTTTGAAGAATTGCTGCTGATGGGGTTCCTGGCCACACAGACGAAGGTCATGCCCCTTTCTCCCAGCCTCCAGGATATGGGGAGGATGGAGCCGTTATGGGACTCATTGGCTGCCTGCCCCAGAGACTCCCAGCTGTAGGTCACATCCTCTCCTCCTTGGTCCATGAAGCATGTCAAATTAGTCACACAGGTGCCATTCTTATTGTTCTGTAGACCCGTGGTAACTTTGGGCTTTGACAGGTGCTCTGCAAAAGAGAAACGGACAACCGCGGGTGGAAACTATGCCTTTTCTGAATTATTCTTGCAAACCTTGGACCTGAATCTCTGGGGATGCTACAGAGTGGAGAGGAAGAAGCAATTCAGAGCAGAATTCTCATCCTTATCTGGGAAAGAGAACTGTCGAGGTCTGCTTTCCCACAGCTATATAAAAACAACAGTAGCAATAGAAATAATAATAATGCAACAAGAATGCAGCTGCCATTTTCAAAGCAAAGCTATATAGCCAGCCTCGTGCTAGATGCATTTTAGATGTGAGCTAGTTTTATCTTTTTTTAGAGGCTCCCTATGCCTCTTCAGGTTTCCTTGAAGAGACTCTTACTTTACTCTCCAGGAGAGAATAGTATGGGAATAATATTTCTGGCCCTCCTCCCTTTCTCGTGCTCACTGTTCTCGCTGAGAGGATGAGCGATTGGTTCATTGATGAGATGGTGAGAGTCTGACACCCAACATCATTTCTTTATTACCTTTCTCTACTTTGAGAAAGTTAAGATTGCTGTTGAAATGTGGTTTGCCTCTTCTCCCCCTCCTTCAGCTAATGCATGCCCTCTGTTCCTTTCAACTATGTCTATATGGAGGACACACCTGGATCGAGGTACGTGGCCCACCTCTTAAAGGCAAACCCGGAGGCCCATCTCTGGGTGTCCCTGATCCTACAGCTCAGTGAATAAGGCAGCTATTTTTGTAACTGGTTGAGTAATTGTTTTGTAAGTTCATCTTCCCTGAATGGGCTCCAATGTCTAGACTTGGGGCAAAATATTTCTCCCATCGAGCGTCACCAGAAAAAAATAAAGCTGATATTTTTATCTTCCTTTTGATTCTTGTGTTTTCCCTACCCATAGGGAAAGAGGCGTAGTTGATGTTTATACACAATAATCTTTCTAAAATAGGTATCACCTTCCTTCCCATTATAGATAGGGAAATGAAGTTTCACAGAGTTTAAGTAATCTAGCTAAAGCCATGCAGTTAGTAGGTAGAGAAGCCAGCGTTTGACTTGTGTGATCGCTGCTTCCCCTATGACCCATCCTCTACACTGCACTGCCTCTTGCGGAATCTCTGAATAGAAAGGGGCCTTAGGAGTCAGCTACATTTACTTCGTCCATCCAAGAGTTCCCTCTTCTACATTCTTGCCAAATGTTTACCCAACCTTTGCTTGAACATCTCCAATATCAGAGAGTTAACCACTTTATGAAGGCAGTCATCCACCTTTAGAACTGATTCTGCTCACCATAGACACGCAGCCCATACAGCTGGATGAAGGGGTCTTTGAGGGAAGAGCTGTAGATCACCACGCGGTAATCGCCCGAGTCACTCTTATCCAGTTTGCTGAGCTTCAGGGAATAGTTTCCACGTAAGTAGTCTACCCTTTCCTTGTTATGACTCTGGGTCACTATGACATTGGTTTGTCCATCTGGTGTTTTCGGCTGTATGGTGATGAGAGGGGTTGTGTTGAAGATCCAGACAAGGCTGTCAATCTGAATTCCTGGGACCTTCAGAGGGAAAGTCACAGACCCACCAAGGTCACCAACCAGCTCCTTCACAGCTCCAGAGGTGACGGGCGCTGCAGACACAGAAAACCATAAAGTAAACCTAAGTCCCCGCCCTTGCCACCAATTACTCACCTGCTTTGGGTCCTGGGAAGGTCCCAAGAAACCCTCTGGGGCCAACCCAACCAGCCCCTGGGAAGCCCTTTGAAACCTCACACAAAGGCAATAAGGTCAGGATGCTTTGCCTGAAAGGAGGGACTGCAGGTGACCCCACCCCTTCCCAGAGACCTCAGGATGGAAGGTCTCACGCTCTGAGGTGGGTCATGAGGCCCAGCTCCATCTTGGACAAGTTCCTGTTAGGGGACAAGTGGTGAGGTTATCGTCCAACCCCCCCCCTCTTTGGACTCCCAGATTGCTCCTGGGAGAGCTGATTTTGGTGCAGATGCAGAAGCAGCAGCTTGCCTAATGGGGGTGGGGGGCAGGGGAGGGGAGACTGTAGTTCTCAAGCAGAGATCAGGACACTGGGAAGGGAGCTCTAAGTTATTAATGATAACGATAGCTGGGAAGCTTGTGGGTGTTTCATCTTCTGTTTTATGATAGATAAGAGTGCATTCGAAATCATTCCTGAGTGAGGTTCTCATTCACTTGAATTTCAGTGTCCTTCCTTGAGTGGAAAAGGAAAAGAGCACCAGACGCTCTGTAGTACGCCTAGACTGACTCGTGGTGCTCACCCCCAACTATTAGGAGTTGTAGTAGGGGTTCACTTTCCCAAGAAATTTTTGTTTCACTGCAATCTTAGTTCACTTTAAGAAGTATGACTTATAAACAACCACCACTGGTTATGTGGTTCCAGGTAGAAAACAGTGAAGAATGGCTGTGGAAAAAGCTCCAGAAGTGGCCCACGGAGGATTTCCGGTGAACGAGTGTGGGGAATGAGTCTTCTACTTGTTAAGATCTAAGGGACAGACTTGGGATAGCACAGAGCGGAAAGGAAATTTAGAAGTACCCAGTCAGTAAGAGGCAGAGCCCACATCAGTACCCACAGGATTGAGGTCCCATCCATCATCGCTTACAAATGAGAAAACCAAACATCAGAGATTGAGAAAAAGTATTCAAGGATCACAGATAGTGGCAAAACTCACCAGAACCCAAGTCTTCTTAAAGGTGTTCATCATACAAGTACAAAACCCATTTATTTTCCCTTCTACCTCTTAACATATTGCATCATGCTGAAACATCTAAGAGAAATTTTACTAATTCCATCATGGAAAGCACAAAAAAAAAAAAAAAAGGAAAATCTTTTTTAAGTCATTTCCATGCCCAACGTAGGGTTCAAAGTCACAACCCTGAGATCAAGGGTCACGCTCCACCGACAGAGCTAGCCAGGTGAGCCTGGAAAATCTTTTTAAAATCCAATAAAGCAACCAAGCCATAGGCTCCGGACAGTTGTATTATAATGAGGCAGCTGTCCGGTTGCACTATGACTTTTGTAGGCTATATTCACTTTTGCCTTCAGCCACAAAAATATTAAAAATTATATTTTATGACTGCATTTGTATAAAAATGAATGTAATGCCAGCTGGACTCATTATTACATATTAATTATTATTATTATATTTATTTTTTTTCTGATTCTGAAAGAAATT
>CM052893.1:55054039-55109242 GCA_028534135.1 Potos flavus
TGTATTATAATGAGGCAGCTGTCCGGTTGCACTATGACTTTTGTAGGCTATATTCACTTTTGCCTTCAGCCACAAAAATATTAAAAATTATATTTTATGACTGCATTTGTATAAAAATGAATGTAATGCCAGCTGGACTCATTATTACATATTAATTATTATTATTATATTTATTTTTTTTCTGATTCTGAAAGAAATTCGAATTATTGTGGGCCCCGGACACTGCACCTAATTGACCCTGTGTGATTGACCAAGCATCCCGGTTCTACTTCATGTCAAGGCTTGATCTGTTACCATATTTTTTAAAATTAAAATATAGTTGACATACAATAATTATGTTAGCTTTAGGTGTACGACATAGTAATTCAACAATTCTATACATTATGCAGTGTTCACCATGATAAGTGTAGTCACCATACTCAGTTATTACAACATTATTGACTCTATTCCCTGTGCTGTACTTTTCTGTGATTTATTTTATCTTTTATTTATCTTTATTTTATTGTGTTATGTTAGTCACCATAAAGTTCATTAGTTTTTGATGCAGTGTTCCAAGTTTCATTGTTTACATACAACACCCAGTGCTCCATGCAATACGTGCCCTCCTTAATACCCAGCACCAGGCTCACCCATCCCCGCACCCCGCCCCTCCAAAACCCTCAGTTTGTTTCTCAGAGTCCACAGTCTCTCATGGTTCGTCTCTTCCTCCGATTTCCCCCAATTCACTTTTCCTTTCCTTCTCCTAATGTCCTCCATGTTATTCCTTACGCTCCACACGGAAGTGAAACCATATGGTAAGTGACTCTCTCTGCTTGACTTATCTCACTCAGCATAATCTCCTCCAGAGTGACTTATTCATCTTATAGCTGGAGGTTTGTACCTCTTCATCCTCTTCACCTATTTCATTCATTCCCTCACCACCTTTTCCCTCTGGCGACCACCAGTGCATTTTCTGTATTTGTGAGTCTGTTTCTGTTTTTGTTTATTTGCTTCTTTTAGATTCCACATATGAGTAAAATCATATGGTAGTTGTCTTTCTCTGCCTGACTTATTTCACCTGGGTCCATCCTTGTTGGAAATGGCAAGATTTCATTCCTTGTGATGGCTGTAATATTCCATTGTGTATATATACCGCATCTTCTCTATCCCTTCGTCTATTGATAGACACTTGGTGCCGCTTCCGTATCTTGGCCATTGTAAATAATGGTGCAATAAACACAGGGGTGCATATATCTTTTTGCATTAGTGTCTTTGTATTCTTTGTGTAAATACCCAGTGGTAGAATTACCGGATCATATGGAATTTCTATTTTTAACTTTTTGAGAAAACTGTGTTTTCCACAGTGGCTACATCAATTTACATTCCCACCAACAGTATGCTAGGATTGCCTTTTCTCCATACGCTTGCCAACACCTGTTGTAGTCTTTTTGATGCTAATCATTCTGACTGGTATGAGTTGATATCTCACTGTGGTTGATTTGCATTTCCCTGATAATTAGTGATGTTGAGCATCTTTTCATGTATTTGTTGGTCATCTGTATGTCTTCTTTGGAAAAGTGTCTATTCTGGTTCTCTGCCCATTTTTAATTGGATTATTTGAGTTTTTTGGTGTTGAGTCTTACCATCATATTTTCTACCACCCTGGCACTGATGCAACTCATTCCTCTTCTAGCAAGACCAAATTCCTGTATTGGCCTATCCAGTTATCTAAAATTGCTTCACTAGAGACTTATTTCTATAGTCCCTGTTAAAACTCACCTACTCCGGCAATAGTTCCCGATATAGTTACTATGTATTAGGGTTGATTCTGTGCCAAACATTTATTATAAAGATTATGCCTAATACCTAAAGCAATCCTGAAAACTAGGACTTTTGATCCTTTTACACAGGGATCAGCCACCTACATAGTCCATGGGCCAAATGTGACCTGCTGCTTATTTTGGTAAATCAGATTTTATTTGGACACTGCCATGGTCTTCTTCTTCTTCTTCTTCTTTTTTTTTTTTTAAGATTTTATTTATTTATTTATTTATTTTAGAAAGAGAGAGCGCTGGAATGGGGAGGAACAGAGGGGAAGGGAAGGGACAAGTAGACTCCGTGCTGAGTGCAGAGCCCATTGGGGGCTCGATCCCACGACCCTGAGATCATGACCTGAGCTGAAACCAAGAATAGGACGCTCAACCAACTGAGACAGCCAGGTGCCCCAGGACACAGCCATGTTCTTTCATTTACATATTGTTATCGCTGGTTTTCCACTGCAAAGGCTGAGTTGAGTAGTTGCGACAGAGATTACAGTGCCTGCAAAGACTAAAATATTTACTATTTGACTCTTTACAGCACAAGTTTGTTAACTCCTGATTTGATGAGAAAACTGAGAGTGCAAAGAAACCTAAATTACTTTTCCAAAGCCACAAAGCTACTAGGTGATGATTTGAGGATTTAACTCAGTGTCACTCTGGCTCTGGGAGCCTGAGGTCTTTCCAGGATGGCTCAGTTTGAGGGCCCTGGAGCACTGTGCTGGCTGCAGCCCTCTCGCTCACTCCTCTTCGGCAGTGAGGGCTCAGGTGTCAATTCTGAAGCCCTTGGGTCTCCCAGAATCTGATTACCCCTTTGTGTCTTTTGGTGACCTTCCTTCACACACAAGCTGCTCTACAAGCGCCCCAGAGAAAGGGAATCCTGGTGCTACCAAATGTTGACCTAGTGCCTTGATTACAGTTTTGGGATTTTTTTTAATTTAAAGATTTTATCTATTTATTTGAAAGAGAGAGAGCACACCCATGCACGAGCAGGGGTAGGGGCAGAGGGAGAAGCAGACTTCCAGCTGAGCAGGGAGCCAGATGCAGGGTCTGCCAGTCCTAGCCAGAATCCTAGGACTCCGCAGTCAAGACCCAAGCCAAAGGCAGCCACTTAACTGACTGAGCCACCCGGGCGCCCCTAGAGTTTTGGGATCTTAACCAAATCTTTTTGCTAAATTTGTCTCCGAAAGTACTGGCTTCTCCCCCTGGGTAAATGCCTTTTTTGGGAGCCGATTCCTGTTTTCAAACATTCTTCCTCCTTGCCCCCATCAGTCAGTGCATATATACTTTGGATCCCTCAAGGCTTTATTAAATCATTCTGTTAAGTAATCTGATTTTTCCAAAACCTGCTCCCTTGCATCCCTAATACTAAAGCAGGATGGATTCCAGTTGCTCTGTCTTTGATCATCTCAATGGTATCAAAATAGTCCCAGTACATGCAACAAAGTCAGTGCCCGTTTGAATTTTTGACTGTTCATATAATGTTTGTATCCTTTTACTTCAACAATAAGGTGAATATTTTGCAGTCAAATAAAGATTGGTTATCACTTGGCTTCAAATGGCTGCAACCCTGGATTTTCACACAAGGTTTGGGGGAGATGTTTAAATCAGGGAGGTTGCAAAACTGCAAGAATATGACTTTAGTACTATAGCTTGTGTGCACACATTTAGACATGGGCACTCTCTGGGTGAATGCCAAGACAGGTGAATTTTGTGTAAGGATATAGAAGAATGTTTCCGAATTCATTGCTCCTTGTTAGGATGAAATTGGAAGATGACACAGTGCAAATTGTCAACACAAGCCTAGAAGGAGTATATTGTTTCTATCTAAATTATATCTTTAGGATGAATAGAGGGGTCATGAAAGAAGAAAGTAGCTCCATGCCATTCCCCAAGTATGAGTTCAGACGATAAGGGGCAGGGTTAGCCAGTACTAGCCAGTTTTGTTTCCTCTTCTGTGGAAAGAGTTTCCCAGAGTTGGCTGTGAAAACGGATCCAGAAACAAGAGACTTCTTCTCTCACCTGTCCAAGGCTGACCTGAAGTTCCCCATTCTGTGATGGCTTTTCCACCTGCAGCAATCCTATCGAGTTTTACCTTGCCTATATAGGCATGCTTTCTTCATTCAGTCATTCTTTCCTCTAGCGAGAATTTATTTGGCTCCATATTTGTGCCTGGCACTGTTTAGGAGCCGAGGATATAACTAGGGAGGGATACAATCCTGACCCTTGCACTCTTGGATTAGGAGATAGCCATTAAATAAGTGGCTGTACGGGATACGAAAGGGGATGTAGTAGGCACTTGGAGAACCTACAATACCGAGATTGAACATGATCGGTAAGATTGGAAGACTCTAGAAAATGAGTGGCTACTAACAGCCAACTACAAGGCCTGGGAGGATTGGACCCCATGAAACTCATCTACCCTCCCACCTAGATCAGTGTAGTGAATGTCCTAACTTGTCTTTTCTGCATCCACTTCATCCTTTCCTCATTTTGTAGCCGCCAAGTGGGTTGAGTAAGGCTGGCGGGAGCCCAGTTCAGATGGTAGTCTTCGTCTGGCGCGGTAATGAGTTCAGCGTATCCCATGGCCTGGGCTGACTTATCTGAGAAACCCTGGGCTTTTGCTCCAAGGGTAAGATGACCACTTGATGCTATGGAAAGATATGAAGCCAGGGACCAGCATCCACTCGCTATCACCAGACAAGCAGCCAGATCTCCTCCTTCGCCTGACCTGCTGTTTCCTCTGTACCTCACATTTCTGTTTGTGCTTTATCCTTCTCTCTGCCCCTCCAAATCATAGTCAAGACCCATAAAACCTATTTCAAAGCCTTTCCCTGAGCAAGTCTCCATCTCTTTCTCACACCCACCCCCTGAAATTCTACCACAAATGGCCCTTCATTTTCCATTTAAAATTCCCCAGAAGGAGTTATTCTCCTGGGTGGTGATCGGACATATCATTTGTAGACCAATAATTGACCTACAGGCATTAGGTTCCAGATTAGCTGGTGGTAGGCTCTGGGGTTGCACTCAGGGAGGGGTGGGGATGGGCTCTCCTCCAGGCAGCATGGAACAGTGTAAAGAGGTAATGCTCTGGCCTAACAGGGAGTCAGAAGACCTGGGTTCATTCCGGTTCCTCCGTACTAAGCAACAAACACTCGATAGTCCTCCTTAGCTCATAAACTGGTTTAATGGCCATCACGTTTTTATCCTCAAAGTAACTCCATGAGACAGAGGTTAATTAAGCTCCATTTTATTGATGAGGACACTGGGGCTCCAAGATGCTGAGTGATTTCCCCAAGGTCCCAAACTGGGAAATGGTAGACTTGGGATGTGGAGCTCGTTGGTTCTTTTGTGTCAGAGGCTTGCATCTTCTCTACTACTGCCTTGCTATTTACCACATTGAATTACAGTGTTCTCAACTCTCAAAGAGAAAAATAACCTTTATTTGCCAGGACTTGGGGTGGATGAAAGGCGAATGCGGATTTGAAAGCATTTCGAGAAGTACAGAGTTTTCTGCCACACGGTAGGAGGTGGGAGGGAAGGGCGAGGAACAGTGTTATGAGACAGGCCTTGAGAAGGCTTCTTATTTTTCATTCTCATTTCCCCAAGGATGGCTAGAAGTGAGAAACAGATTTTCCAAAACTTCTTTGGATGGCTTCTCAGCAGGATGAGTTTTTCAGAAGGTGGTCTGGAACCTAATGCCTATAGACCATTCACTGGCTAATACACAGCAAAACACTGTCCAATCACCATGCGCGGTGAGATTTTCTGCAGCAAGCATTCCCTGCCAACTTGCCTTTGGGGGTGGAGGGACCTGGAGCTGGAGACCCTCTGTCTTCTGTCCTGGCCAAGACTCAGATATTTTGGTTTCAAAAGAGCCAACACTAAGACACCCTTCACAACAGGAAGATAAACACCTCCTCCCCTTTGTCACCTCCTTTTCCTCTGGGTTATCACCTCCTCCCCTTCCCCTGCTCCCCCCACAAGACTCAAGAGTTGAGTGGAGGGAAGGATCCAGATTAAGAGGGAGGGACATCATCAGTACAGCCAGAATTAAGGGATGGTATCAAGGAGGAAGACTTCAGGGTAGGGGAGGGTGTAAAGCTCACTTCCTGCTTGCTGGCCTGGTCCCCAAACAACTTTCCCAGGATGCAGTGCCTCCATTAGAATGTACCAGCATATCATGGCATCCTCTTCATGGAAACCAGAGCATCTCAGAGCTGGGAGAGGTCTTAGGGACTACATAGTCCCATCCCACTTCACAGATGAGGAGACTGAAACTCCAAGGGTCATGGTGACATGCTCTAAGTCAGTGGAGCCAGGACTCCTAAGGCAGGGCTTCCCAAGCTGTGTCCGCAATACCCCCGAGATCTGTAGCATTGCCTCAGTGTGTTCCTGCAGAGCTTAAGAGCGAGCAGGGGGAGATGAGTGAGAGGCAGAGCAGCAGGGAGTTGGAACATGAATGTGGCGGGTTAGGCCAGGAGCGTTGGCAAAGGCACGTGGCATATCGGGAGGTTTGCAAACCTCTGTTCCATGTGTATCAGTCTTGGCACGGATTTAAACTTCTCTTTCCATGGTACATTAGTTAAGGGGAAGTTGGGTAAGGAGCAGTAGTTTCCAAAATCGGTCTTTTCTTTCTTAAGCAAGAGTTTGCTTTTATGAAATGAAATCTTATGCAGAACCAAACATGTAAATTCCTGTCTAGAGTCCAAGCCTCTCTGATGGAAAAGGAGTCCCCCAGCCTTTGCCCCATCCCCCATCCCCATCTCTCGTCCCTTATACTTTCTTTAAGCTCTTCAGAAACACAAAAGAGACGCCATAAAGAAAAATAAAGGACAACCTTGGACTCCTTTCATCCATGGGAGGTGAACCACACAGGCGGTCCCCACAGCCTCCTCCACACATGTGTGTGCCCTGCTGCCCACAGTTCAGGTTTCAGGCAAACATCTGGGGTTTTCAAGAGCTCTGCTGTGTCCTCCCCACTTCACCTTCAAGTTCCACTTCTGATCACTATTTCTATTCAGGGAGTGATTTTTAAAGTGAAAACCTACCCTAGGACCACCTGCTTAGAACCAGGTGCTTCCTAAACATGCAAAATTCTAATGAACTCGAGGAGGGCAACAGTCTGCTGAAGACTTAGTGAGGCCAGGTAGGAGGGAGGAAAGGATTAGGAGCGCTGACTGACTACGTGGTCTTGGGCAGGTCATTTCAGGCAGGCTGGGGCACACATAAACATACCAACCAAGTCCTCGGAGGGAGACCTCATGGTGCTACCCCATGAATTTGACGACCAGAGAGATATTCCTAACTTACGGGGCTCCAGGTCCTATCTGAAGAGCCGTGAGGACAGTAAAACCTTCAAAGACTAGAATCTCTGTGACAGGAAGAGAAAATGCCTCAGTCCTTCGTGGTATTAGACATAAAGTACCTACAGTATGAGCTGGTTTTCTAAGTAGAGACTGATTGAACTGTTCAGATTACGAGCGAAAATTCAAATGTTTCCTTCCACTAATACCATTGTTACGCATAATCACTCAAAAATATTTTTCTCAATATTTTTTCTAATATATTTCTAAATATATACTTTTAAATATGTTTAAGCAGAAATATTTAAAATGTATATTTATAAATAAATAAACATACACCTGTATGATCTCATTTTGGTTTTAAAGTTGCCCTCATGGGGCGCCTGGGTGGCTCAGTCGTTAAGCATCTGCCTTTGGCTCAGGTCATGATCCCGGGGTCCTGAGATGGAGCCCCATATCAGGCTCCCTGCCCAGCTAGAAGCCTGCTTCTCCTTCTCCCACTCCCCCTGCCTGTGTTCCCTCTCTCACTGTCTCTCTCTGTCAAATAAATAAATAAAAATCTTAAAAAAAATAAAATAAACAAATAAAGTTGCCCTCAAAGGGGAGGAGGGCCACGGCTCAGGGAAGATAGCATTCTTTTTTAAAAGATTTTATTTATTTATCTATTTGACAGAGAGAGATCACAAGTAGGCAGAGAGAGAGAGGGAAGCAGGCTCCCCGCTGAGCAGAGAGCCCGATGCGGGACTCGATCCCGGGACCCTGAGATCATGACCTGAGCCGAAGGCAGAGGCTTTAACCCACTGAGCCACCCAGGTGCCCCGGAAGATAGCATTCTTTATTTAATTCATGACAGAATCTGGATTAGAACACAGGTCATTCTGCTACCCAACATCCTTTCTTTCAGCCCTTCCTTCCCTGGGACAGTCAGAAAGGGAGTCTGTCTGCAGATTCATTCTTTCTTCTCTCCTAGTTTCTTCCTGTCCTCTGATTCAGAAACCACAGATTACGAAAAGATATTAAATGAAGTAGCTGAGCTTCTTGAATTGGGTCAGAGTCCCAGAGTAGAGCCAGAAGCCTAGAGGTAGATCTCAGGAAGGGGGAGGGGGTCAGGAGAACAGGAGAATCTGGACTCACCTGTGAACTGGCAGAGGCGAAGGATGAGAAGGAAGCATGCTCGGAGACCAGGCATGTTGTTTTCTGGATGTCAGTCACTGAAATGAACTACTTCCCTCTCGCAGCGCTCACATCTCTTCCCCGCTAGCATTCATAAAAGTAGGAGGGGTCATGAAATCACAAGTGAAAATGAACTGTCTATAACTTTTTCCAGTGTTTATCTCACTTGTTAATTATAAGTCATCAATAAAGAATGGAAAAAATGAATTGAATCTCAAAGGTGATGAAGCCCCCGTTTTACAGATAAGGAAACATTGGCTCAGAGATGCTAAGAATTGATCGAGGCCATATGGTCAGTCTTTTCTGCAACATTATACGACCTCTCAGATACTCAGAACACAGGAAATAGAAGGAAAGAGAAGATTAGAAAGAGGAAAAAAGGGTGGCACTAGGGATAATAATAATATTTACTGAGTTTTGCTAAGTGGCAGGAGTACACTCATTCTTTTATTTATTCCCCTTAACAAACCTGTGAGATACTACCATAACTCTTGTTTTCCAGATAAGAAAATGAAGACTTAGAGTATATTATAGCAAGATTAAAAAGTTATTTTCATTAAAAACACACACACACACACAGAATGAGAGGCAAAAAGTCAAGCCTCTATCCCACTATCATTAGTGGGAAATGAGATTTATAATACATTTATTTCACAAGTCATATATCCATAATACACAAAGAAGTCTTACATATCGATAAGAATTAGGCAGACAACGCAATAGACAAGAGACTGAAATAGGCACTTCATAAAAAAAGATATCCAGGGCGCCTGGGTGGCTCAGTTGGTTGAGCGACTGCCTTTGGCTCAGGTCATGATCCTGGAGTCCCAGGATTGAGTCCCGCATCAGGATTCCAGCTCCATGGGGAGTCTGCTTCTCCCTCTGATCTTCTCATGTCTCGTGTTCTCTCTCACTCTCTCCTCTCAAATAAATAAGTAAAATCTTAAAAAAATATATCCAAATGGCAATAAAGATAAATCACAAAGAAAATGATGTCAATAGGAATAGCTAAAAGGTCAATAGAGGCACTAAAATGAATTCTAAAAAAAATTCTAAAGAGAATTTTTTTTTTAAAGATTTAATTTGTCGGAGAGAGAGAGGAGACAGAGCGAGAGCACAAGCAGGTGGAACATCAGGCAGAAGGAGAAGCAGGCTCTCCACTAAGCAAGGAGTCTGATGTGGGACTCGATCCCAGGATCCTGAGATCATGACCTGTGCTGAAGGCAGACGCTTAACCAACTGAGCCACCCAGAAAAGAAAGGAGAAATGCTGACACACACACAAAAAAAGTAAGCAGAAAACATAATAAAATGGTATATCTAAATTTAACTTTATCAGTAACTACACTAAGTATAAATAGACTAAACACTTCAATTAAAAAGCTTTTAATTGGAAACTAAAGATTTTTTTAAATGAATAAGAAAACAAGACCAGGGGCACCTGGGTGGCTCAGTGGGTTAAAGCCTCTGCCTTCGGCTCAGGTCATGATCTCAGGGTCCTGGAATCGAGCCCCGCATTGGGCTCTCTGCTCAGTGGGGAGCCTGCTTCCCCCCTCCCCCGCCTGCCTCTCTGCCTACTTGTGATCTCTCTCTCTGTGTCAAATAGATAAATAAAATTAAAAAAAAAAAAAGAAAATGAAAACGAAACCAAATTATATGCTGTCTACAAGAGATGAGCTTACAGATAAAGACATGGTTGGGCTGAAAGTAAATGGATGGATACAGACATATTATTCAGCCACTAGGCATAAGAAGGCTGGACTAGCTCTATTGATATCAGTTAAAGTAGACTTTAGGACAAAGTGATAATGATGCATTTCATAATGACAAAGGATCAATTTATTAGGAAGGCATAACAATCATAAATGTGTATTACTAGTAATCACAGATATTCAAAATACAAAAAGCAAAAAATTTCTCTGGGATAAATGCCCAGTAATATGATTGCTAGGTCATATGGTAAATGCATGTGTAATTTCTTAAGACATTGCCAAATATTTTCTAGAGTTGTAACATTTTACATTCCCACTAGTACTTTGTGATAGATTCTATTCTTCTCTATCCTCATCAGCATCTGGTTTTGTTACTACATTTTATTTTAGTAGTTTTAATAGATGTGTAGTAATATTTTATTGTGATTTTAATTTGCATTTCCTAAAAGCTAATGATGATGAACATTTTCTCACATGCTTATTTGCATCCATATAACCTCATGAAACATCTATTCATATCTTTTGTTTGTTACATAAGCAGATTCTTTGTTTTTTTTACTGTTGAGTTTTGAGAGTTCTTTATATATTCTAGATACAGTCCTTTGTTAGATAACTTGTTTGCAAATATTTTCTCCTAGTCTGTAACTTTTTTTCCCTTCTTCTCAATAGGGACTTTTGCAGAGCAAAATTTTAAATTTTGGTCAAGTCCAATTTATCAATTGTTTTTCTTTTATGGATTGTGCTTTTGGTGTCATGTCTGAACACATTTTACCTAGTCCTAGGTTTCACAGGTTTTCTCCTATAATTTTTTTCTAAAAATGTTTATGGCTTTATATTTTATGTTGAAATCTCTGATCCATTTTGAGTTAATTTTTGTGTGATGTGTGAAGTTTAGGTTGAGGTTCATTTTTTGCCTGCAGGTATCCAATTGTTCCAGTACTATTTGTTGAAAAGATTATCCTTCCTATATTTAACTGATTTTTGCAATTTACTCAAAAATCATTTGGCCATACTTCCATGGGTATATTATGGGGTTATCTATTCATTTATGTAATGTAATTATTGATATGTTAGGGCTTAAGTCTGCCATTTTTTTTCTTTGTTTTATCTTCTTTGTTATTGTTTTTCTTCTGTTTTACTTTTCTGGCCATTCTGTGGGTTACTTGAATATTTTTTTTATAATTCCATTTTGATTTATCTATAGTGTATATTGAGTGTATCTGTTTGAACAGATTTTTTTTTTTTTTAAGAGAAAAAGTGAGAGCAAACAAGGGAGGGGCAGAAGGAGAGGGAGAGAGAATCCCAAGCAGGCTCCAACCCAGTGTGGAGCCTGACATGGGGCTTGATTCCACAACCCTGAGCTGAAATCATGAGTTGGATGCTTAACCAACTGAGCTACCCAGGTGCCCCTCTTTGAACAGATATTTAAATAGCTGCTCTATGCATTATATTATACATATATAAATTATAGTCTACTGGTGTTGATATTTTACCAGTTTAACTGAGGTGTAAAACCTTACCTATACTAGATTCCTTTACTATCGTTTCTTAATAACTTATCTTATATATATCTTCTATATACATTGAGACCCGTGTAAGGTAATGTTATAGTTTTTGCTTCAATTGTCAAATACGATTTAGAAAACTCAAGAGGAGAAGGGTAGCGCATTATATTTATCCATATTTTTACTCTTTCCATTGCTTTTCCTTCATTCTTAATGTTCCAAATTTCCTTCTTTCATCATCTCTTTCTATTACAAGATACTTCTTTGACCATTCTTTTAGGATAGGTCTGCTGGTGACAAATTCTCTTAGTTCTCCTTCATCCGAGAAAGTCTTGATTTCACCTTCCTTTCCTGGTTGAATTCTAGGTTGGCAGTTCTTTTCTTTAACATTTGAAAAATGTTACACCTCTCTTCCTGACCTCAATGGTTTCTGATGAGAAATCTGCAGTAATTCAAATTGTTTTCCCTTGTAGTTAATGTATTGTGTTTTCTCTAGTCGTTTTCAAGATTTTTTTCCATTGTTAGTTTTCAGCTGATTGATTACAATGTGTCTTGGTGTGTATTTCTTTGAATTTCTCTTGTTTGGAGTTCATTCAGTTTCTTGAATGTGTAGGTTTTTATGCCTTTTTCCAAGTTTGGGGAAGTTTCAATACTTCTCTAAATACTACTTTTTGGTCCCACATTCAAATTTTTTCTCCTCTCCTTCTGGGACTCTGATGACCTAAGTGTTAGATTTTTTGTTATTGCCCCATAGAGCTCTGAATCTTTGTTAATTTTTTTTTTCAGTCTATTTTATCTCTGTTTTAGATTGGGCATTTTCTATTTTCTATTTTGAAGTACACTGATTCTTTTATCATCTCTGTTTTGCTATTAAGCCCATCAAGTGAGTTTTACATTTCAGTTATTGCATTATTCATTTCCCAAATTTCCCTTTGGCTCTTCATGTCTTCTATTCTCTTGCTAAGACTTTCTTGCGCTTTCATTTTTTGTGTTTCCAGTGTGTTCATAGTTACTTACTGAAGCATTTTCATGATGGCTGCTTTAAAAATCTTTGTCAGATAATTCTGACATCTGTCATATTGATTTTGGTGACTGTTGATTGCTTTTTTTTTTTCTTTCTATTCACGCTGATATCTTTCTTTCTTTCTTTTTAAAAAATTTATTTATTTATTTATTTGACAGAGTGGAGAGAGATCACAAGTAGGCAGAGAGGCAGGCAGAGAGAGAGGGGGAAGCAGGCTCCCCGCTGAGCAGAGAGCCCAATCCCAGGACCCTGAGATCATGACCTGAGCTGAAGGCAGAGGCTTAACCCACTGAGCCACCCAGGCGCCCCATGCTGATATTTTTCTGGCTCTTGGTATGATGAATGATTTTTTTTTTTAAGATTTTATTTATTTATTTTGACAGAGAGGAGAGAGATCACAAGTAGGCAGAGAAGCAGGCAGAGAGAGAGGGGGAAGCAGGCTCCCTTCTGAGCAGAGAACCCGATGCAGGGCTCGATCCCAGGACCCTGAGATCATGACCCGAGCCGAAGGCAGAGGCTTTAACCCACTGAACTACCCAGGCGCCCCTGACGAATGATTTTTGACACTGGTTGTGGGGAGGGTGAAATTTTTGCCCCTGAGTGCTTGTGAAAATCCACTAGATCTCCCTCAACTCTACCCCAAGCAAGAAGGGGGAGGAGTACCTCAGGGTGGAGGTAGAAATTCAGCCTCCCCACTCATCCTCTTCCAATGTCACTCCAGTGGAGAGGGTGAGGGATTCTTCCTTACTGACAAGGGAAATTGGAGGTCTAGATTTTCCAATTGGCCTTTGCTGATAGAAAGTGGTCCTACATTTTTCTAATATTATTTGGCTGTAAGAGTGGTTATTTTCTAAATGCTCTGTCTTGCTAGGCTATTTATTTTCAAGTTCTTTGCCAAGAGAAAGTAAATTTTTCCTGGGATTGGCATTTCTGGGTTATTGTCTTGTCTAACACAGAGCCCAGGATATAGAGGTAACAAAAAGGAAACCCAAGGAACTAACTGCTATGTTATTCCTTGGATCTAGAGTTCCCCAGTTGGCCTTTTTTCTCTTCAGCTTTTAGAATTATCTTGTGGTTGTGTTTTATATATAATGTCCAGCATTTTTAACTATACTTAGTGGCAAAAATAAAGAGAAATGCGTGAACTTCATCTTTTCTGGAATGAGGAGTGTGATCATGTGTTTGTATATCTTTTCTCTCTTCTGACCCCATTGAAATAACAGTGAAATCCTTAAAAAGGATTTTTTGTTAATTGGTGAAGTGAATCCAACATAGATAACTTTTTAAACCTAACTTGAAAAACACAGTAGCAATAGATGAAACATTTTCAAATGTAATAAAGTCTATAGCCTTGCTGAAAATTAAGGTAACCATTTCTGTGAATGGGAAACAGTGCAGAAACCCACAATACATGAGGAAAAGGGAGAGTATATGCATCTAAAAGGGACCTTGATACCAAAATCATACAAAAACAGGAAAAGAAAATTATAGACCTGTATCACTTATGAACATAGTTACAAAGATCCTAAATGAAACATTAACAAATCAAAACCAGTGGTGTGTTAAAATATCATTTATCCCAGGAATGTGAGAATGGGCCAGTATTATAAGCACTCATCCATAATCCATCACATTGACTAAAGGCAACATAACATATGATCATTTCAGATAATACAATAAAAGATTTGGTAAAATTTAATATTTACTCATAATTTAAAAAATTATTTACTCATAATTTAAAAAACTATAGCAAACATCATAAGTAAATGCTGAGCCTTGAGAAGCAATACTATCAAAGTAAGGAATAAGATAAGAATTGCTCCAGTTACTGCTACTATTCAATAACTAACTAGTGTCTTGGCCAAAGCAATGAGACAAGAAAAATAAATAAGATGTATGTGGATTAGAAAAGGAGAGACAAATTATCATTATTTTCTGATCATATCACTGCTGACATAGGAAATCCAAAAGAATCTGCAGACAAATTATGAGAATTAATAAGAGTAAACAAGGACTCCAGAGACAACCATATTTTTCTAACTGGACTTAGAGGTTGACACTTGTTTACTAAACTTGACCCAGTTTGATTAAGAGATAGAGAGGTATTTCCCCCAGTGTTTTATTAGCAGAGTCAGGAGAGAACACAAATATTGTGAATTCAAGCCAGTGATTTTTCCATTGTAAGGTATCACCCATTTGTAAACCATGCTACTACAAATGTGGCAATGGTAGAAACAGTAGATTTGAAATGTTGTGATTTTGATTGCAGACATTCTTGGCAAACAGAATGAGGTTGGAGAGGAGGTGTTTTGTTGAAACCTACCCAGCCCTGGTTTTGAAGCAGACGCTTCATTCTCATTTAATTTCACTTTAGTGATTCCTGTCATGGCTTTCCTTGTCCTGGGGATGACCAAGCCAAGGTTTCTGAGAAGATGGGGGAAATAAACTATTTTGATATGGTAAGGGGCTAAATTGGGCAGAATGACATCAGTGAAAAATCCTGGGGCACCCCATCAAGATACATGTGGAGAGAGAAACCAAAAAAGAAAGCATATGCCGAAACAGAAAGTAATCGCCTTTGTAACATAAAGCATATCAGCAGCATTTTTAAATCATTTCTTTTTAAAGACATTTTGACCCATGAGTCTCCACTCTCTCTTGGTTCATTCGTTTGTTCTTTCTTTCTTTCTAAAAAAATTTTATTTAAATTCAATTAATGTATAATGTATTACTGGTTTCAGAGGTAGAGGTCAGTGATTCATCAGTCTCTTGGTTCTTTCCTACCCAAGGCTTCTCATTTTCCTTTGTTCAATGATGCAAATTTCTCCCACCTATAAATATTGAAAAGTCTCTGAGCTTAGTCCTTACACTTACTCATTTCTTTACTTATTCCAATTCTTTAGTCAGTCTCATCCAGTCTCTTGGTTTGAAATATCCAATTTTGTTTTCAACTCTGAACTCTTACCTGAATTCCAGGTTTGTATATCCGGTCACCTACATAGCATCTCCATTTGAATATATAACAGGAATCCAAAATTCCACATGTGCCAAATCAAACTCTTGCTTCCCTACCTTTTATCTCCTCTTCCACTTGTCTTCATTTCAGTAAATTGTCATTAAGTTTTTCATGCCAGAAAATTATAATTATCCTTGATTTAATTTCTCATATCTCATGTATCTCATATCTCATATATCAGCAAATTCTATTGTTTCTACCTTGGAATATGCCCAGAATCTGACCCCTTCTTATTATCCTTATCAGCCTTTGCCACTACCATCTCTTGCCAGCCCTATTGCAATGGCTATTTAATATCTTTGCTTCTACCTCAGTCCCCTATAACCTATTCTTCACAGGCCACTAGAGAAATACTTTTTTTTTTAAAGATTTTATTTATTAAGTTGACAAAAGAGAGAGAAAGAGAGAGCGAGCACAAGCATGCGGAGTGGCAGGCAGAGGGAAAGGGAGAAGCAGGCTCCCCACTGAGCAAGGAGCCTAACACAGGGCTTGATCTCAGGACCATGGGATCATGACCTGAGATAAGGTAGACACCTAACAACCGAGCTGCTCAGGCACCCCACTAGAGAGATACTTTTAACATGTAAACCAAATCACATTATTCCTCAGCTTGCCAGTTTTTTCCCATATCACTTAGGATAAAATGCAAAGTACTTTCCAGGGCCTCCAACCCTACATGATGGCTCTTAGCTACCTTTCTGATGTCATCTCTGAACTCTTTCCCCCTATCCTGTTCCACATCGGTTACACTATCCTCTCACTGTTCCTGAATACCCCAAGTGCACCTCAAGGCCTTTGCACTACAGGAAAGCTCTTCCCTCGGATATCCCATAGCTATCTCTTCCTTAAGATTTACTCAATGTGGGGCGCCTGGGTGGCTCAGTCGTTAAGCATCTGCCTTCAGCTCTGGTCATGGTCCCAGGGTCCTGGGATTGAGCCCCGCATCGGGCTCCCTGCTCTGTGGGAAGCCTGCTTCTCCCTCTTTCACTCCCCCTGCTTGTGTTTCAACTTCTCTTGCTGTGTCTCTCTCTGTCAAATAAATAAAATCTAAAAAAAAAATCCTTGTTTAAAAAAAAAAAATTACTCAGTGTTACTTATTAGAGGGGGCTTTCTTGTCTCCTTGTTAAAGTATCACTTCGGATCTTTTACTTTCTATTCCCTTACCTATTATTATTGTTGTTGTTGTTGTTGTTGTTATTTTCCATAGTATGTACCACACTGAAATCCAAGAACCATAAGAAGAAAGACTTTGTTTTGTTCACTCCTCCATTCTCAGCAACTAGAACTGTGCCTGGTCCATAGTAGATCCTCAATGCATGTGTTAAATGAATGAGTGGTTGTCTTGAGTAATAAAAGGTGAGCGATTATGAATAATACTCATCATTCCTTTTTTTTCTATTTGGAGAGGAAAATTGGGAGCAGAAAAGGGATGGGATTTCTCAGGGACTCCGAACTCCATTTTCTGTGAGATTGGTATGGTGGCAGAGCAGAATATGGGGGGAGATTCAAAAACTCTAGGGGACGAAAGAAAATTTGTAAGGAAAATAATGCTCTTATATTTCCAGGGGGAAACCTGTGTCATCTCAAAGTGAGAAACGGTTGTTGGTCTAAACCATAATAGTTACAACTCATCTAATTTAAAAATACCTCTTTCGATAGTTCTTTCTTTTTCAAAACACCTATAATTAGAATATATTCTGCAAAATGGCATATAGCAAGAACAGCAGTCACTCTTCTTATGATGTGATTTTGCACTCAATTATCATTTAAATTTTTTTCTTGGTAAAATAACTAAGCGTGACATCAAAATGTGAAATAGAGAACTTAAAAAAATTTTTTTTAAAGATTTTATTTATTTATTTGACAGAGAGAAAGATCACAAGTAGGCAGAGAGGCAGGCAGAGAGAGAGGGGGAAGCAGGCTCCCCGCTGAGCAGAGAGCCCGATGCGGGGCTCGATCCCAGGACCCTGAGATCATGACCTGAGCCCAAGGCAGAGGCTTTAAACCACTGAGCCACCCAGGCGTCCCAAGAACTTTAAATTTTAAGCTGAAAAATATACAGGAACTTTTTGATATCTTTGTCACTAATATACTTTCATCACAATTTGACCAAAGTTTTGCACATCTTCAATAGAATGCTTTTCCAACTCACTCTGAAATATTTGAATTACTGTTAAAACATCCCCGGGAATAATTTAATACTTTGAGGCTTCATAGAAACCAGCTGCAGTCCAATGCGGATATTACTTTCTCCTTGGCTGGCGGCATCTCTGTAACAGCCATGGGGCCTGCACTCCTGTTGGCACAGCTACGCACCGAAATTCTCAAGCCCGGTGTGGGAAGCTGGGAGCACATGCCTTTCCTCCATGGGCCCAGGTTCCCCTACTGACTGATCACAAGGTTGGACTCCGCTGATTGTCATGTCCTGTTAGATCAGTGAGCTTTGAATCGGTGGCTATGCCTTCCTGTACCTGCCCTCGGTTTCTGAGAGTCACTTCTAAGTGGGCAGAGGTGAAAGAATTATTAACACGTCTCACATGTGTCTTGTACATCCCGGGTTCTACACCTCTTAACCTACATTCTGTCTCTGGGTTTCATCAATCATGTGGCATGGCCTTTGGGGAAGGAGGCTCTGGGAAGGAAGGCCAGCCCTTTCTTGTGCCCAGGACAGTGCTTGGTGTGACTAGACTCCCACACATTGACCCCAAACGCCCGGCGATCTACCACGAGTACAATGCATGGCAGAGAGCCCTAGACCACATCCCTGGTTGGTGCTCTTCACTTGTCATTAACACAACTTGTATCGCCAACCGTACTGTGTGTTGAAAATACAGTTGAGGGGCGCCTGGGTGGCTCAGTGGATTAAAGCCTCTGCCTTCGGCTCAGGTCATGATCTCAGGGTCCTGGGATCGAGCCCCGCATCGGGCTCTCTGCTCAGCGGGGAGCCTGCTTCCCCCTCTCTCTCTGCCTGCCTCTCTGCCTACTTGTGATCTCTCTTTCAAATAAATAAATAAAATCTTAAAAAAAGAAAATACAGTTGAAAGAAATTTGTCTGCCTTCAATTAAGCCATGCTCTGTTGGGGGAAATACACACATAAGGCAATAATTACAATGCAGAGGCCAAGGACTGTGGTGGGTAAAGTCTAAGCACAGAGTAGGTTTTAATATAGGCTCTGCCACTTCGCATCAGCTCACCCTTATGAGTCATCGTTTCCTCACCTGTTAAGTTAAAATAAAACTGCTCTCTCTTACCTACCTCATGGGTTGTTGTGGGGGCAAAATTGTGGAGTGGATGTGAAATCACTTTGTAACTCTAAAGGGCAATACTACGGTGACTACAAGTCATGTGGGGTGGCAGTGGAAGGGGATGGTCTCGTGATAGCTGTCTTGTGCAGGGCTTCTGGAGGTTTCACTGGGTGTAGCAATTTAGCCAGACGTCTAGAGCTCAGAGCCAGTCCTTGCTCAGTTCACAACTTCTGATGTGTGAAAAGGAGGACAGAAGAAAGGAGAGCAGAGGAGCCTCGGCTACCCCTGGTCTTGTGCCTGCGCCAGACCTCCCTAATCCCGAAGGACTGGAAAGTGGTCTCTTTAGGCAGGACCAGTCCCAGCCCCTCTCTCTGCTGGTCTTCCACTCCAGTATCTCAGAACATGGTTCTTCTCTGGGTCTAACCTCCATTTTTCCTGCTTTAACCATATGATCATTTCCATTTGGTTGGAAGAGAAAACAACTACAAACTTTCTCTGACATCTCTTCATTCAATCTTTTTGAGAAGATGGGACATGGGGGAGGAGGTGATGTAAGAAATGTCCGATATGCTCACAGTCCACTCGTTTACCCATAAATCATCCATATTCCCCGTCACTCACAGCAGAGCTGCCCTGTTCGCCTCCGTCAGCATGACTCATGCTTCTCTCTCTCATTCTGGCAGTGTTGCCCAGTGAGTGGGTAAGCACACAGATGCTCCAGCCACATTGCTTACACTCGAGTCCTAGTTCTGTCCCTTACTCCCTGTTTGGTCTTGAGCAAGGTGACTGATGCTTTATGCCTCAGCTTCCTTACCTGGGAAATGGAGATAACCATAGTTCTTTGTCCACAAGATTGTAAGTATTAAGTGAGATAATCCATATTAAAATGGCATAAAGACTATCCAGTAGTAAGTCTTCAATAAACATTAGCTATTATTTTAATTAACTCGCTTAAAACAGCTTCTAGTCACTTATAAAGGGGCAGGTATAAATAGATGAAGTCCCAGTTCTAGAATTCATCAGAGGAATACTGATGAGCCACATGCCTGGTCTGTCTCTCCACATGCCTTCTGCCCTGGCAGCCTCCTGGGAACTGAGGTTCCCAGGTGGGCCCAGCACCAGGCTGACTACTGCAGCCCCAGGTCCCCAGCCCATCCTAGTCCCAGGCCAACCCCTGCAGACCTAGACTTTAGACTGGCTCCTGTGGACCCAGGCTCTTGGCCTGTTCCAGACTGGTTCCCTCAGATGAATCTTCAGACCAGCTCCCAAGGGCCCAGGTTACAGGCTAACCCGCCACGGTGCTAGGACCCAGGCTGACACTAGCTCCATGTCATTCTGCTTTGCCCCAGATTCTAGGCTGGCTCCCACAAAAACGTGGCCCATCTCAGCACCTGACTGGTGTCTGTGGATCTGTCTAGATGCCAGGCCCATCACAGTTGTCTCCAATGCCTGGTTGACTCCCGTGGTCCCAGGATCCAGGCCCACTCCAGGGAACCCAGGCCTGATCCATGGACTCAGGTACCAGTGTACCCAAGCACCAGGCTTACCCACCTGCTGGCCCAGGCATCAGACTTCCCGGTCCAAGGACTTCAGCAGCAAACCCATCCAGGACCTCTGGTGGTGAAGGACTCTGCCTACTGAAGTCAGTCTTTAAACTGGAAGACGTGCCTACTTCCTCAAATGTGCAGGCACCAATGCAAGGCCACAGGGATCATGAATAATCAAGGGAACATGACACCAACAAAGGAAACTAATAAATCATCAATGACTGACCCTGAAGAAGTGGAGATTTATGAACTGTTTGACAAGTAATTCAGAATAATCTTTTTACATAAATTTGGTAAGCTATGAGAAAGCAGATAGGTAATTAGATGAAATTCAGAACACAATGTATGAATAAAATGAGAAATTAAACAACAAAAAATAGAAGAAAACCCCTCAAAACATAAATCCTAGAGTTGGAGAATACAATAACTAAACTTCAGGATTCAACAGAGAGCTCCAACATCAAACTCAACCAGACAGAAGACTTAGTGAACTAGAAGACAGGTTATTTGAATCATTCCATCAGAGGAGAACAACAACAACAAAATAGAATGAAAAGTGTGAAGGAAACCTACATGGATTATGGGATACCCTTAAAAGAATAAATCTATGCATTATTGGGGAGATCCTGAAGGAGAAGAGATGGAGAAAGGAGCAGACAGCTTTTTAACGGAAATAATGGCTGGAAACTCCCCAAATCTGGGGAGAAATTTTGATGTCCAAGTTCATGAAGCTCATAGGTCATGTACCTGTTGGCCATCTGTATGTCTTCTTTGGAAAAATGTTCATGTCCTCTACCTATTTTTAAAATGGATTATTTGTGGGGTTTTTTGTTTGTTTGTTATTGAGTTGTATGGGTTCCTTACATGTTTTGGATATTAACCCTTTATCAGAAAGATGGTTTGCAAATACTTTACCCCGTTTAGGAGATTGTCTTTTCAGTTAGTTGATTGTTTCTTCTGTTATGCAGACCCTTTTTGTTTGATGTAGACCCACTTGTTTATTTTTGCTTTTATTGCTTGTGCTTTTCGTGTTATAGCCAAGAAAATCATTACCAAAACCTGTGTCAAAGAGCTTTTTCCTTATGTTTTCTTCAAGAAATTTTACAGCTTCAGGTTTCATAATTAAGTCTTTAAACCATTGTGAGTTCATTTTTGTAAGTGGTGTAAGGTAAGAGTCCAATTTTTTTCTTTTGCCTGTAAATAATCAGTTTCCCTAGCACCATTTTTTGAAGACTGTTTTTTCCCTGTTGAATACTCTTAGTTTCCTTGTCAAATATGAGTTGATCATATATCCGTGGGTTTATTTCTGGGCTCTCAGTTCTGTTCTGTTGGTCTTTTTTAAAGATTTATTTACTTATTTGAGAGGGGGGGGGGCAGATGGAGACTGAAAGGGAGAGAGAATCTCTAGCAGACTCCTGCTGAGCGCAGAGCCTGACACAGGGCTTAATCTCATGACCCTGAGACCATGACCTGAACTGAAACCAAGAGTCAGATGCTTAACTGACTGAGCCACCCAGGCACCTCCCACCATATGTCTGTTTTAATGTCAATACCATACTATTTTGATTACTACAGCTTTGTAATATCATTTGAAGTCATGGTGTGTAATGCCTCCAGCTTTGTTCTTCTTTCTCAAGATTGCTATGGCTATTTGTGGGTTGATACGACTTTTTCTATTTCTGTAGAAGATACCGCTGAAATCTGGGTAGGGATTGCATTGAATCTATAGGTGGCTTTGGGTTGGATGGACATTTTATAAATATGAATTTTTGCAAGCCATGAATACAGGATATCTTTCCATTTATGTATGTCTTCAATTTCTGTCACCAATGTCTTGTAATTTTTGGTATACAGATCTTTCCCCTCCTTGGTTAAATTTATTCCTAAGTATTTTGTTCTTTTTGATGCTATCATAAATGGGATTATTTATTTTTTTCAGATAGTTCGTTGTCAGTGCATAGAAATGTTATTGATTTCTGTGGGTTGATTTTTTTCTTGCAACTTTAACAAATTCCTTAATTAGTTCTATTAGTTTTATTAGTTACTAGATTTTTGGTAGCGTCTTTAGAATGATTTAGCAATTTTACTTCTTCCTTTCAAATTGGATGACTTTATTTCTTCTTCATGCCTAATGGTTCTGGCTGGGACTTCCAGCACTATGTTGGATACTAGTGGTGAGAGTGGGTACACTTGTCTTGTTCCCGATGTTGGTGGGAAGCTTTCAATCTATCACCGTTGCGCATAGTGATTTTGCTATACATGGCCTTTATTATGCTGAGGTACATTCCTTCTATCCCTCATTTGTTGAGAGTTTTTATCATGAAAAGATGTTGAATTTTTAAAAAAGATTTTATTTATTTATTTGACAGAGGGAGAGAGAAAGAGCACAAGCAGGGGGAGCAGCAGGCAGAGGAAGAGGGAGAAACAGGCTCCCAGCTGAGAAGGGAGCCTGGTGTGGGGCTCCATCCCAGGACCCCGGGATCATGACCTGAGCTGAAAGCACACACTTAACTGAGCTATCCAGGTGCCTCAGAAAAGATGTTGAATTTTGTCAAAGGTTTTTTGCATCTACTGAGATGATTATGTGATTTTTATCTTTCATTCTATTAATGTGATTTATCACATTTATTTACATATGCAGAATATTCAAATTCTGCCTGATCATGGTGTATGGTTCTTCTAATGTGTTGTTGAATTTGGTGTGCAAGTATTTTGTTAAGAATCTTTGCATCTATATTCATCAGGGGTATTGGCCTGTAGTTTTCTTTTCTTGTAGTGTCCTGATCTGGTTTTGGTATTAGGATAATACTAGCCTCATAAAACAACTTTAGGAATGTTCCTTTCTCTTCAGTGTTTTGGAAGAGTTTGATAAGGATTGGTATTAATTCTTTAAATGTTTGGTAGAATTCACCAGTGAAACTATCTGTTCCTGGTCTTTTCTTTGTTGAGAGGTTTTTGATTACTGATTTACTCTCCTTTCTCATTATGTGTCTGTTCAAATGTCCTATCTCTTCACGATTCAGTCTTCAGAGGCTGCATGTTTCTAGGAATTTATCCATTTCTCCTAAGTTATCCAGTGTGTTGACATATAATTAGTCACAGTAAGTCTTTTATGATGCTTCGTATTTCTGTGGTGTCAGTTGTAATGTCTCCTCTTTCATTTCTGTTTTTATTTATTTGAGTCTTCTTTCTTTTTGTCTCGGTCTAGGTGGTTTGCCAATTTTGTTTATCTTAAAAGATGATACGCTTACTGGAACATGAAAGAAATTTACTTGCTGAGACTAGAATATCGTGGTCAGAGTTATAAACAGTTCTACCAAAATAAGGAGAGCAGTGGAGGGTAACCAAGAGACTAATGTAACTCTGAATGCAATTTAATCCCCTCTAGTACATTCACAGAAAAGTAGGGAGCTATTGTTTTAACCCCTTTGTTATAAGTTCCCACCTCTGATGATTGAGCATGCCTGCAATTCTGTAAGGTCCCAAAGGGGTGAAGGTGTTGGTACCTCTATCTACCCTCCCTCAACCTCCAGAAAGGAACCGTGAATGTTGACCAACTGTAAAGTTAGGGCCAGTCCCTAGGAACTCCCTCATTTCTGACAAGTTTCTCACTGCAAGTTCAGGGGCTTCCCAAAACCACATTCAATTCTGATAATTCACTAGAAGTCACAGAATTTACTAAAAGCTATTATACTCATGGTTATGGTTTATTATAGGGAAAAGATACAAACTAAACTCAGTCAAAGGAAGAGTTGCCTAGGACAGAGTTCAGAAGGGTTTCAAATGCAGAACTCGAAGTGCCCTCTGCCCATTGAGTCATAGACAACATTAATTCATCCCGGCAATGATGTGTGACAATACCTATGGAGTATTATCAGTCTGGGAAGCTTACCTAAGTCTTGGTGTCCAGAATCAGTAATGGGGCTTCATCATTTAGGCACCCACATAGCTGATCTCAATTTTCAGCCCTTCAGGAAGTTGAGCTTGTACATATGACCCCAAGCCCCCACTCTGAATCACATTGTCACTATCTGATTGGTGTAAGGCACCCCGGCAAAAAAAGACACTTCTCTTGGGCTTGGTATTCTAAAGGTTGAGAGATTATCTCCCAGACTTGGAAGGAAACCATCCCTGGATCAGCTTTCTTCTTAAAGAGATAAAGTCATGTAGATGAGACCAAAGTGAGAGTGGAATGAGGGCTGTCTTGAGACTCATTCTCTTGGGAGGGAGCAATATGTTCGGCAGGTAAAATGATGGTGATTCCCACAGTTAGACACTGAAAGACAAGGACAACAATGCCTGTCTCCTAGAGTCCCTTCAAGGAATAAATGAGATAACATGTGTCAAGCCCCTTGTTTAAATTCTGACTCAATGGCTAGTTAAATGTTAGTTCTTTCCCCTCAACATTGTCCTATCCTGTAATTTTTCCACAGTCTTCCCTATCTTCTACCTTTTTGGAATCACTAATGATATTCTTTTCAGTTTGATTGTTTGGCATTCAGAACACATCGTCTTGTAGAATGTAACCATGTCAGACTGTATCATCTACTTTCCTGTTCTCACAAGGACATTAGGTGTACTGAATGAGCATGCATGTGCTCGACACTAACATATTGTCCCATTTTAAACTTGCAACTTGTGAACAAATTAATTCTGAGTGGTTTTTAGGTTTGTCAAGTTTAAGGAAATGTACTTGAAGCATACTCTCATAGAGCTAATTACTATATAGTCACAGCCTATCATCCATGCCAGGGAAAAAGCTATTACCACATCTGGCCCCATCCACTGGCTGATTATTTTCCAAATGTTATCTGAGCTTTTGCTATGTTCCAAGGGTATACATCAGGCATGATGAGACATAGAACTATATTTGTTCTTTCAGTTACAATAAAAAGTGACCAGAATAAATATAAGTTGAATAAATTACCACCGATGTATGTCAATACACAAATGGTGATCAGATTGCCAGAAAAGATTGGATGTCCTATCCAGTCAGAACAGAAAGAAGGTAGGGAGAGAGCCAGGAAGAGAAAGATGGCCAAGATATTTTGGGAAAGGGCATCTTCTAAGTGAGAGCATTAAGGTCCAAATTGCACCCATGCCACATAGAAGGAAAAGATGAATGGGCTGTGAGTGGGAAGAACCCACTCTTCCTCCCATGTCTTCCTTTCACGTTCACAGTGTTACCACACTCAAGTCTTCTGATAGCGGGTATATGGGCATTTCCCCCACGCCGACCAGTTCTCATTGTCACTATCTGATTGGTGTAAGGCACCAGCCGGGGGTCCTACAATTAAATTCCACTCTGGCACTAATTGAAATTAGTGCAGGCCCCACAGGTTAATAGGCTCAGCTCCATGAGAATGCGCCCTACTTCGGATGCCAATTCTACGTAGTAGGTCCTTAGGTTACCCGCAACTTCTGTCCAGCTTGTCGACAAATTGGAGGTTCTGATGACTTTTCCCCATGGATCCAGTTATTTGCTAGAACAATTCTCAGAATTCAGGGAAACACTTACTTCTGTTTACCGGTTTATTGCATAATAAAGGATATGATAAAGGATACAGTTGAGTAGCCAGGTGAAGAGATATATTGGGCAAGGTCTGGGAAGGTCTTGACCCCTTGGAGTTGGGGTCTGTCACCAACCTAGAAGCTCCTGGAACCCCATAGTATTGGGATTTTTATGGAGGCTTTATCATGTACGCACAATCAATTATTAACTCCATTTCCAGCCCCTCTCCGCTCTCTGGAGAATGGGGGTGGGGCTGAAAATTCCAAGCATCTAATCTTGGCTCAGTCCAAAACAAAAGCTCCAGATTTCTCAGTTTCCCCAGTCTAAGAAAGGAATCACAGCTTGGGAGATGTCCTCTTGATATTATCACTGGAAGGCCTAGATTGCCTCAAGCGGGTGTCTAAAACATTTGATTTGGAAGGGATCCTTGGGTTTAAGGGAGAAGAGAACATTACAAAAATTAGTTTCCCTACCTAACAAAGTTTGTGCCAAGTGGCTGAGGCATGTTAATATTAGGGAATCTCTCTTCTTGGGAATCAAGAGCTCTTTCAACTAGGAAACTAGAAGGGAAAGCTGTTTTTCCCAGTCCCAATCTGCTACTTAGACCTTCTACTAGTGACATTTTCACCTCACACCCCCCCCCCCAAATAATAAAGCATGTTAACAATACAGCTTTGAGAAAACTTAAAACAAAACTGCCTTTTTGTGAAACTTAATGAAAAACAGAATTTCGAACAGTGCACCCACAGAAGTCTCCACATAGCGAAACCACATGGACCTCATGTAAGATCTTCAGCCCTTCAGCCCCCTGTGCCTGGTCTGTTTGGCATCTCCTTGGCAAGTATTTCCATAATTTTAGCATCAGCTTTGGGGAATCTTCTCTCCTTTCTTTGGAGCTCTCCTCTCAAGCCTTTCTGGCTTGGTTTCTAGCTTTGCAGAATGGGGTTTAGCAGACACACTGCGGTCCTTCTCTGCAGTCTATCTTGGTTTTCTCACCATGAACCTTGCTCTTGTGTGTGGTGGGGGTGATTGCAGGACACCAGTGGGGGGGGGGTGGAGGGAGGTGGCGGGGAGATGGAGGGAGGTAGGGAGGAGATGGGCTAGATGGGTAATGGGGATGAAGGAGGGCACCTGTTAGGATGAGCACTGGGTCTTGTATGGAAGTGATGAATCACTAAATTCTACTCCTGAAACCAATATTTCCCTATATGTTAACTAACTAGAATTTAGATAAAAATTTGAAAAAAAAAAAAACCCACATAAAAATCTGGCAGAAAATAAAAATAAATAAATAAATAAATGTGGTTTAGATTTCATGTACCCACTTCTTCGCTTCTCATTTCTTTCTCTACTCAGTGCAAACAGATTTTCTCCCATGATTCATTTGAAACTGACGATTTATTAAATCCAATGGAGATTTTATTCCTTTTGAATATATAGTAACAGATGAGAATAGGAACACAGAATAAGAATGTTTATTGTAAAAAATCAAATAATAAAGGATAAAGCTTTACTCAAATTTCCCACCCCATCCCTGAGTTAGACACTAGTTTCCAGTTTTATGTAAGTTATTTCAAAATTTTTTGTATTCATATAAACCATATAACACACAACTCTCTCCACATGCACAGATTTTAACAAAAACAGGAGTCTATCATATATATTTACCTACAGTTTTTTTCCTCAATGATATATCATAGACATTCCCTTAGATCGATATATTCTGTTCTGTCTTATTCTTTGTTATGGCTCCATATTTTTCTAAGAATGTGTTTATACCATAATTTTTCATCCAGCCTCCTATTGGTTGGTATTTGTAAGTTATTTCCAACTTCTTTCATTATAAATTATGTAGTAATGAGCATTATTTTATGTTTCATTTATCTTTGTGTCGTTGTGCCAGTCTGTTGGTATATAGATTATTACAAGCAGAACAATGTACCAAGGGTATTAGATAGTTAAAATTTTGACAGGAAACACCAAATTTCCCTCCAAAAAGACTGCACAATTTATATTCCCATAAACAACGTGTCTGAGTTCTTCTAATTTTTTCATCACTGAAATCTAACAAATTATTTTTTTCTAATTTAATAGGTAATATTATCATTATTTGTTTAATTTCCATTTCCCTGATTCCTAGAATAAATGTGCATTTTTCCTGTGTATCGGGCATTTTCTTATTCTCATTCGGTAATTTACCTGTTTTTATTCCTTGCAATAGACAAATCTCTGTAAACTTATTTCATTTCATTTTTGCAGCATTTGATATTGTGAATATCTCAGTTCTCCAAATTTTCTCATTTCCTATTAACTTCCTTTAAAATGCTCTAATTTTCTTCCCAGTTTTCTAGCAAATCTTTGTAAATGCCTCTTCCTTTCCTTAAATTTTGGTATTACCAGGGTGCTATTGAATGAAAGTTTGTCTGGGGTTGTCCCATTCTCCATCCCCAAATTCACATTTTGAAGCCTAATTCCTAATGTGATGGTATTGGGAGGTGGGCTATTAGGAGATGGTTGGGTCATGAAGGTGGAGTCCTCATGAATGGGATTAGTGTCCTTGAAAAGAGGCCCCGGAGAGCTCTCTCCTTCCTTCCGCCACACAAAGACACAGTGAGAAGAGGGCCATCTATGAACTAGTGAGTGGGCTCTCACCAGATACTCCGTCCGCTGGTGCCTTTATCTTGGACTTTCCAGGCTCCAGAATATGAGAAGTAAATGTTTGTTGTTCAAACCTCCCAGTCTTTGGCATTTGTGTTAGAATAGCCTGGATGGGCTAAGACGTGGGGGATTTCCTGCTCGATCCCCTTTTCACTTTACATATTCTTCCCAAGAGAGATCCTTCCTGTACATGGGAGGACGTCAACGACAATTCGTGTGCTGACTATTCATACACCTGGTGTGTAGCTCAGCTCTCTCTCTTGAGCCCCCGATCCACATATTCGAGTGTGTTTCGGACATCTTAATCTTAACATGTCCCGAACGGAGGTTACCCCTCATGTCCCCACCCACTGATTCGGCCACCCAAGCCAGCAAGCAGGCTCTTCTTTTCCCCATTTCCACCTCCCCCATACAAAACCAGGTATCGAGGTCTGCCGATCCTGACTTATTCTTGTCACTTCTCTACCGCTGCTGCTGCTGCTGCTGCTGCCGCCGCCGCTGAACCTTCATTATTGTGTAGCTGGATTCTTGTAACATCTTCTTGCTTCTAGTCTCATCCTCCTCTTCATCAGCTTTCTCTCTAGCCTGCGGAATGAAGCATATCACTCATCTGTTCAAAATCCTTTACTTAGGGCACCTGGGTGGCTCAGTCGATTAAGCGACTGCCTTTGGCTTGGGTCATGATCCCAGGGTCCTGGGATGGGTCTGCATGTGGCTCCCTGCTCAGCGGGGAGGCTGCTTCTCCCTCTCCCTCTGCCCCTCCCCCCACCCCCCCATCCCGGGTGCACCCTCTCTCTCTCTCTCTCTCAAATAAATAAATAAATAAAATCTTAAAAAAAAAGAAATTCCTTTACTTACCTCCCCTTAAAAGGGGTCGGGCTGAAATCCAAACTCCTAACCGCACCCACCAAAGCCTTAGGGCCAGACCTGGCTTCTTTTCCTTCTTTTATTGCAGCCACACAAAATATCCTCAGTGTCCTGAACTAGCCAAGTTCTCTGGCTTCTCAGATGTTACTGTGTTCATCTTCCTTACGTAACACATTCCCTTACTCTTCAAAGGAGTCACACATACTCACTGTTTCCCAGCAGCCTCCCGCGGCCACACAGCCTGGGTTTGGTGGTCCTTCCACGTGGCCCCATAACTCCGCATTTCACACCCACATTTTAACACAAGACTGCGAGCTGCATAAGAGCAGGCAAGAGTGTAGCTTTCATTTCTACGTCTTCAGAAATGATGGAGAGCTCCAGAAACACCTCACAGATATAGGGAAGGAGGAGAGAGGAGAAGGGGAGAGGAGACTCTGGTCTCTGCTTCCACAGAATGGCTCTTACCAAGATTAAGGTCATGAGTGACCACACAATTACTAAATGCAATGGACAGCTTTTCCCCTGAGTGGCCTGAGGGGAACTCTGAAAAGATTTGTTAGTCACTTGACCCAGGGAACCCTACAAAATCATGCAAATCAAGAGGTTCAAATCTTCGTGTTCACCTGAAAAACACACATGAAACTCCCTGGGTCATCAAGGGTAGAGGTAGATCCGAAAAGCCACGACGTATCTGAAGGATGTCGCTTTGCAGAAGCAATGTGTGTCACTCTATCGCTACAGTAGTGGAGCCGGGAGGTGCGCCCAGGCCAGACAGTGGGGCAGGACACCGAGTCGGACACAGAGTTGGTGGCCCAAGAAGAGTGCTGAATTTTTACTGCACACGCTTAAAAATGCAGAGCGTAGTGCTGAATTTAAGGGTTGAGATCTAGATTCTGTGGTCATCGAGCACATCCAGGCGAACAAAGCCCCCAAGATGTGGCCCAGAACTTCCAGGGCTCGTGGTCGGACTCACCCCTACCTGAGCTCTCCCTGCCACATCCAGTTGATCCTTACTGAAAAAGACCAGATTGCTTCTACAGCAGACGGGTTTGCACCGGAGGAAAAGATATCCCAGAAGGAACTGAAGACACAAAAACTTATGGCCCGGGAGTAAAGTCTGCATAAAAGAAATGCAAATAAAAATAAAAACAAGAAAAAAAAAATGCAATGGATACACTTTGTGCTACTCCGGACCCAGTTTTTTGAAACCTCACTTCCTCCTAGACTGTCTGATGGATGCTTCTCATTTCCCTCTTTAGCGTCCTTTGCTTTTGCTCACCTCCGAAACGTTAGGTCTGCCCCCCAGATACCGCCCCGCGGCCCTGTTCGTTCAGTCTGCCTGGGGCGTGTCTGACGCCGACGGGGCTGTGCTGCCCCCTGCTGGACCTGAGAGACGCCAGCGCGCAGGGGAAGTAGGTGTTCGTCCCGGCGGTCTAGCCTCAAGGCTTCACTGGGCCGCAACCCTTCTGAAACCATTTCTGAAAACTCCCCGAAGGAGTCAAGGTCTGAATAAAGCCCACCCACAGTTTACTTCGCTTCCTTCCTTTTCTCTTTCTCTGCCCTTGTGACTCTGCTTCTTCCTCCTCCTCAGTTTCTGGTTTATTGCTTTCTTTTTTTAAATTTTTTATTTTATTTATTATTATTATTTTTATTAAAAAAAATTTTTTTTTAGGTTTATTGCTTTCTTTAAAATCTTCCCTAGCTAACTCCATTTCAACTTAGCTCATTCTACTCCTGTCTTCTCTTCTCTTCTAGTCCAAAGATTTGCGGTGGCCCACGCTGGGGGAAGAGCTGAAGACGCGGGTTGGGGGGCGGGGGGTGGATTGGAGCCCAACCTTGGTCTGACTCTGAGATTCAGTTAAAAAGTGAAGGCAATAATGCCCCGCCCTTCTCACCTCCCAGGGTTCCAATGTGTTCGAGTGAGTGGGGTGTCGTGCGCCATTTAAGTCATTGAGCTGACTCAGTTTCCCCATGCCGATCCTTTGGGGAGGGGTAACTACTGTCACAGGAGTTCACAGATTGAGGAGAGCAGGGTTTTTACTGGGCTCCTCTGTGTTGAATCAGAAGTATCTCCAATTCAAAAATAGCTACAGATACGCTGAATTAGGGATTGTGGTTTGCCTTATGGGTCCCCAAAGTGCCCTAGGTGGGCAAATAACTCATTTAGATTCGAGAGGGAAGGGCCTGAAATTTTTTAGACCACAAGGCTGGAAGTCCATTCTTTTGAGCCAAGTAATCTTGCTTTTTCTCTTAATGTTCAGTAGATCGGCCAATGGAAGGGTACAAGCAGCGACTTTATCATAAAGGAGGAGGAGCCTGAGGGTGGGGCTTAGGCCCCGGGAGATCTGATTTCCTAGAGTTTCTGCTCTGAATGACACTTACATATGCCCTATTCCTCTCATGACTTAGGGTTGGCTCAGGCCAGAAATCCCCTGCAGGCTTGGTGGGTACCCACTAATTTTAACTTCTGAATTAATCAGGGTAACTCCTGCCTGGGAAACCAAAATCAGACATTCTCTATCAGGGGACTTTAATCTTTTCTTTTCTTTTTTGGACTTTAATCTTTTCCGAGCGCTGACCCCTCTGAGAATCCGACAGAAGCTATGGATCCTCTCTCCAGAAAACAGAACCAACTGCACAGTCAAACAAAATAGTTACATTCTGCTTCCGTCGCTGTGATATGGGGGCTTCCTGTTTTCTGTCTCCGGGCTCCACCCATGAGTTGCTGAGTGTCGAAAAGGTGAGCGAGTGTTTCTCTCACCTTGGACCATGACTTCAAGGGCTCTGGGGCCCTCGGTCTCTTTCTAGCCTGGTTCCGGCCCGTCTCCAGCGTCCCTGGGGAGTAACATGTGCTCCCAAAGGCCGGGGTGGTGTCTGACTCTGGAACTTCTCCTGCTCTGTCATTTGTCCCCGGCGACCAGCACTCAAGGTACTTTACACAAGTCGTGTGCATGTGATTGTGCGTTGAAGGCTGGGGTCAGGTGGGAAAGGGGATACGGGGTGGGGCTTAGGCCTGAAAGTGGAGCGCCGTCTCCAAGCAGCAGATGCTTCTATGCTGGTAGGAGCGTTGTGGGGAGTTGGGGAACCTTCCTGAGCCTCGGAGAATCAGCCTCTCTCTTTCCCCAAGGGATCGTGACAAAAACAGGGCCTCAGGGAGTCGGGGAAGGAGGCCCCTCAGATTCCGTTCCACGCTTCGTGGTCTGGCAGGATGTTTTGCTTTGTTTTGCATTTTGATAAGAGGAAACTGCCCGTTGATGGCGGCCACGTTTTCTGCTCAGTACACTGTGCTCCCTGATGGTTCTCCAGACCTCTGTCGATGCAAGGGGGCTGTGTCCTGAACAAAGGAAAATGATGTCGTCGTGGTCCCAAAGAGACACCTAAACTGTAGGAAGGAAAACTTGGAGAGGATTGTTCTCTCTAGGGTTTCTGAATGAGGGTCTGAGCAGAGAGCCTCATATCAAAGGAGCATCTAGCCGTTGTTAAGAGTTAAGGGTCATTCCTCCACCATGGGCTGTTCTGGTCCCCCTCGTGGACCCAGGGACTGAGTTAGCACTCCTTTTTGTGACAGCTCCTCACCTTCCAGTACCTTTCTTTTCAGGTCAGCTGAGAAGCGGGAGTGAAGCTATTGCCTTTCTCACCATTCCCCCTAAGAGATACTCAGGTCTTTTTCGTGTCAAAGGCTTTAGTGCTCACCCACTATGGGAAAAAAAAAAAAAAAAAAAAGAGTAAAAACGAACAAGCACTGGGAACCAACACAGCATCATAAAATTACAGTGTAACTTTTAGGAAGAGGAGACAGTCACGCTCAGTCATGCCCCGTTGACCACTCCCGCGGGACCTCTCAGGGTGGCCGTACTTTGGATCTGGTTGATGACTGCGTACATCTAGAGACACGATGTCTCCCGGGCATCCCTGGCCGGATGAGCTCCGTGACACCCACTCAGCTCGGAACACTGATATGGCCTTGCCAATGGGGGCTGATGTGAAATATTCATCCAACCGTTAGGAAAGATAGTGCTGCTAAGAGAAAGGGACTATTTCAGGACTTTCTCTAGACACAAGGGCGATGGGTCTAAATCTCTTTGTGGGTAGATTATGCCCAGAGATGGTCATCTTATCCCCGGTGTATGACATCCCCCCTAGTAATCATATCCATTTACATTTAACTTTGCTGTTTGCCTTGAAGGAGAGGCTTTCTCTGTTATGGCTAGGTTTTTCCTTCTGCCCAGGATTCACTGCACCGTCCTCTCCCTCTGCCCCTTCTGTAGGCTTCCATTTTTATGTGACTTCTTCCTGTAAGCCTCCAGATTACGACTGGTGAATTGCTGGTTTGTCTCCTTGAGAGGACACGAGGACAGAGACCATATACAGTGCTAAGCTTAGCAGAGTGCCTGGAACTTAGCCTGAGCTCAGTACATGATTGTTAAATATATGAATGAATGACTTCAAAGAACTTTCTTTTGGTCTCTACGTTTAGATTGTCCTGGGGTCATATGGTTCTCTCCTCCCCGGTAAGGGATACTTTTCTGGAAAAATTTGAGAAAGATTTTTAAATCTCCTCTTTCATACCTCCTCTGATCTTAGGTACCCTCCACTGCTGGGCATCTTTCCCGCCTGCTAATAGCACTTAGCAGAGTGCAGTGGAAGAAGCACGTTCTGGGTCAGAAGACCTTTGTTTTATCTGAATTCCAGGCTGTGGGATTTTCTATAAATCATAAATGCTTTCTGGACCTCCACTTTCTCAACTCTATAATGGGTATAATAATATGCTTCCCATTTCTTTCTTTTTTAAGATTTTATTTATTTATTCGACATAGATATAGCGAGAGAGAGAGCACAAGCAGGGAGAGTGGGAGAGAGAGAAGCAGGTTTCCCGCCAAGCAGGGAGCCCGATGTGGGGCTCGATCCCAGGACCCTGGGATCATGACCTGAGCCGAAGGCAGGCACCTAACAACTGAGCCACCCAGGCACCCCTCATGCTTCCCATTTCTTCAAGGGGTTATTATTAGGATCGAATCAAATAAAGAATGTGGAATTGCTTTGCAAATGTGACACACATAATCTGAGACAAATCAGAGCCCGGGAGGGACATAAGTAAACTTCAGAGCCCAGAGCTCTCTCTTTACCCCCAGATCTGAATTTGTAACTGCTTTTTAAACATCTCCAGATTTTCCAAATGTAGGCCCCAAAGCTAATCCATCATCTTGGTTCTGGCTATCTATTGCTGTGAAATAAGCCATCACAACTCTGCAGCTTAAAATAGTAATCACTTATCTCGTGCACGAGTGAGGGGATGGGCTGTGCTCAGCACCTTGGGGTATCTCATGTGTGTGAAGCCAGATCATGGAGGGGTGTGAGGTCATCTCTGAGGTTTCTCCAGGCCCGTGGCTGGTGCGTCGGCTGAGTAATACTACAATAGCTGTGTGTCTGCTCTTCTTACATGGGAACCGGACCTCCCGGGGTGAGTATCCTGAGAGAAGTAGGCAAATGCCACGTGGTCTTTTCTAACCTCACTTTGTGAGTCATCCTTCCGCTGTCTCCTACTCATTGAGGCCACCGCCAAGGGGAGGGGACGAAGATACCACCTCTTGATGGAAGGAATATCAAAAATTTGCGGACTTAGAAAACATTTTTGTAATCTGCTCTTCCTCTACTATTTGCTTTCTCAATAAATGACATCTCTGTGTCTGATTACTGAAGCCAGAATTCTGGAAGTCATCCTTTCCTCCTTTCTTTTCCTTGCCTGTCATTCCCGATGAGTAAGTCCTATTAATTACACCAACAAAAAGCCTCTCAAATATATCTAATTCCATCCACCTCTGCTGGCAGATCAAACCATCTATTCTAAATCAAGACATTATTTTCTCTCATCTAATTACTACAATAGTTTCCTATCCTGGTTAAAAGCTCTTTTTTTTTTTTTTTTTTTTTAACTCAATTCTTCTCTCTGTCTAGTATTTACCATACTGCCATTGGTATAAATTTTCTAAAATGTTATCTGTGTATTTTAAAAACTCGTCAGTGGTCACCATAATGAACAAGAGTTACAGCAGACACTGAGCATAAGCTTGTATTAGATAATGTGGCCACTTCCTACCTTCCCCCAGTTGGTGTTCTAATCAACTGCACTACTTCTGCTTCCTTAAATGGACCTTGCTTTTGTGGTTTCTGAGCACTTGATACTTTTCTTCTCCTCTAGATGGAACATTGATTACTCCCATTCCTCATCTTTCCCTGGCTAATTTCCACTTATACTAATTCCTACTCACACTTTCTATGGAAGCCACTCCTGACCCCTAAATTCAAGTGATATGCTCCCTTAGTATTCCATATTTTCCTTATCCTAACACTTATCACCAATAGCGGAATCATCTGATTAATTGTCTATATCCACTAGAATGGAAGCTCCTATGTCTCTTTCATTCTATGGATGGTGCCTCCCACAGAGCCTAATCCATAGTAAGTGCTTATTCTACATTTATTAGAAGAGCGAATAAGTGAATAAATTGATGCACATATGTATATGTGTATGGATGGATGGATAGATGGAGGGAAGGAAAAAGGGAGGGAGGGAGGAAGTTGTGAACCATTGTTTCAGTCAGGCTGGGATCTCAGCAAAGAATTTGCCTCCTATTTCACTAAAAAAATGGGGACTGGAGATCATTAAGCAGAGAGCCTCTCAACTTGTTGCCCACCACCTCTAAACTACAAACTCTCTATATCCGCAACTGTCTTTTCCTCCTTCTCTTTTCCCTCAAAGGATGAAGTATCTCCCCTTCCAGGCAAGACTTGAACCATTAACTCTGCTCCAAACCTCTTCTAGCTCAATGCCATTGGTCACCTTCTTTCTCTTCCATGTCTCCTTCTCCACTGGCTCCTTCCTTTGACCTATCATATCTTGTCTTTTCCTTCTGAAATAAAACTAAAAAATAAAACAAAAAACCTCTTTTTACTTTCCATGTCCCTCTACACAATGCCCTGCCAGTTTCCTTCCCATTCACACTGCAATGTCTTACAATAGCTTACTTTTGTTCTCTCCTCTCCCAGCTTCAACTGAGTTCTTAACCCATTGCAGTCTGGCCTAGTAAACTCATTAGTCTTCCCATCTCAGGAAATAGTACTCTTGCCACCCACAACAAAATCTGGGGTCCTGATCTCTATTGTCAAATTACTTCCTTAAGGTAGGAGGCAGCTCAAGATGGTAGCATAAGATCTTGAACTCATCTCCTTCCATGGACACAAAGCTATGACTACACACAGTATAATTCTCTCTGAAAAGAACCTGAGAACTAGCTGAACAGCCAACAAAGGATAAAAGGGCCACATCAAGATGGTTAGGAAAAGCAGAGAAACAGTATCAGCAAAATCCCACCCTAGGCATGGCAACCCACCATTGGGAAGGGTTCTTACAAATATAGAACTCCTTTCTGAGGAACAAGGGTTTTTGCCCTATATCAGGAACTCCAACCCTTGAGACCTGCCCTGGAGAGACAAGCCTTCCCCCAAATATCTAGCTTTGCAAACCAGTAGAGCTTATACTCGGGAGAACCATAAGACTGTAGGGAATGGAGATTCCACTCTTGAAGGGCTCACATGCAGATTCACTCGTTCTACGACTCAGCACAAAAGCACAGTTTGAAAAGAGCCTATATCATATGTGAAGGAGATTAATTTGCTGATCTTAAAGGGTCTTCCACAAAGACAAAAACCTGTTGGGACTCTATCCAGGAATGGAGGTGCCGGTGGGTGTCATTTTTATGTTCTGTCTCTAGCTTGCTGGTGCTGTTGGGTGCCATTTTTGCACTCTCACTCTAACCTGCTAGCACCTGCTCTGTTGTGCTGCTGATGCGGCTCCACCCTCCCATGCTGCTTCCTCAGTGGGCTAGTGTCTTGCTCCCTTCCCATCTCCCACAGTCCCTCCAAACCAGCAGGCACACACAGCTCACACAAGGGACACCCCTTGAACACCCTCTTCGGTGGTTCAGGGGCATTATGTTTCTGGGTTCCATGGGTCTAAAGTAATCAGAGATAGTGCAAGAGACAACCAAGAACTAGGGCAGGGTTAAATAATGAGATTCATCACCTCCAGAGGCCGCCACTTCAATACTGGGAGAGGTAGTTGTTTTGCCTGGCACATAGAAAAAACACGGAGAGTAAAGCAAAATGAGGAAACAGAGGAATATATTCCAAAGGAAAGAACAAGACAAAAGTCTCAGGGAAAAAATCTTACTAAAATGGCGATAAGTAACCTGACAGAGTTCAAAGAGTGGTTGTAAAGATGCTCACTGAACTCAGGAAAAGAATGGATGAACACAGTGAGAACTTCAACAAAGAGAAAACATGAGGAAGTACCCAACACAGAAGTCACAGAGCTGAGGAATGTGGCAGTTGAACTGAAAAATGCACTAGAGATGTTCAATAGCAGACTAGATGATACAGAAGAAATAATTGGTGAGCTGGAAAACAGGGCAGTGGAACTCACATTAGCAGAGCAGCAAAAAGAAAAAAGACTTTTAAAACGTGAAGCTAGCTTAAGGGACCCATGGAACAACATCAAGTGGAATAACATTTGCATCGTAGGGCTCCTAGCAGAAGAGAGAGAGAAAGGGGCAGAAGAAATAATGACTGAAAACTTTTCTAACCTGGGGAAGGAAACAGACATCAGATCCAGGAATTCCAGAGATTTCCAAATAAGATAAACATAGAAAGACTCACAACAAGACGTTAAAATATCAAAAGGTAAAGGTAAGGAGAGAATCCTAAATACATCAAGAAAAATACTAGTTACATACAGGGGAACACCCACAAGGCTATCAGCAGATTTCTCAGTGGAAACTTTGCATGCCAGGAGGGAGTGGCATAATATAATCAAAGTGTTGAAAGTAAGAAACTTCCAACCAAGAATACTCTACCTGGCAAGATAACCATTCAGAATTGAAGGAGAGCTAGACTTTTCCAACAAGCAAAAGCTCTAAGAGTACACCTCCACTAAACCAGCCTTAAAAGAAATGTGAAAAGGACTTCTTTAAGCTGAAGAAAACATATGAAAGTAAAATTCTCACTGGTAAAGGTAAATAAATACTAAAGGTAGTGGAATAACCACTTACAAAGTTAGTATGAAGGTTAAAAGAGAAAAGTAGTAAAAAAATAACCATAACTGCAATAGTTAGTTAAGGGATGCACAAAATAAAAAGATGTAAAATGTGACATTAACAACATAGAATGTGGTAGAGGGGAATAAAAATGCAGGGTGTTAGAATGCATTCAAATTTAACTTGCACTTGGGGCTCCTGGGGGGCTCAGTGGGTTAAGCCTCTGCCTTCGGCTTGGGTCATGATCTCAGGGTCCTGGGATCGAGCCCCACATTGGGCTCTTTGCTCAGCAGGGAGCCTGCTTCCTCCTCCCTCTCTGTCTTCTCTCTGCCTACTTGTGATCTCTCTCTGTCAAAGAAATAAATAAAATCTTAAAAAAAAAATTTAACTTGCACTTACAGTAGACACTTATGTATATAGCCTGTCATATGTGAGCCTCGTGTTTAACCACAAAGCAAAAATCTATAATAGATCCACAGAAGATAGTGAGAAGGGAATCTAAGCATAACACTACAGAAAGTCATCAAACTAGACTTATTGTGGTGACCATTTTACAATGTATACAAATGTCGAATTATTACGGTGTACACCTAAAACTCATATAATGTTGTATGTCAATTATACTTCAGTTTTAAGTATTAACTCCTTAAAAGGTTGTACAAGTTAGTTAAACGGTTGATCTCATCAGAGAGCTCTTGGTAACTCCATATTAGTATCTTTAAAACTCATGTCTTTTCTTCCTTAGTAGTTCTACTAGAAGCCATGCGACTTGATTTTAAAGTGATGAGAACTTCCTCTTTAGGACCTCTTTCACTTTCCTGGGTAGACCCTTTAGTATGAAATGATCACTTTCTTTGATCTGTTTCCCTCCTTCCCCATTTTAGTTTTGCTTTTCTACAGACAGGAAACATGGCTAGGCACAGGAAAGAGCTGTTTCATTTTTTATTGTAAACTGCACTTAACATAGTTACTTTATCCTAAGCATCCAGACACATAACCAAATACTTCTTCCTGTTAGAATTAACTTTACAGTTACTTCTCCTGCCTTTGAACATATGCAATTGTTAGGAAGGCAAGTCAAAATTTTGTCAATTTACTTTAAAAATGAAAAAAAAAAAACATAAATAGATTATAGATAAGATATCAATTTATCTGAATTTAGCAGACAATTAGCAGACTAAACCACCATCTTGATACCCCAAGTTGTATTACTTCATTTCTGCATTAATTTTGCAATCAATATTTGTACAATTAATCCATATTTCTTCCTTGACTTGTGAATTAATTATAGAGATTCTTTCAGAAGACTAGAATATCTTTTATCCCTTTTTAAATGGTCAGTCAAGCATTCTTTCTACTGCTTCTATCTTCAAGTTTATATTGCTCTTCCAGGCCACACTTTCATTAGATATTTCAAAACAAAATTCACTCTTCCATTTTCTGTTTTCAGGCATGATCTGAGCACTTCTGAGGTAGCTGGATGGATACTTCAAGGTTTCTTTTAGGTGCTTTGCATTGACTTTTGATATCTGAAAACTTGAATGCCATATTCAACACATTTCTATGTTGTTGGGTTTTTTTGAGAATTTCTGGGCACCTCTTCCATTTGTCATAATAGTCACCTTTTATTCATTTATTATTGATTTTATTCACTTATTATTATCAGGATCCGGCCATTACACAGGGCTCCATTGGGCACATTTTCATGTTTAAGAAACACAGTTCATTGGTCATAAGTAACTAAATAGTAACTCAAATTTCTACTACAGCCTCTCAAAAGATGTTAAAGGAAATCCAATTAGTAAACACTTCCTACACCTATCTTTCCTGTCCTCTTCAGTCTTCTCAAACCATCCCACCCATCTGCTGCCCAGACTGTCTTACTCTTTTGAGCCCCAGTGTGCTAACACCCCTATTTCCTAAACCAGCTTGAGTGACCTTGGTATTTGCTTATCTCTTCCTTTCCTCCCTGCCTCATCAGTCCAAACTGGTCTTAAGAAGTAAACAAGAGGGAGAAGCTGAGTGGAAAGTAAAAATATGAAAAATGTTTTTGACTAGCAGGAGGTCATGAAAAGAAGAAGACTGGGAGCATTTACATATACATTTTGTCACTGTCATCCATTCATTCATTGTCTACTAAATACTTAATGTCAACTAAGTATGGTGGGGATTCCAAATTGAGCAAGATACTGTCTTTGCCTTTGAGAAGCTTACAAAATTAGTGACATGTGTCTGCTATAGTTTCTCCCTGTCCCTCCCACCAAATTTTGAAGTTCTTTTGAACATCTTGGGAATACCCTTGCCACACATGATCTCTTTGTCCTTATAGAGTGGATTCCATTCTCACAAGGAGAAAGGATGCAAGGTATAACAGCCTGGATCATAACTTGAGTCTATGTGCTGTGTATTCTTCATTCTTTCTCATTAGATGCATCCTTTTTTCTCCTTCCCCAAGGAAGCTTCAGGGAAGTTGACTGTTGTGATAGAGGGGCTGGGACCTCTTCCTCATCACCACATGTCCTAGGCCAGTAACCTGGTTTTGTATTATCTCTTGTGCACACTGACATCCTTTATTTTTAGACCATTAGGCTATAACTGAAAGCTGATTCAGGAGCTGCTGCAATTTATTTGGATTTTAGGCCCCTTCTTCCACATTCTTCAATCTTTCAGAGTCACATATGAACATTCATTTTTAAAAAAATATATCATTAGTCTAGTCCTTATTTTACCACTGCTTTGGTATAATAAAATAAATTCAGCAGGTAGTTGTTAAACATCTTAGTAACTTAGGCATAGTACTAGGCGTTATAGATAAAAAATTAATGTAGGTAATGATAATAAAACAATACATGACGTTTATTGAATGCTTACTATTCTTCCAAGTATTATTCTAAGCACTTTACTTTTATTAATTGATTATTTGTATTAAGTTATATTCTAAGCACTTTATTAATGTAACTCTGTATTAGTTTTTCGGAGAAACAGAGCAAATAGTCTATATATAAATATATAGAAAGAGGTTTATTATGAGGGATTGTCTCATGCAATTATGGAAGCATAACCCCTACTGTGTACTTCTCTGTACGGAGAAGTCCCACAACCTGCCACCTACAGGCTGGTGGCACAGGGAAGCTGGTGGTGGAGTTCCAGTCCAAATCTGCAGGCCCAAGAACCAGGAGACCCAATGGTGTAAGTCCTTGTCCAAGTCCAAGGCCCAAGAACCGGGAACACTAAAGCCCAAGGGTAGGAGAAGATGGATGCCCCAGCTCAAGCAATGAGTAAATTTGCCCTTCCTGTGCTTTTTTGTTCTTTTTGGGCCCTCAGTGGATTATGGTGCCCACCACATTGGTAGGGGAGATCATCTTTACTCAGTTTACCAACTCAAATGCTAATCACTTCCGGAAACACTCTCACGGACACACCCAGAAATAATGTTTTACCAGCTATCCGGGCATCCTTTAGCCCAGTCAAGGTGACACCTAAACTTAACCATTACAAACTCTGTGAGATAATAACTAAAACAAAGACAGAGAGGTTAGGGAACATGCTCAAGTTTTCAGAGCTAGCAAGTGGTAGAGCCAGGATTTGAACTGAGGCAGTCTGATTTCAAAACCCATGCTCTTAACTATCACACTGTAATGGGAGATGAATTAGACTCATAGGACTCATTCCTTTCTTACACTTATACTCTGGTGATAGAAGCAGGTAGTAGACATAAAACAGATCATTTCAATAGACCATGATTGCTAAGATATAGACATGAAAAGGATGTTGTATCTCTCCTTCCTCTCTTCTTCACTACCTAGGTGTACTGATTCCCAAAAGATCATTCTGGTGGTCGGCTATCACTTCTTACTGAGAAATAAAGAGGGGGTTAATTGTGAATTGTGCTATCTTCCTGAGCATGTGTCTGACACTTATTGGAGAGTTTGCCAAGAATGACTTAGGCCAGTAGATCTCACCCAGAATGAGGGGGGGAGGGGATATATGGCGATATCTGGAGACATTTCGATTGTCACAGCTGGAGTAGTGCTACTGGTCTCTAGTGGGCGGAGGCCAGGAATGCTGCTGAACATCCTACGCAAGGACAGCTCCCACAACAGAGAATTATCTGGCCTAAAATGTCAATAGTGCCAAGGTTAGAAAACACTGATCTGTGACTATGAATGCCAGAGTATGTCTGTGCACTAGGCACAGGGTAAGTGCTCAATAGACTGTTGAAAGCAGAGACGGGTGGTGGGAAGGATTAATAAATAGAAACTTGAAAGCCCTGGGGACACAGGCATTTTCAATCTTTTAACAGTCGAAGAGAATGATAGATTTGTGGAATGTGAACAGCTAGATGGAAATGATAGATTTGTGGAAATGATAGATTTGTGGAAAGTGAACAGCTAGATGTATATATGATGTTGAACAATAGGACTGAGGTTTTGTGTGACAGTAGATGAGGCCAGAGTAACATAGGTTGTTGTTGTTGTTGTTGTTGTTGTTGTTGTTGTTGTTTTTTGAGTAACACAGGTTGTATTTCCTTCTCCTCTACTGGTAGCTTCTTTCTACCGTTCTTTCTCAGCCTTTAAATAGATACCTAACTATACCCACCTCCTTTATTGTTCTCCCTCCACAAAGATTCAACACACCTCCTTTCATCTCACATCTTCCTTGCCGTCATCTTCTCTTTTTTTTGCCTTAACCAGACAAGGTTTGGGCACCCTCATGAAAAAAGTACAGAACAGCAAACACAAATAGGAACAAAAGTGAATTTGGTTAGAGTGAGAGAAGAAACCCAATGTATCACAAGTTTTAAAAAGCTGAGAAATACAACAAAAATTACGAATCCCAGAAAAATAGCATACTACTTTTGTTAACGAAATGCCTTCATGCTTCTATCGTACTTTGGCACTGAATTGTTCTGGCTCCCATTCACTTCAAACTTTGTTTCTTCTCTACTTCCTGCCTGCTGCTAGAGAAGTAAATTGAAGCAACAGGGAACACAAGCCCAGAAGAGGGGATGTGACTTGTCATCATTTTATTTGAAAGTCACTGGTATGAGAGCAAGGGAGAGAGTTGGGGCCAGCATTGGTGTCCTTTTTCTTCATTTTCTGGGGCAGAACTGGAAGGATTATCAGCAACATGCCCTACCCCCATACCCACCCTCAAGCTCCAACTTTTACGGAATTCCTGATCATAGGCCAGACCCCCTGGTGAAGACCATACTTACTGTTTCCAAGCAGAAACTTCTTCTCTCTTCTCTGTCCCACCAGCTCAGGCAGAAGCTTTGGCTGCCTGGCCCCTCTGCCTTTTTAAGATGGCTCTCGCTCTCATTGACAGGTCATTCGGAACCTCGGGTGACTGCCATCTCTGGCAGCAACGTGACTCTGCAAATCTCCAATTTGCCTACTGACTACAAACAACTCACCTGGCTTTACACTGCTGATCAGAAGATTCTAGAATGGGAGTCCAACCGGACTACTTTCTTCAATTCTAAGTTTAAGGTTAGGGTCAGTCTTGATCAAAGCCATGCCCTGTGCATCTACAATGTCCAGAAAGAGGACAACAGCACCTATATCCTCAGGGTGTTGAAGGAGTTTGGGAGAGAGGAGGAGTGGCGTATCTCACTGGAGGTCCATGGTGAGTTTTGGGGAGTCCAACTCCTGGGCCCCGGATGGACCACTGGGAGGTTTCCTAGGGTTCATGGGGGGCTCTCCCTGGGAGGCGGTTGGAGAAATCTCAGGACAGGTGTCATTCATTTCCTCTGGAGCCATTTCCTCTGTGGAGTGAGTCTGGGCCAGCAGAACCCAAACTGATAGTCTTGGGACATTTAAAAGTTCTTCTGATGTTAGTGATCTGAGATGTGAAGAGAGGGAAAACTGTAGAAATGATTTCCTCTCTGTGTTCTTCACGCTTTCCTATGATCAACCCAAATCAGTTCTGAGCTCATCTTAATAATATACCTGAACACAAACTTCATCAGACTTAAGGAAAAAGTTACAAGAGACACAGGATGGGGCAGGAGCTGTTAAAAGAAGGTTTTTTATTTTTCAAAATGGATGGGACAAAAACTTCTACTCACAGCTCCAGCCTAACCAATATGTGTGGAATAAGGACTAGGATATTATACTTGGAATCAGACAGACCTGGGTTAAAAACCTTGGTTGCTAGCTCACTTCCTAGCTGTGTGATCTTGGAGAAAGATCTTAACATCTCTGTGCCCATATTAGGTAAGTTTCTTTTGAAGGCAAGTAACAGAAGCCAATTCGATGTAAATTTAGCAAAAAAAAAAACAAAAAAAAAAAGAGTCTATAAAAGAAACCAGAACTACTTAAAGCAATTCAAGGAACTGAGAAGAGTTAGGAAGGGCTTAACAGGAAGAAAAAAGAGAACCAAGGCCAGCCCAGAGTCCCCAGCCTCAGGAATCTGTGGGTCTGTGGACTATGCCTCTGGATCGCTGCCGTGTACATGACTTACCTCTCAACGTCTAGATTTTTGTAACTCTGGGTTTAAATTCTCAGAATTTAAAGAGAAATTAAAAGAGAGAAACTGATTAAGCCAACTTCGTTCAAGAATGTGTACCGATCGAAATCTGACCCCAAAGGGTCAGATTTTAAGGCAGAAATATGGTTCCTGGGAGGCCTCGGTGGTGTAGAGGTAGGCAAAATTAGAGAAGAGGGGTGGGCAGACATTCATGACAGGTGTCTGCCTACGAGCCTCGGGGCCCTCGTATTAGGAAGTGAATTACATCTTCCTTTTAGGGTGTTAGGAGAATCGAAGTAGATAATGGGAATGAAACATAAAAAATGAAAATGAGGGGTTTTTCCCAAACCAAATAATTTTATCATGCAGTTTCCTTCTACCAGATGATTACCAAAAATATAAATACAAAATCTCTACAAAATACTCAGAATATATCTGTAACCTTTCTTCCCCAAAACAGTGTAAATGAAGAGTGTCTTCCATAACCCACCCACTCAATGGTCCCTATTCTAAGGGGCTGGAGGCCTCTTCTCACATACTTCCTCCAAGTCACATGGCCTGAAAATGTGAGGTCCGAGAGGTCGTGGGAACAGGAAAAGATTCAAAGTCTCTTACAGTGGTGTTAAGAAAAGCTCAAATTTGTATCATTTACCAATTTCTGTGGTACACACTCCCACCACAGCCAACTCCAAGTTACGAATGGTTTCACAATCGGCTTGCAACATCTCTGAATGTTTTAAATTCCCTAAGCTGGTGTGACGTAAGCACACCTGCCTGGGCATAAGACCCTGAGGATGGGATTAGCAGAAATCTCATTCTTCGGTACAGCCCCTGAATTTCTGATAGCTCCGAGGAGGTATCTTAAAGCCAGACTACCCCGGCTAGCTCAATGAATCCCACCCACAAACCACCCAGTGCGTGCTCCTCGCCGTGTGAAATGTGGAACATGTATAAGATAAGAGGTTAGACCACAGGAAATGGCGAAAAATAGTATGAAAATTGCTCAGTTCGAGCATGCACGGAAAGTCCAGCAACCTCAGGGGGGTTCACATAGAAGTCGGAGCTAGAGTTCCCGAGGACAGACAGGCGGAACTCCCATTCCCCCTCCCCCCCCACACTTGCAGCCAGATGTGAGCTCTGATCTGGTCAATTCTTGGCGCATTTAATCCTTTGACACCAAAGCAGCACTGATTCTGCAGGTGTTTTACCCATGGGCAGAAGGAAAAGGCCCAGAAGGTTTCAGAAAAAGTGGCCTTGGCAAAGGAAGGAGGAGATGCTGGGATTACCTTTCATCCCATCTGGTGGCAAGACGACAGCAATAATGATGATGTGACCTCCAACATGCATAGAATGCTCGTGCCCTGCAAGAAGTACTTCCCCATGGACAATGCCACTTTATCTCACTAACATCGTTCTAAGAAGTAGAGTCAGTTTACCCATGAGAAGGAAATTCAAGGGGTTACTTATCTTCATAATGTCACTCCATGAGAGCCAAGTCCAAGACCTAGGCTGATTTCACTCCAAAGCTGCTGCTTTGTCCTTTGTATATCATAAATGCTTCATCCATCCATCTACCCATCCATCCATCCATCCACCTATCCATCCATCCATCTACCCATCCATCCATCCACCCATCCACCCATACATCCATCCACCTGTCCATCCATCCATCCATCTACCCATCCATCCATCCACCCACCCATCCATCCATCCACCCATCTACCCACCCATCCATCCATCCACCCACCCATCCATCCATCCACCCATCTACCCACCCATCCATCCATCCACCCATCCACCCACCCATCCATCCATCTACTCATCCACCCACCCCCACACCCATCTATCCATCCACCCACTCACCCATCCACCCACCCATCCACCCATCTATCCATCTACCCATGCATCCATCTACCCACCCACCCATCCATCCACCCATCCACCCATCTATCCATCTACCCATCCATCCATCCACCCACCCGTCCATCCATCCACCCATCCACTCATCCATCCACTCACCCACCCATTCATCCACCCACCCATCCATCCATCCACCCATCCATCCATCCATCTACCCATCTCCCCATCCATCCATCTAGCCATCCATCCATCCATCCATCCATCCATCCATCCATCCATCCATCATCCATCCATCCTTTCATCAGATCCTTACAGATTCCTATCTGGTAACCACTGTGCTAAACCCTGAGATACTAAAGTTAACAGACACAATGCTGTTCATCACGGCTAATGTGTGCTGGGGGTTACATGAGGTTCTTCTCCGTAGCTCTTCCAGAATCCAGGAGAGGGCTTTGCCCTGTGCAGGGTAGTACCTCTTGCTCCAGGACTCTTGCTGAATATGAGCCCAAGAGCTCTTGATGGACAGGCGGGCCACGGTGCCAACTGTGGGCGGGTGCTGGAGAAGGAGGCTCCCGTAACTCAAGACAGGTGGGATACCCAGTCTGACCCCAGGCGATCTTTGCTGCTCTTTCTGGCCCACAGATACTCATAACCCCATTTTGTTTCTGGGTGCATGGCTCCCCCTCCTGGATCCATTCTAGATTCACCCCCAAGGAGTAGCCCTTCCAGTCTGCACCTCCAGAGGTCAAAGTTGCTCACTGGCTCCCCCTGTAGGGGCTCCTTCTCCATGACACCACTTTCTGTGGCACTCAAGGCCCCTCCCTAGCTCCCTTTGTATTTTGTTGGCTAAACACTCAAAGCATAATTGCCTCATAAACGCATAAACCCATTGTCTCATCTTGCAACACCCTCCTCATCTTCAGATCCTGTACCTAAACCCAACATAGAAATCCAGAAGACACAGCAAGTGAACAACAGGTGTCATCTGCAGCTGTCCTGTATGGTCCCAAACCCGTCCATACTCTATACCTGGTACGGGGACTCAGGGCCCTTTGCAACAGGGCTCCAGAGTCCCGTGCTTGAAATCATCGTTGAGCCACAAAACTACTCCAAGTTTTACACCTGCCAAGTCAGCAATCCTGTGAGCAGCAAGAATGACACTGTCTATTTCACCTTACCTTGTAATCTAGGTAAGAAATGTTCCCGAGGGAGCTGGGGCTGGGGTGGGGTGGGGGGCTAGGGTAACTGGTTTCCTTTGGGATGAAATGAAGAAGGGTGTGGGGAGCCTATTCAGCCTCCTGCTCAGATGGAGGATCCCAAAGGATCCCAAACCTGAGACCTGAGAGACTCGGGTTCTACGCCGGGCTCTGCCGCCAGCTCTCAGCACGCGTACCCGGCGACTGCGGAGTTCATTGTCCTCACCTGCGAAGGGTGGCCGGCACACCCACCCCGCTCTAACAGTGCGTGCTCTTAGAATCCGAGGCCTGGGTAACTGCAGGACCATCTGAGCTGTCGGGGGACGAGCCCGAGTGGGAGACACAGACACAATCGAGCAGGTGCATGAAGGGGTTTCTGGCAGACGGGCTAAATCAGCAAAGGAAAGAAGGACCAAGTCGATGAGCATAAGCAAGAACAAGTATTGGACAGGAGGGAGGGCCTTATCCTAAGGCAGAGACTCTCTGCTCTTCAGAAGGACAGACTCTGGGTTTCACGTTCCAGATTTCTCTGTCTCTTGGGAGGACCCACTCACTCGAGCATCACCGATGGCTCTCTTAAGCCTACAGAGGTCCGAGAGTGGGATAGCCAGGATCGGGCAAAAAGCTCATAGGTTTTAGAGTCAGGTCCCTGGGGTTAATCCTGGGATTGTCACTTAATAGCTAAGCAAGTGATTTAGCTTCTCCAAGTTACGTCCTCGTCTAAGTTGTATCCTTCTTAAGTAACAGACAAAATAGTAATCCTTGTCTCATGCTGTTAAGAGGACTAAATGAGACGGTACATATACCCTCTCTAGAACAGTGCCTGACAGGTCTTCAGTGAGCGGTACTTAAATTCGAACCAGTTTCTTCAATTCTGGAGACACTCGGGACTGGTGGGATCCCTCAGTAAATTTAGATCACTCTCCCCAGCATTCTGGGTCTTGTGCTTTCCACACCCCTGAAACGACATCTCTAAGTATACATGTCCATACCCTTCCAGAATAACTCATACCTATGGTGCCGACATTTACCCGAGTTCCCGGTCGCGCCAGTCATCAGGGACCATGGCTCCCAGGGACACTGGTCTTTCACGGTCTTCCTAGACGCGGTCTCCTCTCCCGTCCGCGCTGATTTCTTCACCTCTGTTCCCACACACGGACAATGGAACGTGTACACTCTTCTTTACTCTTCCCACCTGACTGGCCATGCTTCTTCTAGTCTCTCCTGCCGCCACAGACCCTATGTGACAGTCTGGTATCTGACCATGAGGCCACCTTCATATCAACACCACATCCTGAGATCCAGAAAAAGAACGATAGACAGTCCCTGTCCTTTATAAAACGAGGGTGACTGCTCATCTACCACGAGGATGAAAACAATAATAAGGCCATTTTTTGGAAGGGCTAAGCCAATCTTTTCACTTTTTAGCCACCCAAATTGTCCTAGAAAAGCACCCCTCATTTCCCTTCCCTACTGTATCACTCATTCCCCTTTTCTTTTTATTTTCTGCTTCCTTTCCTCTCCTCTCCTCCATTCCCTTTGTTCTTACTCCTTCTCTCCACTTCCCTTCCTATCAGTCTTCCCCTTCCTTCTCTTTTTCCCTCTTGGTATAGATGGGATGTGGGCTGGAGAAACGGAGAGGAGAAGTAGTCCCACCTTCCCTAAAGTCGAGACACCTAAGCGTTTGGAGTTTTCTTGCTCTTTCAGGCAGATCCTCTGGAGTAGCTTGGATTGCAACGTGGCTAATTGTCATGGTGCCCATTGTTCCTGCCCTCCTCTGGACCTGAGACAAGCTCTTCTAACTCAAGAGTGAAACTTCAAGACGGCTGGGTCTTGCTTTCATCAGCAACCACGCTGTTATCCAAGAGGAACTCTGACTACAGGATGATAGAAAGTGTGCTATTGAAGCATCTGCAAGGATTTTCAAATTAACTTTTAAAAACTACAGTAATATTTTATTTTATATCCTCTACTTGTTTTCCGACATACATGCATAGATACTCCTATATTCTTCCTACCAAAAGATGTAATCACGTTACGCAATGTTTTCTTGTTTAAATAAACAACGTGACCATCAACGTCCAACTGTCAGATCACGTCCACTCCATTGGCCCGAACAAATGGGGTACAAAGAGGAAGAGCCTGGGACAATGGGCTCCCATGTGTTGGTGTGTCTGAGGAGTCAATTTATGCTATCTCTGACTCTTGCTCCCACAACCATGCCAAATCGGTTCCAGCTCTTCCCCCCAAGTTCTGGCCTCCTCTCCGAGGAGCATGCTCTTTAGGTTTCCTGGGAATACGGGGTCAGGCTCACCCCTCAGGAGCGAGCATGCAGCTTTGCCACATAAAAAGGGTCCCTTCCAAGCCTTTCCTGGGGAGCCGAGCACCCCCCTCTCCCTTTGCGGGTCACTCTTCAAGTCCTACCTGTGTCACGGGATCTTAAAAAAACCATCAAATGAACAAAATGTTCTCATTAGGGTCTTCCATTACAGGAAGGTAGGAGCCCCCAGGCCCAGCCCGATAGAACACCTGGGATTTCTGCTGTGTCTTCCTCTCCTCCAAGGCTTGCATGGGCCTGGAGCTGAGAGGGCCACTCAAGGATGTGTTCCCCCTTCGGGGAACTGTCCCACCACAGATCACTTTTCCTCTACATCTGCCATCCAGCCCGCCTCTGTGCCACAATATGCTGTGTGCTCACCAAACTCTCTCCTTTTCCTTTTGGGCTATCCTGGTTAGTTTCATGTGTCAACTTGACTGGGCCACAGAGGTGACCAGATGTTTGGCTCAACATTATTCTGTGTGTGTCTGTGAGGGTTTTCTGGATAAGATTAACATTTGAATCAGTAGTCTGAGTAAAGCAAATTATCTTCCTTAATGTGTGTGGGCCTCATCCAATCAGGTGAAGGTGTGAATAGGCTTACCCTCCCATGAGTATGGAAAAATTCCTTCTGTCTGACTGCTTTTGACCTGGGACATTTGGATTTTTTCCCTGCCTTTAGATGCCATCTGCAATCCTGGGTCTCCAGTCTGATGACTCAGACTTTGGGTCTTGTCAGCCTCCATCATTGCATGAGCCAATTCCTTATAATAAATCTTTGTGCGTGTGTGTGTGTGTGTGGCTCTTATTGGCCTGTTTCTATGGAGAATCCCAAAACATGGGCCAAAAGGAAAACTACCTTTCTCAGCTCCCTTTCCATTTTGTTGGGGCCATGTGACTGGTTTTAGCCAATAGAAAATGGATGGAATTGATGTGACAAGAAGTAAGGGACTCTGAGAAGTGGAGCCACATAATGCGAGGGGGCCTGCGTCCAAGCCATTGCATGGAAGGCAGGTGCCTGGTCTGCGCTGAACACGCATAAGAAAGTTTGGTCTTGTTTGTTACCATGAGGTAGCCGGGACCCCCTAAAACTCTCACCATCCCCTTCAGTCCAGCCTGTGGTTCCATCCCAGGGTCACCTCTAATCGGCTTGCACTTTCCGATGGGACTGTCTAGGTCTCTTTTCGACATGCAATGTCCTTCCCTTTTCCCACACTTTTTTGTGGCAGAAGAGGTTTTCTTGAAGGGACATGCATGCACGCACACACACACACACACACACACACACACACAAGCAAATGGAATCGAAGAGCATTTCTGGGGAAAAGCAGTAAGAGGAAAGAAATGTCACTTTATATCAAAAATAGGCATAGTCCTTCACTGCTAAGGAATATGCACACCTCTCCAGGCAACATGTTTCTATTGGATCTAGTTCCTTGAAGACCAGAGGCAAATACTGCCTTTGACAGCCCAGGTCACTGGCACCAACTCCTCCCCGCCTCTTTCCCTTCAGGCAGTGCCAGATACATACTTTGTTGGACTTAGTGCAGAATGAAAATGTGGGGCCCCTTGTTCAAAAAGCAGGGGAAAAGTGCCATTAAATGCATTAAAATATCAAGATTTTTCCTTTATCCTACAGCCTTTCTGTACTTGGGATGATTTTTTAAATTGCTATTTAATGTTCTAAGTAAAGGAAATTTAAAATTTAACTTATTATGAATTTTATTGTTTATGTTGTGCAATGTTAGTTTTGAATGAAATACAAGAATATTTAATTTGTGAAATAATTGAAACTACTCAATTCATATCTTGTAGCTTGTACATGCCTACGCATTTTGTTTTTGCCAGAACAGTAGGATTCATGCAAAAAACTAATTTAACTTTTTATTTTACTTCTTGATGGACGCATGTTTTCCCCACACTCTGTGGAAGCCAGTGGCTTTCATGAAGCAATTCCTTTGAAGTCATTCTGGGTCTCTGTGGACTCCTACAGATTGTTGATCTACTGGATTCTGAATCGGGGGGTACACGAGTGCTGCATTTGGATGAGGCGGTCAGGACAGGATGGGCATGCATACTGCATGCGTTTCCTCTGCTCATGTGCATGCTCCATTGTCCCAAAGGACTTCACAAGTTGAAAGATGAAATGATTAAGAATTTCAAGAAGGTGACAGCCGAACACCCAACCAAGTGAAGGGCCCTCTGAACAGAGGGTCCTGTTTGACTGATTGGGCTGCATGCCTCTGGTGTGCCTCAAGGGTGTGCCTCAAGGGTACCTGGTACTTTACACCGAGACAAGACCTTCTCTGGGAGTGCCAGTACAAGGACCAAGCCTTACTCTTATGGATTCCCCAGCCCCTCATATGTTTGTATACATCAAAACTTAGCGCAGCGATTTTCAGTGCTACAAAAAGGAAAAAGGAAAAAGACAGGGCTTCTGGGTGGGTCAGTCGGTTAAGTATCTGCTTTCAGCTCAGGTCACGATCCCGGGGTCCTGGGATCGAGCCCTGGGTCAAACTCCCTGCTCAGCCGGGGGTCCTGCTTCTCCCTCTCCCTCTGCCGCTCCCCCGGGTCTCATGCTCTCTCTCTCAAATAAATAAAATCTTAAAAAAACAAAACAAAAAAAAGACATCAGGCTCCCAAACGGAGTCACTTGTGCCAAGCCCATGTTGCCAAACCAGTACTTAATAATTAACTTAATCATGGTTTCAATCTCTCCTAGGTTGAACCAATCAATCTGGAATTACCAGATTACCTCATTACTAGTGAGGTAATCTGCCTGACAGACCTCTGCTGTGCCCTAAAGGAAGGTGACCTTGGGGCACCTGGGTGGCTCAGTGGGTTAAAGCCTCTGCCTTCGGCTCAGGTCATGATCTCAGGGTCTTGGGATCGAGCCCAGCATCGGGCTCTCTGCTCAGCAGGGAGTCTGCTTCCCCCTCTCTCTCTGCCTGACTCTCTGCCTACTTGTGATCTCTCTCTGTCAAATAAATAAATAAAATTAAAAAAAAAAAAAAGGAAGGTGACCTTGCCTGAAATGACCCACTCTTCACTAGTAACTTTTGTCGGCTTTCTTATGCTTATGAAAGTCCTTCATTTCATATGGCTCCTCAGAGCTCCTTTCTATCTGCAACTGGGATGCTGCCTGACTCGTGAATAAGGCCACTAAGATCTTTAAAATGTACTCAGCTGAATTTTTTAAAGAAGATTTTATTTATTTATTTAGAGCCCACAGGAGCAGGGGGCGGGGCCGAGGGAGAGGGAGAGAAAGGATCTCCAGCGGACTCCTCACTGAGCACAGCGCCCAACACGGGGCTCAATCCCACGACCCCCCCCCCCCGCCCCATCACGACCTGAGCCAAAATCAAGAGTTGGATGCCCAACCAACTGAGCTACCCAGGCGCATGAACGAGCCATTTGTCTTTGTGCAAAGAAGACATTCCAGCATTTGCCCGAAGTTCTTACTGTGAACAGCCTCCTGGGAAGGAAGTCTCAGGATGAAGTCTCTGCCGCCCTCCTTCAGGCCACCGTGGTGAGCGCTGCAGCACTGCCCCCTGCTGGTGCCGCTGCAGCCGGCTTAAGGGAACCGTAAAGCTGGGGAGGAGGTCAGGGCTACGAAAACTTTCACTTGAACTGCAGCAAACCTGCATCTTGTTAAAATACAGACCCAATCAGCAGGTCTGAGGTGAGGACTGAGATCTTGCATTTTAAACAAGATTCTGGGAGAGTCTGAGCCCTTGTCCGCAGACCATTTTTTGGAGCAGGAAGGCACAAGATGTCCCCGGGCTCCCTGGTTCTGGGCCTGTTTTCTCCCACTTCCTGCCCTGCTCTGTTCCTGGACACCACACTCCTTCCCTTCTCAAGTTAATATGTCCGGTGGGTCCTCCCGGGTTCCCACGATCCCCAGGCACACCACTACGCCACCAGGGACCAGCTTGTCCCAGAAGGCAGCACAAGGTGACCACACAGAGGTTTGCAAGACCAAGAACTCTTGAGAAGTGAGAGGATGCAGCCTTCATATCTTGCCCTGGTGGTGGGAACTGGACCACTAAATTAGACCTGGGCCCTTTGGCCAATGAGCTCATTCCTTCCCCACCCGTATTCCATCAGTGTGCCCGGCTCTGTGCTGAGCGATTTACCTGAATGTGCTCCTTTAAGGAATGGGGGTGGGTACTGGAAGAAGAAATGTTTCCAAACCCTTTTTAAAAAAAAAAAAAAAGACTTTATTTATTTATTAGAGATAGAGCACAAGCAGGGGGAGCCAGTCAGGGGGAGAGGGAGAAGCAGGCCCCCCCACCAAGCAGGGAGCCCCACGCAGGGCTCGATCCCAGGACCCCAGGATCGTGACCTGAGCCAAAGGCAGACACCCAACCGACTGAGCCACCCAGGCATTTGGAGTTGAGATTTTATTTATTTGAGAGAGAGAGAGTGTAAGAGAGAGAGTGCGTGCACACAAGCAGTGGGGAGGGGCAGAGGGAGAAGCAGACTCCCGCTAAGCAGGGAGTCCAAAGTGGGGCTCAATCCCAGGGCTCTGAGATCACAACCTGACATTCAACAGCTGAGCCACCCAGGTGCCCCAGGGATTTGGATTTAAATGACTTCCTTGACCCTGTTAATTCTATACAATTCTGGCTGAGGCCAAAGCAATCTTAGAAAGGTCCCATTCTTTATCCTTACTTTTTATCCAAGAGTAACTGGGATCAACCTCCTCCAGTGCCTTGGGGCTAAGTTCAAGGGCACTTGTTAAAGGGGCAGCTCCTCCAACCAGAGAGGTGTGCTCTCCCCTCCCCCACCTGCTGCTTTTATCCCTCCCCCCTCATCCCTCCGAAGACTGCAGGGGCGGGGGGAGGGGACAGACGGCCTGGAGCCACCTGCATCAGCTGCAAAGTGGTAACCGCAGGCCCCTACT
>CM052893.1:55109742-55123823 GCA_028534135.1 Potos flavus
GCATCGGGCTCTCTGCTCAGCAGGGAGCCTGCTTCCCCCTCTCTCTCTGCCTGCCTCTCTGCCTACTTGTGATCTCTCTCTGTCAAATAAATAAATAAATAAAATCTTAAAAAAAAGAAAGAAATTCTAAATAAAATATTACCAAATCAAATTCATCAACATAATAAGATATGCTATAGGACTTATCCCAGGAAAGCTAAGATAGTTTAACTTTCAAAAAAATCTGTTTATGTAATTAACCACAGTGGCTAATTAAAGGGGGGAAAGCATAAATCGCTTCAATAAATGAAGAAAAAAGGTGAAATATTTATGACAACTTAAAAAATCAACCTAGTAGCTGAGAACTCTTAACCTGCTAGAATTTCACACATGCACACATACCACACATGGCACACACACGGTACATGTTAGCAAAAATGGTAGAGGAAGGGGCTCCAAAAGCTCTCTCATCAATAAAATCAATGAGAAAAGAGGGATAAAATAATCAGAAGCAACTTTTTCAGAATTCTAGAAATGAACCAAAGGCTTACAGAAATTCAGAGAGCCTTTATTCAAGAAGAATGGCCGAATCCCAGTAAGAATAGTGAGTTTTGTGGTATTTTAACTTGCCCTACACCCATCCTACTCTGTCTAGCCTCTCTCTTGCCTTTAAAACCAACAGCCCACAATTCCGGTGAAAGCCAACAGTGTGGCAGCCACTGGCAGGGCCGAAAGGGGTTGGAACTCCTTTGAAACTTCACTCTCAGAGTAGTTGATCTATCTGGTTGTTCCTTGAAAGACCCCACTTGCGAGGCTGTCTTTATTGGACCTGACTGGGAAATCACAGTGTAAAAGCCTTTATCCTGGGCGTGTTTGTCAAACACAATTAGAGGCAATTGATTAACTTTGCAGCTCTCTCAGGTATTGGATAATAGTTCTCTTATTCTTATTTTTCTGTTGAATCTAAAAGAAGAGAAGAAAGCTTCCATGAATAACAGATAGGTAGGGGTTATAGATTGGTTGTAATTCAGCAGGGCTCTGCCCCACAAATGTCTTTCCATTTCAGTTCCCAGGCAACAGGAGCAGCTTCTTTCTCTGTTGGGCTATTCTCTGGGAGAGGGTATGAATACAGAGTAGAAGGGTCTTTTTTAAAACTCAAGTTTGACTGTGACATTTCCATGCTTAAAATCTTCAAGGATAGGTGCTTTAGAGGGCCTGAAGGTGACTATTAATCCCGACATGACTTGGCTTCTGTGAATTTCTTCTGTCTAATTTCTAGCCTGGCCCCTCCCTTGCATCAATGCTGCAAGCTTCCTGAACTACTTATAGTTCCTCAAATTCACCCAGCCCTTGCTCAAGCTTTTGTATTTCCTGGAATCTCCCCTCCCCCACCCTCCTTGCTTGCCCAAAAACTCCTACTCATTTTTCAAGATTCGAACCAATTGTTGCTTCTCCAAAACCCCAAAACCACTTCTTAGGGATGAGACTCTCTCCTCCCCCATACATTACTTCTTTCTATCCCCTGTGAGATGGAGATGATTATTACAGAGAAGACTCGGAAATCAACAGTAGGGAAACCCATAAAATTTGTATTTCCCCATATTTTCTTCAGTCTTGGAGAGAGGGAAGTGACATGCCTAAGGCCATGTAACAAGTTACCAGCAGAGTTGAAGCTCAAGTTAAAGATGCTTTCTCTTTCCTTTGGGATTTGCTGATGCCCACTTGGGCACTCTTTAGGGCTTGACCTATTTTCTCTCCTATGTGCTTATACGTATCCTGGATTCTCTCAAACCCAAGACCACTGAATTTTGCAAGGCTTGCTAAGATGGCAACATTGGAAGGCTTGTTGGTACCTCAAGAAAGCCCTGTAATGAGTTCCACTTTTATGCTTATACCTAACATCTAGAACCACAATGGAAACCTCTGGAAGGCTGCATGATGTGAGGGAAAGAGCGTAAACTCTGGAGCCAGACATCTTAGGTTTGAATTCCAACACCCACCAATTACCAGTTTTAGAACCCCAGGAAAAGTAAACTTCCTAGACTCAGTTTCCTCTGTGAAAAATTGGATGCTCTTTTCATCACGATTAAATGAGTTAACCTTAGTAGATCATTCAGCACAAGGTCTGGCATACAGAAAGTACTCAATAAGTATTAGTCGACTTCTTTTGTCTCATACTGCTCGCTCCTCTTTCCCAGGCATAGGACTTTAATTTGACTGAATCAAGACAAGATCTCTTGGCGTAACTTTTTCCAGGTGTAAAATAAGAAGGAATTAATTATGTGATCTCTGTACCCCAAATAATACCTTCTTTCTCTTCTTACTTTTGACAATCTTCCCTTCAGGTCTGTGGACCCAGCACAAAGCCCGCCCAAGGGTGTGACTTGCACGACAGAGGTTTTGCTCTCAGAGGAAGTAGAGGGGAGTTGGGAGGTACCTGGGGAAATGCAAATTTGTGGCTAAGTAGGACTTCCCTGGGTCTGATGATTTCCAAGTTGCTGCTGAGATATAATTCCAGTGATGACGTGGAGAGAAGAGGCCAGTCCTACCTCAAAGAATGGTTGTAATTAGCATGTCTATTCCACAGATATTTTTAACACCTACTGTATGTCAGGTATCGTTAGGTTGGGGAAATATGAATATAAATAGAGCCAAGTGAAACTCAGTGAGGGGGTGGGTAGATTGACCTAAACTGAAGAGACCTGGTTTCTGGTCATTGCTTTAATAAAAACTGGCCAGATTGCCTCTGGCAAGTCCCTCAGTAGTAAGTGTTAACCTCTAAATCTCAGCTTTCTGATAGTGAGATGAAGGACATGGAAAAATAGCTTCTAAGGTTTTTTTGTGTGTGTGTGTGTGTGTGTGTGTGTGTTTTTCCCCGGATTTATATCTTCTCTGAAATTGAGCTCTGTATATTCAAGTACTGTCTGGAAATTTCTATCTGGATGAATGATAAACACCTTAACTGAACATATGCCAAGCCAACAAACTAATCTTATGCTCTTGCTCCCAATTTTGACCCAAAGTTATCTTTACCTCCTATACTTCCTATCTTAGAGACTGGCATTGCTATATGCTTGAAGACCATACCACCAATCTCAAGGCCGTTGCATATGGGTTCTTCTCTGTCACACCCCACATCCGATCAGTTGCCAAACTTTACCAAATCCACCTCTGAAATGAGTCTCCATTGGATCTCCTTCTCTCCTACCTCACTGCCACTTCTTTAATGGAGATGAGTATCTCTTTCAATCATCTCCCTATCTGTAGTTTTACCTAAATCTCTCCCATACTGTGCCTGAAGTAATTTTACTGAAGCAGAAATATGATTACTTACCTGCTTAAAACTTTTGATGGTTCCCATCAAGAGGATGAACCATTTTCCAAGAATGTGTTTAACTGTTTATGTGTGAAAAAGAGTTTTGATTAGGCGGAAGGAGGGACATATCTGTTGTTGGAGGGTCTCAGTTCCCTCGGTAGAGTATCCTTAGGAATGAATGAAAGACAAAACAACGAGGAAGAGAAGGGAACTAGCAAATATTGAGTGCCCATGCTATATCAAATACTGTACTTTATATCCACTATGTTGTTTTACCCCTTGGAAAATATATGAGACGTTTAAGGTCAGGTTCCCCCCAAAGTAGACTCTGAGCTGGAGATTTGTGAGCAGGAAGTGTACTGAGGAACATTTGTGAAATCAACACGTATGGGAAGTGAAGGACAAAGGACCGAGCAGAGGGAGAATTTGAACTCTGGAAGCAGTTGGAACAAAGGCCTCAGCTGACTATCTGAGGAGCTCCGGAGCTGGGATGGCCCGCCCCTAAGGGCTGCTCCAAATTGAGGCAAGGGGACTAGACTTTTATACTCTCTCAGTGACCAGTTGTTAGATGTAGCTGGTGCTCACGGAAGGAACTGCCTGAGGGTGGCTCCCAAGGAGAGACTGGACTGCAAGCCATCAGGCCCTGATGCTTCTGGAAACTGGGGAATGGTCGCTTTGGTTCTCAGTTCCGAGCAGCACATCATAACCTCCATTACGTGAGTAAACTTGTAGTGCACCGTTTTACAGATGAGAAAACGGAGTGTCACCGACAATGTGATTTATCCCAGGTCGTACAAGTAGTGAATGAAATCCCTGTAGTTACAATTCATATTTTTCAGACTCCGTGCTCCTCCGACTACAAATACTTCTGCAATTAGAAAAGCTTTCATTGACATCAGGTCAAACCTGAACCCTCGGGGACATCATAAGCTATCACGCACATTAATCATTAGAGGAAGAATTAGAGCCAACCCACAGTGGGGCCAAGTATTTAAGGTCTTAGAGATTTCTGAGAATAGACAGTGTAAGTTTCGAGATCTGTGGGGCCTCTGGGTGAAAGCCAGGACAACCAGAGCAGGACCATGCTTATGGAAGGCCCAGTATGGGTCTTTGTAGACGACGGGGAGCTGGAAAAGCCATCAAGGCAGCAATCACAGACCTGGGGGCTGGTGGCCAGAAGTGACCGGCAAGCTGGAGAGCTCAAAAGACTGATGGTAGTGGGACCAAGGGGGAGGGCAAAGAGAGGGCCTTAAGGGCAAATGGAGGCAGTTCCTAAGAAGAAGACAGGAAGTACCAAAGAAGTCAAGGGTCATAGATATTTAATGACAAATACATTAGCATATGGTGTGCAGAACTCAGAACGATGTAGGCTTTGCTAAGCAACGTGTGTCCTAGGCCAGTGTGGCATGAGGTGGTGGTGGAGCTTATATTCAAATGCTTTCCCTGTTCCTTATTTACTATGAGACCTCAGACAAGTTATTAGCTCTCTAGGACTCTGTTTCCTCGTCTGTGAATTGGGGGTAGTAATAGTAAGGTCTGGATCCAGCGCAGAGCTCGTGGGAAAGAGAAGCTGTTTCTGGTGTGGGATTCTCATATTCTTCCATGCCCACGCCCTAGCATACCTGTGTGAACAAGCCAAATTTAGAACCCAGGCTCTTAAAGTAAATTCTTGTGTTTTGAAGAGTTTGGGAAGCAACGTGGGAAGCACCATGATTGCCTCTCTTTCTCCCAGCTTTCTATCCCGGTGTGGAATGGTGGGGGCTCTGGGAGGTGGGTACATATTGGCAGAAGTCCCCGTGGGAGGTGCTAGCTAGAAGGAAAGCCGAGAAGGAGAGGTCTCAGGGTACCATCTGAGACTACAGAGTGTAATATCCCAGCCTCCTGGGGTCCAGACAAGACCAGAATTTAGCATTTTAATGGCCTTCCCCCTGGTCCTATCATCAGACGAGGGAGCTGGGAGGCATCCTTCTCAAAGGCTGTACAACAGAAACAGAAGCCTGCTCTCAACAGACTTCATTCGCTCCTAGAAAAATATCTCAGGATGGGACCCAGGGCTTGTCGTTTTAACTCTGTGATGTTGCTTAAACTAAGGAAGGACGCCTCTGTGTCCAGGTATGGTCTGCACTTTGACCCCATGGAATGCCTCCTACAGTTTAACGTTTTAAACAACTTCATGATCTTCTTTTGCTCTCTTTTCAAGGCAGGATAATTATTCATACAATATTCTTTAAGAAATCCCTGTTCATTAAACTAGGCAACAGCATATAATCATACACTTTTATGTATTACGTTAAATAAAAAAGAGCACAAAAGTGTGCGCAGAGCCGCCATTTTAATTGCAGACGTGCTCGTGGAAGGGGTAGCCTACTGAGGCAAGAGGAAACCTCACGGAAGCCACCGCCCCATAAGGACCATGGCTTCCACGCTGGACTCCAGCATCTTGACTGCCGTGGTTACGTAGAACTAGCCCAACTACTAGCTGTTTACTTGGGATGACACCCAGAGGCATTTTTTACTTGAAACTTCATAATACAGCAAAAGAATAAATTGAGAGGACCAGACTCATCTTACAGAGGACTCTACAAGTATTTTTACAGTCACGGTTAAATTAATCAATAACTGATTACTATGCTGTGTGATCTTGATCTCGACTTCAAATCCCTCCACGTGTAGATTTTGCGAAACTGAATCAGGTGTGGCTAACGGCTCAGTTCATATTTTCATTCTGTTTCACATTTTCTTTTCTGATTTATGTAATGGTATGGTTCCTGTTGGGTTTTATACGCTGATGTTTTTCTTTATGAAATGTGATTTTCTATACTGTTGAATTCCTTTACAACAGGGCTTTTAAATACTTGTCGCAGGAAATTCATCTCTCTGTCTTAAATTGCTGAAAGTTTTTAACGGCCTGTAACCTTCTTCTCTAATTTATGCTGCAAAGTTACTGTTGCCTCCCATGGGGAAGCCCAGGAATGACATTCATTGCCAGGGTGCCTATAGCATTCTCTGAGGATTGTCCCCGATCTTGACCACAAGGTAATACTTCCTGTGCATCACCTGCTGCAGCTACACGCGGTTCATCATTGAATCACTCATGCCCACTTTCAGGAAACGATGAAACCGAGAGATACCGAATACAAAATGGCCACCACATGTCAGGCTCTGAGCTGAGCGCCTTACTTGCATTGATGTCATTTAGTTTCCCACAACCCTGTGAGATGTTTCCTTATCTTTATGTTACCGATGAGGAAAGAAAGATTCAGGGAGATTAGGCAACTTGCCCAAGGTCACATGACTTATAAATGACAGACTGGGGACTTGAATCCAAGTGTCTCTGACCACAGAGTAGAGTTCTGAGCCAGCCTACTCTAGGGTCTCCTAGACGAAGAGTTGGAGATCTGCAAACTTGAAGGCAGTCGTGACAAGGTTAGAAGACTATGGAAGATTTTACTTTCTTCTTCTTTTTGTAAAAAAAAAAAAGATTTATTTATTTATTTTAGATAGAGAGCAGGAGGAGGAGCAGAGGGAGAGGGAGAGAGAGAATCTCCAGCAGACTTCCCAATGAGCACAGAACCTGTCCCAGGGCTCCATCCCAGGACCCTGAGATTATGACCTGAGTGGAAATCAAGACTCAGAAGCTTAACTGACTGAGCCACCAAGACGGCCCCTCTTTCCTCTTTTAAAATGTTCAATACTGTATTATATTTGCAATTTTAAAAAGAGGAGACAGAACCCTAATATTTAAAAATCCCATTTCCTACATATCCTGCTCTTAACTAGAAATGTTAATTTGATAAATTCATTCAAATGGTTGATAATTAAATGTGTAAGTCCTTGTTATGGTTCCATCATTAAGGGACGTTGAGAGTCATTCTATTTAAATCTGATAGAATGTTTTCCTCACGGTTAGCGCGGGGTCAGGCAAGTGCATGGAGAAGAGGAAGCTATCGGACTTCCTTACTGCGTGTCATCCCAGGGTATCCCTATACTGTCGCTCTCTCCACTGATGCTAGAGTTCTTCACTTGAGTCCCCTAGTCTATAGTTCCATTTTCCAAGCTGCTCAAGCGTCCTAGCTTTTCCTTCTTCCCTGGACTCCCTTCGGGTCAGCCTACACCATTGGCATGTCAATGCAGGAATCCCGCTACATACGTGGCCTGTGAACATCTCAGAAGGTCATTCAGTGACCTCATGGAGCACTCAGTCCCTCCTCCCCAGCTGTCTTTGTCTCTCAGGAAAGTGATCACTGGTTAGGGACTGGGACTATTCAGAAAGGAATGAATCCTCTTCTGAATCCTCTTGCTTGCCAGGCTTTGCAAGAAGAGTGCTAAGAGCCTTCTCTCTGTCAAGAGGCTTAGAGCTGCTGACGAGGAGGTCTCAGCTTGAGCTTTGTAGGAAGGGAAGTTTTGTAGGGCGACCACAGTCATCCAGGGTTTGTAGCATACTTTGCAAATTATTGTTATATTTATAACTCTATCTAAGAAAGTGGATCAGAGCTATGGGAGGCAGCTTTGGACATGCAGAAAAAGTTTGAGGTTGGTGACTCAACAGCACCGTTCCTGGTTCCTAAACTCGGTTCCTTCCTAGAAGGAGTGGAATGGCGTGGGCATTTCCCCCTCTGCGGCAGCTTATGCCAGTAGAAGGCAGGCCAGAAAACTACATGGCTGCCATGTAGGGTAATTTGGGGGTTACCAGGAAGCACCCCCAACCCTACCAAGAATGCTTCTCAAAGAGCTATGGGGCCTGTGGGACAAGAGAAATTTGGTCAGTCCAGGGAAGGCCCAGAAGGAAGAGATCCCCACATATTGACTCCGGGGTCTGGAAGGAGGGCAGGAGCATCAGTGGAACTGACAAGAGTTTGGAGAGGAGAGGTAACCTCAGATTACAGATGCTCATGGGTATCTCTCCTCAACTTCTAGATTCTAGTGTTCTGACCCGGATCGGAACCCTGGAAGAGGTGCTGATGTGGGAAACATGTGGAAGGCCTTGGAGAGAGCAATTTCAGCCTCACAGGCTAGGTAAGGGCCAGAAGGCACTGCCAGTGGCACAAGCCACACTGGGCCATGTCCCCAGCTTCCCTTTCTGAGCCCGGGTCCCTCAGCACATCCGTTTGCTCAGGAGAGTGGCTACTGGCATGAACATGTTGGGTAAAACCTGGGCCTCGGTCTGGGATGAAACCACCTCAAAATCTGGTTTCCCCACCTCCCACCCCCCTCGGCCCCTCCAGCCCCTACCCACCGGAGGGCTGTCTGCTCCACTGGTCTGCTCAGTCTCTGTATCGGACACCTGTCCCGTGGGCTTCCTCATCTCACCCAACAGAGCTGAGCCCAGGGTGTTTTTTCCAGTGATTTCCCCGGGCTGATTTTAGGCTTCGCAATCAGGTCTCCTAGGAGATGTTTCAGAATTTGGGGGAATTTTGTATTTTCATTTTGTTTTCGTGGGGTTTTTATTGTTTTTTTTTTATTGTTGTTGTATTTATTTATTTTTTATTTATTTATTTATTAGTTTTTCTTATTCCAGTGGAGGTGCTTATCCTGGGCTCCAAGCACCCAGGTAGTCTGGTCTGCCCCTGCATGATCCCTCCCTGTGGTGCTGGCTCATGTTAGAGGGACCTCTCTGGTCAGAGGTCTTGATGAGCACAGTCTTAAGCTGGGACGCCAGGATGCTGAGAGGCAGCCCAGCCCCAGGCACTTTCAGGCGCGTCACTTTGCGACCCTAGCCATAAAGTGTCAGGAGGGAAAGCAGCAAATCTTCGGGGGAATGTTACACCCTCCCGTTTAGGAGAGAACCTCGTTGTGCAGCCCACCTGACATCGGGGAAGCCTCTTTTCCATGGACATATAGTCCTCCTCAATCTCAGAATGGGGTTCCATATAGCCAAAGGGAAGGGAGTGCTGCTTTGTCACAAGCGATGGAAGTAAGGGGCAGGAAACGCTGCTCGCTCAGGATTCTCCTGTTGCCCATAGCTTCTTCTGTGCCAGAGGGAATGTTCCATGGATAACAGGCGATTGACCAACACGAGCCTACAGATTGGTAAAGGTTCTTGCCAAGTGTAATGGAAGTGGTACAGTGAATGGAGAGAGCAGAGACTCTGGAGTCAGGTAATGCAGGATTTGAATCCAATTCTTCCATTTTGGGCACTCTGAGCCATTAGACAAGTTATTTAGCAGCTCTGCACCTCAAGCTGTAAAATAGTGATAATTATACCTGCTTTTTCCCATTACAAAAATTAATGAAATAACTAGGTGGAAGCCCCAGGCATCCAGGGAGGTCAATTAGTAGGATTTCCTTTATCCTTACCTTCCTGAGTATTCATGGGGATAATGAGTACACTCCAGGGAAAGAGAAAGAGGCTTTGACCTGGAGTCAAGGTTCCCAAGTTTGGTCCAGTCCCTGCCTTCCATCACCACCACATCTGCTTCCTTCATAGGAAAGATCAAATAAGGTAGTGAATATGAAGGCTTCTGAAAATGGACTTATGAATGCGAGGCTTTATCACTTGTATATCTTTAGTTGTGGGTCTGTCCAAAGCTGCTCTTTATAGCTGATGGGAACAGCTTGGTGTACCAGATACAGTACAGGATAGATTGATTTTTGAATGTTGAATCAGCCTTGCATGCCTGGGATGCATTCCACTTGGTTGAAAACACATCACTTTTTATACATTGTTGAATTTGATTAGGTAATATTTTGTTGAGGATTTGTGTACCTATGTTCATGAGAGATATTGGCCTGCGGTTTCTTTTTTAGTGATATTTTTGTCTGGTTTTGATATCAGAATGAATTAGATATTGAATAGAGTGATTTAGGAAGACAGGGTAGAATGAGTGAGTTAGTATGCATTCTGATTTGGAAGGTTATTTAATTGTTGATTCAGTTCGTTAATAGAAATAGACTTATTTAGGTTGTCTATTTCATCTGTGAGTTCTGGCAAATTATGTCTTTCAAGGATTGGTCCATTTCATCGATGTTATCAAATTTGTGGCCTTGAAGTTGTTCATAGTTTTCCTTTATTGTCCTTTTTTTGTCCATGGTTTGGTAGTGATGCCCCCTCTTACATTTCTGATATTAGTAATCCGTGTCCTCTTTTTTCTTTTTTTTAAATTTATTTAGCCTGGCTAGAGGTTTACCAATTTTGTTGGTCTTTGCAAAGAACCAGCTTTTGCTTTCATTAATTTTTCCCTATTAATTTCTTGTTTTCTACTGTAGTTTTTATTATTTATTTTCTTCTGCGTACTCCGGACTTAATTTGCTCTTCTTTTTCTAGTTTCCTAAAGTGAAAGCTTATATTAATGATTTTAGGTATTTTTTCTTTTCTATTATATGCATTCAATAGTATCAATTTTCCTCTAGGCAACACTTTTTTTTTTTTTCTTGCTGAATCCCACAAATTTTGACAAGTTCTGTTTTCATTTTCATTTTGTTCAAAATATTTAAAAATTTCTCTTGAGATTTCTTCTTTGGCCCATGTGTTATTTGGAAGTGTATTGTTTAATCTCCACATGTTTTGGGATTTTCCAGGTTTTTGTTGTTGTTGTTGTTATGGATTTCTAGTTTAATCCCTCTGTGGTCTGAGAGCAGACAATGTATGATTTCTATTTTTCCAAATTTGCTAAGATGTGTCTTATGGCCCAGAAGGTGGACTATCTTCGTGAATGTTCCATGTGAGCTTGAGAAGAATGTGTATTCTGCTGTTATGGGGTGAAGTAGTCTATAGGTGTCAGCTGATTCATGGTGGTGTTGAAGTCGATGTTGTCCTTACTAATTTTCTGCCTATTGGATCTGTCCATTTCTGATAGAGGGGTTTTGAAGTCTCCAATGATGATAGTGGATTCATCTATTTCTCATTGTAGTTCTATCAGTCTTTGTCTTAGGTATTTAAAGCTCTGTTGTTAGGCACATATACGTTAAGGATTGCTATGTCTTCTTGGAGAATTGACCCCCTTTTCATTATATAATACCCTTCTATTTCTGATAACCATATTCCTTTCTTTGAGGTTTGCTCTGTCTGAAATTAATATAGCAACTTCTGCTTTCTTTTGATTAATGTTAGCATGTTTTCTCTTTCTCTATCCATTTACTTTTAATCTTTATGTGTCTTTATACTTAAAGTGGATTTTTTAGAGACTACATAGTTGGGTTTTGTTATTGTTTTGCTTTGGGTTTTTTTTTGAATCATATTTCAATTTATTGGCATGGTCTGTCTGTGAACAAGACAGGTGTTTTTTTTCCCCATGAAGGGAGATAGTTTTCGATCTGCCCCAACATGTGCCCACATATCTTCACCTGGAAAATGCAGCATTTCAAGCTTCAGTCAGAGTAGATTATTCCTTTTTCACTTTCACAACTTTTTTTGCTGCTGCCGGAAGTCTTGTCATTTGTTTCGAATTCTGCCGTCAGTGCATCTCTCACTGATTTTGCACAGATCTGGGAGATTCAGATGTAGCTGAGTCCAGTCTGTGGCCAGTACGCCACCATGATGCCTGGAGAGCGAGTGCCTCTGGCCAACTCGCAAGGACCTGTCAATGGGGAGCATCGTGGGCAGCCCAGCTACAGGAAGATCAAGCCTGAGCAGCAGAAGGGACAAGGCTCTGGATTTGCCAATCCTGCCACCTCTTGCCCTGATCCACCTCTCGAATGGCCCCTGCTGTCCACCAGGAGCCAATAGGATCTTGTTTTTCTGATCCATTCTGACAACCTCTGTCTTAATTGGTTCACTTAGACCACTGACATTCAAAATGTTTCTTGATATTGTTAGAATGATATTTACCATATTTGTTACTGTTTTCCATTTGTTGCCCTTGCTCTTTGTTGCTATTATTGCCTTCCACTCTTTTTCGGCCTTTTGTGGTTTAGTTGAGCATTTCATTTTCTCTCCTTTCTTAGTATGTACATCATACTTTTTTTTTTTTTTTACTTTTTTTTAGTGGTTGCTCTAGATTTTGCAATATACGTTTACAACAATCCAAGCACATTTTCAAATAACAGTATACTGCTTTATGCGTCGTGTACCTTATATAAGAAAATAATCCTAATTCCTCTCTCCTATCCCTTGTATCATTGTCATTCATTTCACTTATATTTAAGCATTCAGAAGCATATATATACGTTAGAAATATACATAAGCACACATAATTGAATACATTGTTGTTATTATTATTTTGGACAATGTGTTATCTGTTAGATCAATTAGGAGTAAAAAAAATAAGTTTTTATTTTACCTTCACTTATTCCTTGTCTGAGGCTCTCCCTTTCCTCATGTAGATCTGAGTTTCTGACCTATATTATTTTCTTTCTCCCTAAAGAACCTCTTTGAATATCTCTTACAAGGCAGAACTACTGGCAAAACATCCCCTCAACTTTTGTTTGTCCAAGAAAGTCTTTATTTCTCCTTCACTTTTGAAGGATAATTTCTCAGCATTCAGAATTCTAGGTTGGTGGGGGGGTTTTCTTTCTCTCAACTCTTTAAATATCTCACTCTGTTCTCTTCTTGCTTCTAGTCACTTTTTTTTTGGGTTAAAGAAATATGCAACATCAAAGACATACATTGCAACCTCATTTACTGGTCAGTGACATTATGACTTTTTGCTGAATAAGATGGTAGTTGTTAAATCCTGGAATGCTACTTCCCCAAATTCTGCGTGCTACTCACAACATCAAGACCACAGTCAGGATACACTTTTAAGTTTAATCTGAATCGTTACCTTTTCTTTATCACTTTCTCACATCCAGATAATCAACAAAACATTAAACCAGAGCTCTCATTCTATCATTGGCCAATAGGCTCCTACCCTGGTTCATTTCAAGCTACCAACATGGTGTCATTGAAGGTGATACAGCCGCCCGTGTGATATCTGATATTTTACTCCCACCATAGAGATACACTAGATGTAAATGTCCTCAAGACCATAGATGATAATAAAATGTTGTGAACTAATTAGGAAGTAATGAACTTTGAGTTTTCCCCTTAGTTATTATTCCCTCATTTACAATGAACTAAATATAGTAAATTCATATAATTCGAATTCTTAATAATAGTAATATTTATCAACCACCCAGCTTGCAAGATTCCTGAAAATTTAACAATCGGCTCTCACTAGTTGGTACATTCTGGCTCCCACACACCACGAGGTAGTATTGTGGGGAGGATGCTTGGGTGTCACATGAGGGAGGGAGAAAAGCGGAAAAGCAGGTAGGATAAAAGGTAAGTTCCCATTTATCAAGAGCTCTCATAACCCTAATTTCCTCAGGAAGGCCCGCTGGACAGTGCTTCTGATCTGTTAAAATGGGTTTTATTTTTTTTTTTAAGTTTTTTTTATTTATTCATTTGAGAGAGGGAGAGACAGAGAGAGCACAAGCAGGGGGAGCAGCAGAGGGGGAAGCAGACTCCCTGCTGAGCCAGGAGCCAGACGTGGGGCCCAATCCCAGACGTGGAGATCATGACCTGAGCCGAAGGCAGACGCTCAACCATCTGAGCCAACCAGGTGTCCCTAAAACGGCCTTTAAAAACAAGAGGCTGGCCCCTCAAAATCTCTTCCGGAACCCTGGCAAAGGTATCTTTCCAGTGTTTTCATTTTTACACCGTAACCCATGAAAAAGTATGTGTTTCTTCTGCCAGTTTGAGTCCCTTCCCCTCCACAAAAAGTTAGACACAAGCTCTGACGTAAAGGTACCCCCTCCAAACACGACCCAGGGCTCCCTAAATTCCGCCACACTGCACCCAGCAGGGGAGCTGGCTTTGTGCCAGCTGATCCGCCCTTGCCCTCCCCATGTGTCTGTGGCTTTGGCA
>CM052893.1:55132414-55153142 GCA_028534135.1 Potos flavus
AGTGTCAAGAAGAAAATAGTGTCTCTGGATCTGCCCGAAGGGGGGTCTCCACGCTATCTGGAAAACGGCTATACATTTCATCTGGAAAACCTGAGCCTGGGGATCCTGGAAAGCAGGAAGGAAAATGAGGGCTGGTACTTCATGACCCTGGAGGAGAACTTTTCAGTTCGACACTTTTGTCTGCAGCTGAAGCTCTATGGTAATCACGGGGCTTCCCCCGTCTGCAAGGGCTTGGGGGGCGCCTGAGATCATCCCTTACCTAAGGATTTAGGCGTCTCTCGGGAGCAAGGGTATCCAGGATTGGGAGCGACTTGAAAGATCACCTCGTCCAGGGTGTTTGAGCTGTGCTTTCGGAAGAGGTTTCAGAGATTCACAAATGTTTTTGTCCAAATTGCTCATTGATGGTAGTTGATTAGCACTAGTTAGCCCTACCCCCACTTCCCAAAGGAAAGGGACCCAGCTGCCTATGGGCCACGGGGGTCCCAATCTGCAAATAAGACTTGGTTTGAAAAAAAGTTTTCTTCCCCCCGATTGTTTGAATGTTTGAATACCACAGATTGAACCCAACCTCTTTTCCGTTGCTGAGGACACTGAAATCCAGGGAGAAGTGGTTGGCTTGTGCTTACACAACTCCTCATGGGTGGTTCCCCGCGTGGGGGCCCAGGAAGAGGAGACTGAATCAGCCCACGCACCACTCGCACACCCCGTGTGACCGCATCTACCTGGTGGAAAAGCACATTTTTCTCATTGAAACAGAGGCTCTAGTTATAAAGTCGCTTAGCTGCGGAACTTGAACTAGAATCTAGGCCCATCGGAATCCAAGGCCAGTGCTTTTTTGAGCCTCTTTAACTACCAGCCCTTCTGGAATGCACCCAGAGTTTGTGTCTCTCAGGCCCAGAGGCTCTTTGAATTTCCAGGAATCCTGACAACAGCCATGTGGGTTGTCCTGCTTTCTCGTAGAGCGACTTCCTTATCTTTGAGATGGCACAGGGAGCCCCACCAACCCAGCATTTCTTTGAAATCCTCAGGAAAGACAGCAACACCCTCCTCCGCCTTCCCCTAGTCCCAGCACCCCCCTTCCTCTGTGTAGTGTATGCAGACTCCCCCCAGCCCTCTGCCAGGTACCAGACAGCTCTGACTCCTCCACTAGTGGCCCTAGGGACGACACATCATGCCTTTCCTAGAACAGTTCACTGCCTTTGTCACATCTTGCCACATAAACTCTTACCTGGGAAGATACGGTCTCTGCAGCCATGATATTCTTCTCAAGCCCAAGAAAGAGGCTGGGTTTCAGAGTCAGACTGATCTCTGATCTCGCCGTGAATGATATTATGTGAGACACTCCACCTCTCTGGGACTCCGTTTCCTCATCTGTCAAATGGGAATACTTATAACTAAGGTTTAATTGTTGAGAAAGTTGTCGAGAAGATTAAAGACTATGATAAATGTAAAATTCCAGAATCATGCCCATCCTACAGTAGTTGTTAAATAAATACAAATTGCCCCCTTGCCTTGGCTCTTTCACAGCGTTAGAGTGAGGTCTCCCCTAGCCCCCCCAATCCCTCCTCCACACACAGACACACACACACACTCCAGGTAAAACCCCACCAACATGTCATTCTTTCAGGTCTAGAGGTAAGACTTTACCAATGACAATTAAACCACACAGGATTAGTTTGCAGAGAATGCCACGGGTCGAAACAGAAGATTGGGAGCATCAGCAAGAACAAGTGGATTTCTTAACAGTAGGGGTGGGAGGGAACTAAAAGAGAAATGATTTTTCCCTGTTTTGTCCCGAGGTTGTACCGGAAAGGAGTATAGTAGAGAGAGAGGGGGCTTTGGGGAAACCGGCAGATCCCCACCGGAAATAAGTCACACGGCAGACCCGCAGGGAAGGAAAAGCACCGCGCGGCTGCATTTTCTTCTAACAAGAAGGTCAAGTTAGAATCCCAGGGGGTTCGCTCCGGTGATGGCTTCCCTCCTCCCCCTCTTGACAGAGCAGGTCTCCACTCCGGAAATTAAGGTGCTGAACTGGACCCAGGAGAACGGGAACTGCAGCTTGGCGCTGGCCTGCGACGTGGAGAAGGGGGACTCCGTGGTCTACAGCTGGAGCGAGGAAGCGGCTACGGACCCGCGCGTCCCGGCCAACAGCTCCCGCCTCCTGCACCTCCGCGTCGGCCCTCAGAATGTCAACGACGTCTACGTCTGCACCGCGAGCAACCCCATCAGCAGCCGCTCGCAGGCCTTCACCCCGAAGTCCCAGTGCAGGCCAGGGTCTTTAGGTGAGCGCTCTGGTGGGGGCGGCGGCGGGGGTGGCACGTGGATGACGCGGGCTCAGTCCTCACCGGGACTAAATCCTCTGCGATATGATAAGAAATGATGGAACCAGAGCCAGAGTGCAGGCCTCCCGGTTGTGATTCTTCCTCTCCACTCCTGTCTTGAGTCCGAGCAGCAAGCGTAGCTGGGTGAGAGAGGGAAGGTGGCAGGCCCCAACTCCCCAGTCCATACGCCCCTAATGGTGGGACGGAGTCTGCACCATCAATGAGTACCGCTGACCATCTGTGCACAGCAAATCGGGCATGGGAGGGATCCATGATCTCGGCGCTCCAGCAACAGGTTGTAAAGCTAAGACGTGAAACATTCGCTCAATAATGCAAAGCAGGATATAATAAGGGCCAGATTTTTTGGAATTTTTTATGGAATGGGCCGTGAATCTCATAGCGAGTCAGAAGGCGGCCGGCGGGGGGAGGGGGGGGGTCAGCTCTTGCACTGAGATCTGGACCGTGAAGTTTGGGGGTAATAATAAATCATACAGTACTTTGTTATTGGCCAAGCACTTTCAATACTATGACCTCTTTTGATCCTCCCAATAGCCTTACCAGATGCGTGTTATCATCATCTTCTTCATTGTACAGATGAGGAACTTGAAGGTTGTAGCACTTAAGTACCTGCTCAAGTAGACTTGGTGTCTATGGAGGAGGCTTTCTAGAGTTTATAGAAGGTGGCCCCAGGGACCCTTGACCCAATGCTACTCTGTTTACTTACAAGGATAAGGTCACTTAACCCGTCTAAGACTTAGATTCTTTATCTAAAATAATAACAACTGACAGATCTTAATGGTTTACTGTATGTCACTTAGGTGGCGTCTCATTTAATCCTCACACCAACAAATAGTATTCGTATTCCCACTTCATAGACGAGGAAAGAAAGATGTCAAAAGGGCACACACGGAGCAAGTTACAGACCTGAGCTGTCTGATCCTGGAGTCCTCCCAGGAACTAGCGGAAGAGATAATGCACAAAAATCGCAGGGTTTTTTCTTGGGGGCACAATCTTCTGTGCGTATAGCAACTGTGTTAGAGCAAAGACAGGGCATCTAGTGTTTTGCCCTGGCCTATCTCAAATAAAGAAGAACTCTCTTCGTGCTTCTCAGTGTGGTTTAAGAAGAATTTCATGAGTGCGTTCCAAAGTCTTGATAGGTCATGAAGCTTCGCTAGGGGCGCTTGGCTCAGGACATTCTAAAGACACACGTGAAGATGCTCTTACTTACCGAGGCTACGTAAAGGACCAAGTATGCACAACAGGACGGGATTTATCGAGTATGGAGCAGGCCCTTGTGAGGGGTGAAGGAACATGAAGGATAGAAACATGGCACCATGAGAAAGCCCCATCAGGATCTCCGCTCAGTCGTTAGGAGAAGCACCTGACATGAGGCAGCCTTTTCACTGTCCTGGGCCCCTGTTTCATCATCTGTCAAATGAAGAAAGTGACCTAGTGAAGTTCTGTCCAGAGTCCATATTCTGTGATTCAGTTTGCACGTACATTCATAAGAAGTGCTAACAAAAGGTTACGACGAGTGTTAGCCCGCTGCCGCTGCTGGGACAAAGCATCATAAATGGGGAGGCTGAAATACCCAAAACGTACGGTCTCACCGTCTGGAGGCCAGAAGTCCAAAATCCAGGTGTTGGCAGGGCTGGTTGGTTTTTCTCCCCTGAGGCTTCTCTCCTGGGCTTGCAGAAGGCTGCCTTCTTGCCGCGTCTCTGTGTCGTCTGTCCTCTGGGCACACACATCCTGGTGCCTCCTTGTGTGTCCAGATTGCCTCTTCTTATAGGGACACTGGTAAGATTGGAGTAAGGCCTACTCTAATGGCTTCATTTTAATTTAATCACACATTTTAAGATCCTATCTTCAAATACATTCACATTCTGAGGTACTAAGAGGGCTTCAACATAGGAATTTGGGAGGGATAGTACGCAGCTCATAGCGCTACTCTGCCGACCTCATTTTAACTTGATTACCTCTTTAAAAACACTGTTTCCAAAGACCCGCATTCTGAGGACTTCAGCGTATGAATTTTGGGGGAAACATAATTCAATCCTTTTTTTAAATTAAGTTAAAAAATTTTTTAAAGACTTTATTTATTTACTTGACAGAGAGAGATCACAAGTAGGCAGCACAAGAGGTTGGCAGAGAGAGAGGGGGAAGCAGGCTCCCCGCTGAGCAGAGAGCCCGATGCGGGGCTCGATCCCAGGACCCTGAGATCATGACCTGAGCCGAAGGCAGAGGCTTTAACCCACTGAGCCACCCAGGCGCCCCATAATTCAATCCTTAACACGAATGGAGATCCCTCCTCCCTGCCTCCACGGATGAGAGAACACAGCACATCAGAAATCGCATAGCTGGTCTGTGGCGTGACTCCCAGTACACCAGGGAAAGCAAGACAGAAAGCAGAGTTTTATTAGTTTATTGATTTGCGTTTGCAAATGAATATTACTAGTTCTTAAAATACTGTGCTTAGTTTGACAAAACTTTTACTGAGCTTCTACTACGTTCCAACACTGTGCTGGGTGCTGAGCACACAAAGACCAAAAAAAAAGACATGATCCTTGCCCTTAAGGAAGGAGATCGTTCTGTAAATAACTGATGCTAAGTTGTGTGGTGTGACGGGCAGAATGGAGGTAAAAAGGGGAAGCAGTGATGGACACTATGTGGAGGAATCCGAGAGAGCATCACAGAGGATGTGACGTAAACTGGATTTTGAAGAATAAACAGAAATTACCCAAGCAGATAAAAGAAAGACATTTCAGGCAGAGGGAGAAGCAGAGGCAGCTGGGCCTTGTCCTGTATTATCCTACAGGCAATGGGAAGTAAGAAAGCCTTTTAGGTAGAGGAGTAACATGATCGGCTTTGCCTTTCCGAGAGAAAATTCTGTGGTGTGGAGAATAAGTGGGGGCAGGGCAGAGGCAGCAGAAAGAGAAACTAGCTGTGGGGAAGAGCCACCATTGCAGTGAGCCATCAAGAGATGACAAGGCCTGGACCAGAGCAGTGACCATTAGTTTAATGAAGACTTCATACAAGGGACTTTCCAGCCTTGGGACCAAGTGGTGGGGTCTGAGGGTTTATTAGAGGTCTCTTCACCAGGCCATTTTTCTAATGACATTTGCCCAGGCTCTCAGTCATAGATTCATCCTTCTTCCGATTGCCACGTCATTGTTCTGCAGTAAGAAGCATCTTAGTGTCTCTCGCTATGAAGCATCTTTGTTGTCACGCCCAAGTCTCAGTTTCTCCAGAGCACTCTTGGGGAGTCACGCGAAGCATGCTCCTGTGGGGCAGTCGTGTGTGACCTGCTGCCGCCCTTCATGACCATCGTCTGCGATGGTTGCATCTACGCCGGAATGGATAACACAAAACCTTCAGTAATTCAGCTCAAAGGGAATGCCCCTGGAAGCTCATCTTGAAAAGAGGACCCTTTTCGGTAGATGAGCAGAAAGTTGGCTCAGCAAGTCTGCGTTAGGTCAGAGGAAGAGACAAATGACACCTACCAGTGAGCCCCAGGGGCTCCCCCTCGCTCACAAGGCCTTTCTAATAATGGGAGCACCCATTGCTACAGAAGCATCTAGACGTACCACGCACAGAGGCGGGGCCCTTTTCCTGGTGCTCCCAGTCCAGAAAGCATGACAAGAGTGGTGGGAGGATGGCACCTGGCACCTCTCACGGGGCTTGTCACAAGGCCACCGCTGCTGCGAGGGAAGCTGAGCGAGGTAGTCCTTAGCTGGACAGCCGTGTGACTGGACACGGTTTGTGCTGCCACGGAAGTGTGGGGGCAAACCGTGGGCACAGCTGGGAGCCGCTTCCCCACGACGCTGGGTGGGACAGGCAGGAGTAAGGGGTTTTCCTGTAAAAGTGTGTACTCGGATGGTCCCAGACCTTAAATGAGTGCACAGTTTGTGTGAGCATCCTTCCCCCACCCCAACTCTGAGAGGAAGCCATCATTAACAAGAAGGCGTTTGGGTTTTTTTTTTTGAAGATGGCTGCCTTCTTCAGGTAGCGTCTTTCAGACTGCCTTGCTGACAAAACCACATGAAAGGCAGGAAAGAGATCTGGCATTCTCAGACCGTTATGGTCGCATCTCGGATCTCCTGGGGGCCAACTATATTTGTTTCTCACAGTCTTTTTGGTGTACTTCTTTATCTCCTTAAAGAATAAGTTTTGGGGACTTGAGGAGGGAGAGAAGTGTTTGTGTTTCTGTGGCGGCAGACTTTGAGAGAGAAAAAAGGCCCTCCGGCATTTTCCTTGGAGGCATGTCTACTCGTCGAGTGGTCACGGTTTATTTATTTATTTATAAAAAGATTTTTATTATTTATTTATTTGACAGAGGGAGAGAGATCACAAGTAGGCAGAGAGGCAGGTAGAGAGAGAGGGGGAAGCAGGCTCCCTGCTGAGCAGAGAGCCCGATGCGGGGCTCGATCCCAGGACCCTGGGTTGTCACGGTTTAAACCACAGCCAAGGGGGTAGAGAACCAAAGGGTGGGAACTCCTCGTAAATGGCACTGGAGTTCTCAACCGGCCTCCTTGGCTGCTTCAAAGAGGCTCCAGGGGAGAAAAGGCCCCAACCTCATGTATAGGAATATTCAGACTGGGTTTCTTTGTGCATGAATGATGGGGCCCATGGGCCCCAGAACAACATTTCTCTGATTGCTGAGCAGCGCCATTCGGAGAGTCCTCACTGAGGAAGAGGAGGGAGAGCTGGAGACTTCTGTCACAGGAAACGGTGGTTTGAAAATGGGAACACAGGTGGTGCTGAGGGCGCAGGCACACCCTCTCTTCCTGGCTCCGTGTCATTTTTGTGAGGCATGTGCTAAGTAGGTCATCGCTCATTCCCTTCCATTCCCGCTTTGAGCCTTTCAGAAGTGACCCTGCATTCCTTCTGAGACCTTCTAATCCTCAGCGTCGTGATCATTCTTAACCAAAGGATACAGGACAGCCTTCCCCCAGCTTTGCCCTGTGGCTTCTAATTTAATTTACCTTCCTTCATTATATGCTTCTGAAGCGCCCCCTAACCCTACATTGTATCAGGTGGGGGGCAGGGCAAATAAAGCATAAGGAACAGGGTCTACCTTCAAGAATTCACAATCTAGGTGGGACTTCTACACATGACTAGGTAGAAAAATATCATCATCTTAAGAAATGTCTACTAGAATTCTTCTTGTACGGAATAGGGTAACTTAATTTAAATGTTAGAGGGCAGAAGGTGGGACCCTCCCCAAGGAATCCAGCTGCGGGTTAGATGATTCTGGATGAGAAAGGGGACCGATGTGGCTTGTGCAGCTATAGGAAGAGAAAGAGAGGGTCTGAGCCTGTCAGATGGTGGACAGCTGCCTGATTCACCACGGAATCTGCTCCCTCTGACCTTTCAACTCTTCAGTAGAGGATTCACACCCACAAAATTCTTGGTGTAAGTTTCTGGCTTTCGTGTATGGAAACCGATGAAGGCACTGAGCCTTGCTCCCGGGAGAGCCCAGACTATAGCAAGCACAGCCACACGAGCAGAGACTTGGAGGACCACGAGGAAGTTATTACCGGAAATTGTAGGAATCATGGGCAGCCTGACCCCAATAAGCCATAAAAGTAGCATTTTGCCCATATTTATCCAAATTGCTAAGGGTATAGGGTTCCTGACATTCAGTTTCCTCATAATCACTAGATAATGGGACCAGATAGGTGAGCGCCAAGTGCAAGACCACTTAGACCTGCTAGATCGGGAAACTGAGTCATAAGCAAAGGACAGGATGAGGCTGGAGTGTCTCTGAACACCAGGGAAGGGACCTCTCTGGATGTGAGGTCAAACCTATCTTTTGTCCTTCCAATGAATCAACAGGACCTACTGTGTGCCAAGTCCTAAGATAGAAGAGGTAGGGATATGGCCTCCGGCCTCTGCGAGGCCAGCAGCTAGATGGGGGAGCAGAGGCTAGTGGAAGGAGCCGGCATTTCTACACCCCATTTATGCTCCAGGCATCGCTCTGGGCACTTCCCACAATTACTTCCTTGGCTCTTTAGAAAGACTCTGGGAACTAAATATAGTTGTGCTCATTTTGCAATCGAGGAGACTGAGGCCCCCGAGGTTATGACCAGTCTGTCTGAGGTCACCGAGCCATCGAGCGGTAGGTCCAGAACCTGAATCCACCTGTCCGGTTCCAAATGACCTCGCTAAAAATGGTCTACACAGCAACGGTAGTGTCACAGCTCAGACATAAACCAAGGTGCTGCAGAGTCCCAGGGAGAGGGAAGAATGGGAGTTGGAACAGTCGGGGAAACTGAGGCAGAGGGGGTAGGACCGGCCTGGGGGTCAGCACTGGGCAGGCCTGGTGGGCAGCCGAAGGTTGAGGAAGGGGAGGGGGCACAGCATGGGGGCAAGAATGGGCAGGTGTCGGAGGGAGGATGTCGATGGCCTGGGCACCTCCCAGAGCTTTGCTGCTATCATACTACACTTGACCCCTGAACACACGGGTTTGAACTGGGCAGGTCCATTTATATGCAGATTTTTTTTGCACAAATACAGTAATGGAAATGTATTTTCTCTTCGTTGTGGCTCTCTGACATTTTCTTTTCTCTAGCTTACTTTATTGTGAGAATACTATATACAATCATACAACATACAAAATGTGTGTTAATCAACTGTTTATGTTCTCAGGAAGGCTTCTGGCTAACAGTAGGTTATTAACAGTTAAGTTTTAGGGGAGTCAAAAGTTATATATGGGTTTTTAACTGTGTTAGGGGGCTCAGTACCCCAACCCCCACATCGTTCAAGGGTCAACTGTAGTTAGAGCCTCAGTGCTATTACTTTACTTAGAATCCTGGTGTTTCAGGTTGACCCCACCATTCATTACCTTGGGGTAACTCACCCCGAGCCCATAAGCCTCTCTGATTCTCCAAGAAGTCTGTCTTCAGCATCCAGCCACGTTTCTACCCCTAGACCAAGCTCTAGTATGTGAAGGTCTCCGCGCCTGCTTCCTTATGCACAAAATCAGAGTAATGAGAATAACTACCTCGTAGGATTGTTGTGAGGATTAAATCCATTAATACACAGAATGCACTAAAAATAAAGCCTGGGCCACTGACAATGCTCCCTCGTTGTCTGTTATAATCTCGGTAAAGCTGGTCTTGTTCGCTGGGGCATCGAGTCTCATGCACTGTTTTCCAAGGTACTGCTCCTGGCTTTGGAAGGATTTGGCGAAGTGGGTACAGGAGAGAAAGGAAAAAAAAAAGTCGCTCCATGACTTTGAGCCTGGCTGACTGCTCCTCTAGGACCCGTATTAAACACCGGGATCCCTGAGAGGAAAGCAAACATGCTTTTCTTCTAGTTCCGGTTCAGTGGGTTCAATACGGTTATTTGCATGGGAGGACAATAATAGCACTATTATGTTTATTTTTAAAGAACAAAAGTCTGTCGTTCTTCCTCCCAGCGTCACATGAGCGTGGGGTGGGGGGACAGCAGGTGGAACCCGCGTGTTCTCTCCACCGAAACGGATGCAGGAGCCCTCGGAGACTTAAAACCAGGGAGACGGGCACGAGACGTTGGCCTGGGACAGACAAAGAGGAGTCTGATTTTGGGCACGCGGTCATCCAGGCGCAAATCAAGCATTTGAATAGAAAAATCCTTGGAAGTTAGGACATTTCCATAGGCAATTAGGAAAGTCAAGATGGTGAGAGAAATTAGGATAAGAGAAGGGGCAGGAAATCGTCAGCGGTCTGCAGCTGCTGTCTGAAGCCATCAGAATAGATGTGTCCCCGAGAGAGAATATAGACAGAGAACACAGGGCTTGGTCTCCCCACTTCCGCGAAGGATGTTTTTAAACTTACAGTACTGTTGACATTGCCCTTCGACTTTTTTTTTCAGAAGCAACTCAATGGGGTCTGTATGCTGGGCTGTTCCTAGGGGGCATCGTCGGTGTCATCTTGATTCTCGAGGTCGTAATACTGCTGTTGAGAAGAAGAGGTAGGTGCCTGACGATAAAGAGATTCGTATCAGACTCTGCGGTAAGCGGGGAACCTCTCTGTGCAGGCAAAGATTTGCTTGCCCCACTCTGGCTTTCTACCCGAAACGCCTTTGCAATAACACTGAACACACATACCTGGGGCCTTGCTCAATTCAGTCTAATTCAATATGTCCTGATCCCTAGTTAGGCCTTGGGGTTGGAAGGAGGGGTGAGCCCCAGGGGTTGAACGTGGGGGACACGATGCAGATGGTTCAAGTTCAGTAGGACCAGCACTGCAGGCGAGGAAGGTTCAGGATGCTGACGGGGTCCAGGCAAGACAGCTGACAATGTTGACGAGACACAGAATCCGGGGGACTCTTGGATCTCGCTCAAGAAAAGTCATAATTACAGACCCAAAAAAGGACATTACAATAAGATGTTTTCATCCAAGCGTTGAAACCTTTGTACAATCTCTTTTTATTCTTGCACTATCCTGCGAAGAGTAAGTTGGCTGTTTCCGTGTGACTTAGCAATGCGTTAACAAGCACAGAGAAGCCACGTGACTTGTGCAAGGTCGCCCAGCCAGCTGGTGAGAGAACCAGAACTATAACTGAGGCTCCCAACAGCCAGACCACGTGCCACCGGCAAGGCCCTCGCGTCCCTGGGAAGACCCACAGCAGAGGGAACGCTCTTTACTAAGATTTTTGCGCAAATTCTGACTCGTCTTGGGAAACTGTAGAATTTGTGAGGTTGCTCAAGGCCAAACGAAACAGTATGGACGAGCACTCACTGTAGCTATTAAGGCCCGGTTCTTCCCTTGCAGTTTAAGTGCCTAGAGGATGTGGCCGCTGGCCTCCCCTCCAAGGTGTCCCCGGATTCCACGTCACAGGGCAATGTGCTCGGCCACACTTTTCATCGCCCACCCACGCCAAAGTCAGAACAGGGACAGGTCCCTGGGCTGGCCTTCCCATGGTGAGGACAGGACTTGGTCCCCACACCACCAAGTTGATGGCTGATCTTATTCTCGAGTAGATCAGCGTTCTCACGTGTGACCTTCTCAAAAAAGCCCTTACCGCAGCACTCTCGCTGGGCTTGGTTGTATCAGAAAGCCGAGATCACGGCACAGCCACCTACTTTTATCTCATTTCCTCCAACTAAGAGTTAGATGGGGAGGTGTGGGGGTAGGGTGATTCAGACAGAAACCGTGATGAGAGCCTAAGTCAACGGGGGCAGGGCACCCACATTTGGCTTGGATAATAAGGAAATGGTGAGATGCCAGGACTGAGAAAACAGAGATTAACGCAGCCATGCTAACCTATGGGAGGTGGGTGCCGGGATCCTAACTCACATTCTTTCCTCAACCACATTCTAACCTTTGCATGGCTGTGCTCTGAAGGAAATAATGCCCCCCATCTCCCCACAAGTCCCTGTCACCCTCCTCTGCACGCATATCCATCCCTGGCTCCAGCTGCCCTGTATTCCTTGTAAACCAGGAACATGAAAGCCTTGCCTCAAACCTGCTGGGAAACCTATATTAATTGCCGTACCCTCCGCAGACTTCGCTCAAGAGGTTCCGTTGGCGCCTTCTAATGCCGTCACCTCCAAACTGCTGCCTGGGTCCGCAGGTTTTCACATCGTCTCCCTGGCAGTTTCACATCTGAATATAGCGGTTAAAAACATAGGGTTTGGCATCAGACAAACTTACATTCAGATGCAGACTTCGCCACTGACAAGCCGTGTGGCCAAATAAATGAGCTCTCCTCTGCACAGCGGGGATGATGTTATGTGCTGCATGGTATTGTGGGGATCCACGAGTCCGTACCCAGAAAGTGCCAAGTACAGCGGCGTCCATGGTTAGACGATGGTCATGAACAGGTGTGTGATGGACGGACGGATGGATGGATACATACACACATAGACAAATCTTTTAATGGCGTGAAGTAACCCATCAATGTTTAAGTCCTATGGCCAGCAGGGGGCGGTGCTAGGAGCATCTGGGAATAGTCCTTAGGGCAGATGTAAGTACATGAGGTCCCGTTAACAAAGGACAACTCTGTGCTTCAGGACACTGTCCTGTGCACAGTCTATCATCTTCCTTTTACAGTTACGGTAAGAGGCCGTCAAGGGCCCCAGAAACAGAGGGGTGAGAAAGCTGAGTGAGGCAACGTACGACAAGCGGGAGAGTACAAAAGGGTAATGAGCCCTGTCCTCGGAGAGCTTAGAATCCTACTAGGAGACCAGATATGCACATTAAACAATAGAGATTAAAATAACTGAATGGCATTCCAATTGCATGTAACACATGCGGGGAATTTACTACGTGTCAGGCCCCGTTCTAAACATTTTACAAATAACATCTCCTGTGATCATCACGACAACGCTGGGGGCAGATACTTGAGTCCCATTTCACAGATGGAGAAATAGAAATAGAGAGATGGAGTGACTAACCTAAGGTCATGGGACACGTGTGGGGGTGGGGCCGGGTTGGGACCTGGCGTTTGTTCCTCTGGGATTCCTGGAGAGGGTGGGTATGTGGTGGGGGGTAGAGACCAGACAGGTCTGACCAGAGTTGCTAAGCGGGCCAGACAGAGATAACCACTGTGGTTTCTTCTCCCCAGGTAAAGCAAATCATTACCAGCCAACAATGGAAGCAAAAAGCCTTACTATTTATGCCCAAGTCCAGAAATCAGGTGTAAGTTCTGTATTTTCTTTGTGTGGGGTGGCCTGTCCTATTCCCCGTGGGATCCCTGGCCAGTCCATCTTGCAAAAGGCATTAAACTTCGGTGTCCGATGGGACTATTTGTTATTTGAAATAATGGAAAACACTGAGTAATCTCCTGGTCATCCGTGTCTTCATAAGGGGAAAATGAGGAAGCAAGAAACACATGACACATGACTCCTCCAGCCGCGGCGTTCCAAGCGCCTGTGGTCCCCTGCTACCAATCTCTCCCCTCTCTAGGGACAAGGGCGCAGGCTTGACGACACAGGGAAGGTCCAGAAAGGTCTGGATACACTGGTCTGATCCCAGTGTAGGAGTGTGCAAAGCACCATGGAGACAGGGAAGGAGGATCTTGAGGATCTGGGCTGGGAGATGGAAGGTGACATACAGGCTGGAGATGAAAGAAGGCAAAACTTGGCTGAAGGCGGTTGGACTGAGGGAGACGGATGAAAAACTAGCCATGATGATGTTGAGGAGCAGATCTGTAGAGTAAGTGGGAGGCTAAAGGAATGTGGTTAGATGGGAAGATATGCTAGTTCTTCAGACGTGAAGGCAATTCTAGGTGATGGACCGGCCAGAATCTGGCCATTCAGAGGACTCTAGGACAAAGCTCTTATTTCTGCTGCCCCCTAGTGGCTTGGAGGGTTTAACACAGAGGCCATCGCCACCCTATAAATATAGTAGTCCCAAGAGCGAATTCCGCCCTTGCAATTACACATTTAGGTAACCAGTTTCAATTTTAGCATAGTGCCTTTCCTATCTACTCTATCTGACACTGTTCTTTTTACTGTAAACTATGACATATATACCAGCAGCGCACCAAGTATAAATGTCAGCTCCATGAATGACCCTATCGTGCTATCTAGTAAAGCAGATCTTCCCACCTTGTTTTCCTCCAACGGTTTCCAACTAGTCTTGTCCCTTTGTACTTTTGTACATATTTCAGAATCAGCTTCTCAAGTATCAGAAAAGGGAAAAAATCCTATTAAGATTGCGTTGAATCTACAGATCTAGTTGAGGAGAAATTACCTCTTTCAGTATTGAGTGCTCTCATACCATATAACTACGACCCAGATCAAGGAATAAGACCTCCTGTGCCCTCCCATTCATCTCTATTCTCTCTCTCCTCACCAAAGATATCACTATCTTGACTGCTAAAAATATAGTTTAGTGCGCGCGCTCTCTCTCTTTCTTTAACTTTATAAAAATGGGATTCTACAGTGTTTTTCCTCTTGAGTCTGTTTTTTTCCCCCCTCAATATTACTTTCAGGAGATTCATATGTCTTTGTGCTTGGATATAATGCATTCATTTTCACTACTTTATAGAACATCAGTGCATGAATATACTAGCGTTCACTTAGGTAGTTGACTATTGATGGACATTTGGGTTATTTCCAGTTTGAGACTATTACAAAAATTCCAACTATGAACATTCACATGTGTGTCTCTGGGTAGATACATGCACCTATTTTTGTTGGGTATGTACCTAGAAGTAGAATTGCTGAATCACAGTACGCATATCCTCAAATTGGCTAGATAAGGCCAAACTGCTTTTCAAAGTGGGTGCGCCAATTTAGTTTTAGGCCAGCTACACATTCTAATCAAAACTAGGTGTTATCAGCCTTTTTAATTTTAGTCATTCTGTAGGATGTGTCTTTTTTTAGTTTTATTTTGCATTCCCCTAATTATTAAGGAAGTTGGACAATGCTTCTTTTATTTATCGGTCATCTTAATATCCTCCATCTTCAAGTGCCTGTTCAATCTCTTGCCCATTTTCCTTTGAATTTCAGGCTTTTTTAAGTGATTAGTATGAGTTCTTTAAATATTTTTAGCTTTTTGGCAGTTACATTTTGTTTTCTTTTTTAATTAAAAAATATTTTATTTTTTGGCAGTTACATTTGAGCAAATACCTTCACCCATTCTGTGACTTGCCTTTGCAATTTCTCAGTGACACTTGATAAAGAAAGGTTCTTAACTGCAGGGTAGAGCAATTCAGTAATCTCTTCCTTTTTAGATAATGCTTTTTGTGTCCTGTTTGAGAAATCGTTCTCTACTCCTGGGTAATGAAGATATTCTATCATTTTCTAAAAGCTGTGTGGTTTATCTTTCACATTTATATCTATTATGTACCTGAAATGACTTTTGGAGTAGAGTGTGAGATGGGTCAGATTTCATTTTTCTCCAAATGGCTGTCCTATCAACCCCATATTGAAAAGATCCCCCTTGCCCCTGTCAGCGTCGCCTTCATCACAAACCAAGGGTCTGTGTACGTGAGGATCTCTGTGTTGTTTGGTTCTCTATCCTGCTCCCTTTTCCTGTGTGTTTATGCTTGTGCTGGTACCATGAAGTCTTTACAAATTCATTATAGATTACAGATTCATTACAAGTTTGATGTCCGGTAAAATGTCTTCTTGTTTGTTCTTATTCTTCATCAAGAGTTCTTGCCCATTTTCGGTCATTTGCATTTTCATATATATTTTAGATTCGGTTTGTCAAGCTCCACCTAAATATCCTGCTGGAATTTTAATCAGAACTGCACTGATCACTTTGAGGAGACCATACGTACTCACACTATTGAGTCTTTCCGTTCACAAAATAAGACATCCTTTCCTTCATGCAGATCTTCTTTAATTTCTCTTAATGATGTTTCGTAGTTTTTTGCATAAGAGGACTTGTCCATCATAATTTATTACTTGGCATTTGAGCATTTGAAATTTTTGGAATACTATCATCAACATTATCTTTTTAAAAATGTTTAGTTTCTATATATTATTGATACATAGAAAGACAATTAATTTTTGTATTTTAATCTTATATTTGCAACATTGCTAAACTCACTTATAAATCCTAGTCATTTATCTATAGATGACTTAGGTTTTCTCTGCACACAATTGTATATCTGTAAAAAGAAATTACAGTATACTTCTTCATTTTCAAATCACATAACTTCTCTTCCTGTTTTACTGGCTGAGATATCCTACCCAGTGTTGAATGGAAATGTTAAAAGAGGCGTCCTTGGATGGTTCCAAACTCACAAGGGATACTTTCAACATCTGACCATTAAATATGGTTTTTGCTGAAGGCTTTTATGGCTTCCTTTCCACCTGATTGAGAACATCCTCTTCTATTCCTGGTTTGCTAAGGAACCGACGTTGAATTTTATCAGCGCTCTCTCTGCATCTATTGATATGATCTTCTGGATTTTTTACATTGATCTTTTTTATTTATCTGCTGACCCACACTGATCTACAAAGACTACACCGCATTCTCATTCCTGGAGTAGAAGTGATGTAGTCTGGTCCTTTTTAAATGATGCTGGGTTTTATTTTATTAATACTTTGTGGAGAGAGGATGCCGTTGCTCTCCCGCTTGTTTGGAGTGGAACCGGCCTGCAGGTTTCCTCTCTTGTAATCCCCAGTGAGGTTTTGATACCGAGATTATGCTAACCTTACGAAATGAGTAGGAGTGCATGCTCGTTTCCCAGCGCTACTGTAACAAACGTCTGCAGACAAGGAGACGTAAAGCTACAGAGTCATTCTCTAACAGTTGCGGAGGCCAGAAGTCCAAATGGAGGTGTGGGCAGGGCCGTGCTCCCTCTGAAAATGTTGCTTTGCCTCTCCCAGCTTCTGGTGGCTCCAGGCGCTCTTCGACATCAGTTGGCTTGTAGCTATAGAACTTCTGCTCCCACCTCTACGTGCATTTCTTCTCTCCGTGTCTCTGGGTCTTCTCCTTTCCTGTCTCTTACAAGGACCCTCATCACTGGCTTTAATCCAGCTTGAGAGTTTGAAATCCTTACCTTAATTACATCTGCAAAGACCCTTTTCCAAATAAGGTCACATTTAGAGATTCTGGATGGACCTATCTTTTGGGGGGGTGGTCACAGTTCAACCCACTACAGAGTATATTTCCTTTGGGCAGAATTGATGTTATTTTTCCCTTAAATATTTGGTAGGATTTATGGGTGAAACTATCTGAGTCAGGGGTTCCACTGATGGGGGAATCTTTTAAATTATACTTTTATTATCCCATTCTCCTCCCTTTTGGTAATTAAGCAACTTTTTTTCCCCTGGTTTTTTTACTTGCTAACCTAGAAATTATAAAATGCATCCTTGATGCACCAGAGTCTAATACTTAGTCTCTTCCTGGACAATACTTCATATCTTCCTTTTAACTTTATCCTCTGATTTATGTACCTTTTTTGGCCATTATTTTAATTTCATGTATGTTTTAAAAGTAGGAGACATCGTTGTTATTGTTTTACACATCAATATGCATTTACATTTACCTACCTTTTTACAGTTCTCTTTGTTCGTAGATGCAATGCTATATGTTATCGTATAAAGACTAAAAATGTAGACGAGGATTAAATGTTAATATTTCCTTTGTTCTTATTTGTAATGGTGATGTGATTCCATTATAAAGACTAGGGTAGTGAGGAAAGTTATGTAACACACATTCGCTGTGCACTAGGGAACTCTCGTAGGTCTCACCAGGACTGGTGCCTTGTACGACTCTGGGGGACACTGCTGATGAAGAATATGTGAGAATAACACCCCTGGGGTTTCTCGTAAATCATGCTCCCTGAACTCATGCCCTAACTGAAGACACCGGGATAAAAAATGTACTAAGTTATTACAACTGTGTTGAAGAGAATTCCCTAAATCCAGGTTAAAATCCTGAAGGCAACTCTAACAACGTGCTAACCATGTCATGTTCAAGTGGAAAGACTATAAGTGGTTTCCTTTATACTTTTTTCCTCCTTTCCAAAACTTCTTAACTAAACATTAAAAGCATAAGTTACTAACTTCTCCCCTGTGCCTCTAAGTCAGGTCATACCAAAGTCCTCGTGGACAGGAAGTAATTATTTAATTATAAAATTAATTTAATAATTAATAATAAAGTATAAAACTATTTAATTATAAAATTAATTTAATAATAATGAATTATAAAATCACTTAATTATTTAATTATAAAATTATTTAAGTAATCCTCCCTTAAATTCATTTTTTTCTCCAAAATATGGTATCTACGAGGTGGATGGGATCTTGAAAGTGATCTATTTGAGTCACCCAATTACCGCTTGAGTTATGGTCTCATTATTACTTCCAAAGTGTTGGCTAGCTCCTTTTTAACTAAAATACAGTCTGTGAACAAGTAACATCGGCATCACCTGGGACATTACTGGAAATGCAGAAGCTCAGGGCTTCCCCCAGGTCCTCTGACCTTCTAACACACACCCCAGTAATGCAGATGCACGTTCAGGTGTGGGAAGCCGTGGTCCACCCCAGACATTTCTGGTAATGGGGAATTCTCTGCCTCCCGAGGCAATCCATTCCACGTCTGAGCTTCTCTTAGTATTAGAAAGATCTTCACTATATTGAACCGAAATGTTTCTTCCAAATTCCAATCTCGGCTTAAACGTGAAGGACTCTACAGAACAAATCTAATTCCTTTTCTTCAAGACAATCCAGCAAATAGATAAAGAGAAAGCTGATGTCCCACCTTGAATCTCCTTTCCTCCGATAAACTTTTTCAGTTCCTTAATTCTGAGCGTTTTCACGTTAAAACTCATGTTTAGTTTTGAGTCTTGCTCTACATCCAGGAGAGGTGGGGAGTAGCACTATGCTAGACCAGGGCCCCCGAAGCGTGTTGGAAGGATGACTTCCCTGGCATAAGTCTTGTTACCTCTATTTTACGGGGATGTGATCTCAATTTACCCCTACATTGACTTCGTCCTGGTATTAGGGATGGTAAGTCATTTAAAGTAACATCAACTAATTTTTTAAAAATGTGCCAGGCACTACTTTTTAAGAAGAAATGTAGGAATCATTAGTCTGTGTGAAAAAACAACATGTAAATAAATGAGAGTGTTTTAAAAGTATCGTGCAGTTAGGTGCCATCATGTATGAATTAGACTTTGAATATCAGGGGAATTTAGGTCGAGGAGAGGTTATTATAAGCTGGGTAAGCAAGAGCATGCACTCCAAGCTGAGAGGCCTCTGGGGACTCCTGGCTTTGGTACTTTTTCCACGCGCACGTAGGAAAGTATTAAGTCTTTCGGAGCCTTAGCTTGTCCGTCTGCGAAATGTAACAATGGGATTTAACGTGCAGAGTTGATGGGAGACGAATGCGGCACCTGTGGAAAATACCGTAAACACCTAGATATGTATGCTTGCTACGAAGTTCGGTGCGTGGGCAGGAAAGAGGAGTCGCAGGAAACCGTGTCAGAGTCAGGAATAGCGGCAGCGGCGGCGTGGGCTGGGATGAACGCGGTGTGCTGCAGGTGACGGGAGCGAGACAAATGTCAGCAAGATCCTGTTCCCTTCAACCGTACTGGTGACAGCCGTCCTAGTTCTGGTTCACTTCGAGGACGACTTAAAACATCTGGGAAGTGCTCGCGGCGCCGTGGGCTGCCTCTCGAGCCTGTGAGCCCCACGATTGCCACTTGGGGAGTCCAGGCAAAGCCGCGGGAATTGAATTCCGGGGAATTTGGGGGAGCATTTCCGCCTGAGAAGGAGGCCGGACCAGTTGAGCTGAGGGGTTTCCTAGCTCAAAGCTTCTGGATCCTGGGGATCTCCATGGGGAGAATCGGGTGGAAACATCTCTGCTCAGCTGATTTCCTCCTTCTTTGCTTCTCTTATAGTCTGTCCAGAAGAAACCGGATCCCCTGCCAGCTCAGGACCCCTGCACCACCATTTACGTTGCTGCCACAGAGCCCGTCCCCGAGCCCGTCCAGGTGAGGCATCTCTCTGAGCCTGCCCTCCGCAGGGAGGGAAGAGGTGGAGGAAGGGGACGGTGGGACCTGGGTAGGGCCGAAATAAAACGGTCCCGAAGTGGAGAAGGCAGGCCCTAGCAAGTGGGTCACAAGGACCCTCCACGGCCTTGGCTGCGGGACAGCCCCTCCTGGCCGCTCGCATGGGGACCCAGCTCTCTCTCTGCTCACTAGTGCTTCTCTGAGAGCTGTCCAAAACCCTCGTCGGAATCAGCCGGCATATTTGCTAAAAATAAAGATTCTCGGAGCTTTCTACTAGGATTTTGTTCAATCGGAATGTCCGTGGTGAGCAACCAGGCGGCTATCCATTAAAAAAAACACCCCCAAGTGGTCCCAGAGCATGTTTACATTTGGGGTTTGCATCTTGAGTCCAAGAGCTCCTGACCTCAGCTGTATAGTAGAATCACGGGACGGCTTTGTGAAAAGGGCTCGTGCGGGGGCTCCGTCCAGCCCAGCTGCGCCAGAATCTGTGGGAGCGGAGCGTGCCTGACAACGAGCCCGGGAGAGAATATGGCGTGCAGCCCAGATCGCGCCTTTGCCATCTACCCCCGCTGCCCGATCAGCATGGATTAAGTTTCCTCGACCGGAATTATTCCTTTTCCTAAAGGGACAGAAATAAATTCGGGGCTGAAATCTTGGCTCCAGTGGGATCCTGTTAAATAAAGCATTTTAGGAGATAACTGAGGATCAAAAGGCCACAGAAATGCCTACCTTGACCCCTCTGCCTCAAAGCTCTTACTGGACAGATGCCTGGAAATGCCTGGGAGGATCCCGTCTGTGTCTGGGGCTCTGTTCTCAGAACACTGTCCTTTCCTATGGGGAAGTAAACACATGAAGCTAACTTTAAAAAGCTTTAAGAAATAACACATGGGGCTCCTGGGCGGCTCAGTGGGTTAAAGCCTCTGCCTTGGGCTCAGGTCATGATCTCAGGGTCCTGGGATCGAGCCCCGCATCGGGCTCTCTGCTCGGCGGGGAGCCTGCTT
>CM052893.1:55153642-55182111 GCA_028534135.1 Potos flavus
AGAGTCCCGGTTCCCCAAGTTTCTTTTCTAATGTTTTCTTTTGACCAAGCATATCTGAATTCTAGAGAACTCAAGAGGAACAGAGCATTCTCGGTTTTAAGGGGCTGGGCTCGGAAATGAAGCTGGGTGTAGTCCTAGGCCTCTCGAGGACACTTCCTCGGGTCCTACGACCTGATGCGATTGGTCAGCAGAGCCCAGGCGGGCTGAAGGACCACTGATGACAGCACCTTACGTGTCTTCCTGAGTTTTTGTTTCTACCTCCTGGAAATGCATAAAGTTCGGACAATCCATCAAGGAATTCGCCCTTTGTCTTGTGTTACCTAGAAGTTTCATAACATAGCAATACGGCAAGACAAGTCCCACAGCCTTGTGTCTCTGCAGCTGTGAAACACAGAGGGTGGCCGATGGGGTCTGATGAGCTGTGACGCTGCCCCTTTCCTAGGGTGTGGGCGAGGGTCAGCTCTGTGCTCCCCAAGTCACCAAAGTCGGGAGTCGCTCTCCCCCAAAGAGAGCTGTATGCGCCCACACCTGCCGATATTCCCAAGGTGATGTAAATAGTAGGGTTGCCGGGGTACCTTTAAAAAAAAAACGCGGATGCCCAAACCCTACCCGGAGCCCCAACGAAATCTGGGTGGACATCTTCAGAACCACCACCTAAAGGCGGCCGCGAGAGCCAGCAAGGCTTCTGTGACGCGTTCCCAGCAGCGGCCACTAGAGGGAGATGGAGCGCTACCGTCCATCCCACACCTGCGTCACCGACACGCTTCTCTGGCCCCAAGCAGCTGGGCTTGGTCGCAGACGCCACTGAAGTGGTGGCTGCACTCTCACCAGTTCGCAACGCTGACAGGCTAAGGGGGAGAGCCGACCCCTGCCCTGGAGATAAGGAAGCCCCATGGGGGTCGAGGGCCGACTCTAGTCCAGGTTCCCTGCAATCCGTTCCTGTCGCAGAAGACTCCTAATTTTACTCAATGCTTCGCTCCTTCAAACCAGGTTACTAAGTTCCTACTAAGTGTTAGAGCTTGTCGTCTAGCGGGAGATGCGAAGCGCGCAGACGACCGTGGCATGACGAGCGGTGGCAACCAGGGGATCCACGGGGACCCACGTGAAAAGAAGGAGATCCGGTCAGTAATTACAGTGGGGCGGAGGCTGGGCCGACCAGAATGTGCAGTCTGCTCGGCAGAGGAAGAAAAGGATGCTCAGTAAGCACATAGGAGGTGCGCCAAACTCAGACTTCGGGAACGAGGAGAGAAGGCTGACATTACGTAAAAAGTTGGAAGTAACAATGGAAATGAAGTACAACGTTTCCAGCCAAGATAAAACCCTGCAGCTCAGAAAAAAAAAAAAAAGCGAACCAAGATATCAGATTTACTTTTACTGCAGTCACACTTCCGACCTGAGAATAGGAGGAGGGGAGGGGAGAAAAAAAAATAGAGGCATAATTTATGTAAATATCTATGCAAATATTTATGAAAATATTCAACTCTCTAACTGTATGCAATGGTTCTGCCAAATTTATACTCCTGCTGACAGGACATTAGAGCTCCGCCTTTCCGCCTTCCTCAATAGCACTTGATATTAGTTGATTTTCTTGGCCAACCAAGTATGTGATGTAGCAGTTACTTTAATTTTAACTAAAATTATATCTAATTTTTAGACACAAATTTATGTCCATTTGTAGACATAATTTTTTGAAAATATTTTATGAAACTCTTTTTCCAGTTCACCATTGTAATAAAAATCAATTTGTCATCCCATATATTAATATTTCAGAAAAGCAAATGGTATTAATTAGCTAAGTGCCCTTTTAAATCTCAAACATCTTTTGGTTTGGATGATAAATTATGTGATTATTCTGGAAAGAGGAGAACAAGGAATTGACCCATAGAGTTCACAATGTGGAGATCATTCCAGCCTACCGAGAGAAATTAATGCTAATTCATTTTGTTAGGCGGTAGGGATATCAATACTAATTAATTCTTATTACTGGTTCAAAAAACATAGACTTGTATGTGTTTCTTAAAACGTAATGTGTAATCACTAGTAGAACTGATTGGTTTCCAGATGTAGGCCACTCAATTAAGGCATTATGACATATTGGCGAGAGAAAGAACAAGGCCATAGAAAAAGTAGCTTCTGGCCGACCTCTTTGTGGGTGCAATGCTCCACCAAGAAGAAATTAGAAGGACACACTACAGTGAGCCTGCCCACAGGCACCATCATGAAAATGTCAAGTGGCCGGGTCCATTTGAAAAAAAAGAAACATGGCCATCCTTCTGACAAATTCTGATTTACTTCCACTAACGTAGATGCTATGCTGTGGGGTGCCTGAAAGTTTTACGATCACTACATCCTTTAAGCAGATCGCATCTACCTTTTATCATTATGCACGCTCTCCCTCAAACCACACCTACAATGTGCTTAGTGCACAGAGCTCACGTGAAAAGGAAATTTAGGAATGATGCGGGAGGCTTGATGACATCAGGTGTATCGACTACTTGATAGAAGCTCAAGGACTAAGAATCACTAGATGACACGCTATCCACCATTTTCCAAGGAAAGGTGACACCAGTGATATAAAATGTCTAACGGTAATATTGAGAGTCTGGCATATTTGGGGATATTCAGTCAATCTGCATATTTGCAACAAAAACTGAACACAGTGTAGATTGAGTTTCAGTTTCCCAAAGTGCTCTCTAATGAAGAAAACAGGTGTAGGAAACTCCAAAATATGCTTAAATTGCTCAAATATGTGTATATATATTTTTTACATATGTATACAGTGCAAAACAATTACTGCATTCAAAATAATGAGCACATCCGACACTGCCAAAAGTTATCTTGTGCCTTTTGCGATCCTACCCACCTGTCCCCCAACCAGATAAATTTGATTTGCTTTCTGTCCCTATAGATAAGTCTGCATTTTCTAAAATTTTTTTCTTTTTCTTTTTTTTTAAATTCAGCTGTAAATTTCTTCTTTTTTTTTTTAAGATTTAATTTATTTATTTGACAGAGAGAGACACAGCGAGAGAGGGAACACAAGCAGGGGGAGTGGGAGAGGGAGAAGCAGGCTTCCACTGTGCAGGGAGCCCGATGCGGGGCTCGATGCGGGGCTCAGTCCCAGGACCCTGGGATCACGACCCGAGCCGAAGGCAGAGGCTTAACGACTGAGCCACTCAGGCACCCCTAAAAATTCTTTCTAACTGGAACTTAGAGTACACTTTGTATCTGGGTTCTTTCATTTGGCTTGGTTACCCATGTCGGCATCTGCGTTAATAGACCACTTTGTTTTACTGCTGAGTAGTATTCTCTTGTATCGATATAATACCATTCGTTTACCCGTTCACCCATTGATTGGCATTTGGGTTGTTTCCAGTTTTTGGCTATTACAGATAAAGTTGCAACGAACATTCGTGTCCAAGTCTTGGTATGGACACATCCTGTCATTTCTTTTTAGTAAATGTCTAGAAGTAGAAGAGCCGAATGACGTGGTAGGTAAAGTTTAACTTGTTAAGAAATTGCCACTGGTTTCTAAAGTGTTTGTAATATTGTCTTAGTCCGTTCAGGCTGCTATGACAAAAGACTGTAAACCAGGTGGCTTATAAGCAACAGAAATTTACCTGTCACAGTTCTGGAGGTTAGGAAGTGCAAGGTCATGGGACCAGCAGATTCGGTGCCAGGACGACCCAGTTCCTGGTTTGTAGATGGCTGACTTCGTGCTGTGTCTTCACATGGTGGCAGGAGGAGGAGGCTCTCTGCAGCCTTTTTAATAAGGGCATTAATCCCATTCTCATGATCAAATCACTTTCCCAAGCCCCCACCACCTGATACCATCATATCGAGGGTTAGGTTTCAACATATGAATTTTAGAGGGACACAAACATTCAGTCTACAGCAATCATTTTAGGAACATATATACCAGCAATGTGTAAGAGTTCCAGTTCCTCCACGACCTTGCCAAATTTGCGCCAGGGAGCCAGGCTTCTCCCAAGAAACAGAACCAATTGGATATCGACCTGGGTAGCTGGAATGAGGTTTATGATAAGGAACTGGCTCATGATGACGATGGAGGCTGAAAAGTCCTACAGTCTGCTGTCTGCAAGCCGTAGGACCTGGAGGGCTGGTGGTATGACTTCCGGTTAGAGTTCAAGGGTCTGAGAATCCGGAGCATAGATGGTGTGATTCTCAGGCCAAGGGCAAAGACTGATGTCTCAGCCTGGGCTGTCCGGCACGGCGAGCCAACTCAACCTTCCTCTGCTTTACTCTGCACCGATTCAAAGGCTAACCTCTTCTAGAAACACCCTCACAACACACTCAGAAATAATGTTTTACCAACGATCTGGGTATCCTATGGCTTGGTCAAGTTGACACATTAAATTAACCAGCCCAGTGAGTCTTTTTAGTTCTATCCATTTTAAAGGATGTGTAGAAGTACCTCGTTGTGGTTCTAATTGGATTTCCCTAATGGCTGATGGTATCGAGCATCTTTTCATGTACTCGTTGGCCATCTGTATGTCTTCTTTAGAAAAATGTCCACTCAGATCTTCTGCCCATTTTTTAATTGGATTTTTTTTTTTTTTTTTTTTTTGCTATGGAGTTGTATGAGTTCTTTATATATTTTGGATATTAGCACCTTATCAGATGTATAGTTTGCAAATATTTTCTCCATTCAATCGGTTGCTTTTGCATTTTGCTGATGATTTCCTTTGCTGCACAGAAGCTTTTTAGTTTGATGTGGTCCCATTTGTTTTTGTTTTTGTTGCTTTTGATTTTGGTGCCAGATTAAAAAAAAAAAATCACCACCAAAACTTATGTCAAGAAGCTCACTGCCTATGTTTTCTTCTGGGGGTCTTGTGGTTTGGTTTTATATTCAAGTCTTTAATATATTTTGATTTAGTCTGTCTATGGCATAAGATAGCGGTCTGTTTCACTTTCCCAGCACCATTTATTGAAGAGACTGTCTTTCCCCATTGTAGATTCTTGGTTCCTTTGATATAAATTATGTGACCATATATGTGTAGGTTTATTTCTGATTTTATTTATTTGACCCCTCTCCTTTTATTGGTGAGAGTCTTTTCAGTTCTGTTTATCTTTTCAAAGAACTAGCTCTTAGTTGATCTTCTTCTCTATTTTCTTTTTCATCCCTATTTCACTTATTTCTGCTCTAGCCGTTATTATTTCCTTCCTTCCACTAACTTTAGGCATCACTTGTTCTTCTTTTTCTAGTTCCTGGGGGTAGAAAGTTATTTATTTGCTTTTTTGAAATAGGCATTTATTGCTATGAACTTCCCTCTTAGAACTGCTTTCACTGCATCCCACAAATTTTGGTATGATATATTTCCATTTTAATTTTTCTCAAAGTATCTTAAAATTTTTGTTTTCTTCTTTGGCCCATTAACTATTCAGTAGCATGTTGTTTCATCTCCACATATTTGAGAATTTTCCAGTTTTCTTTGCATACTTTCTAGTTTCCTACCAAGATGCTTGATATGAATTCAATTCTCTTCAATTTATTAAGAGTTGTTTTGTGGCCTAACATATGACCTATTCTGGAAAATTTTCCATGTGTACCTGGGAAGAATGTATGTTCTATTGTTTTTGGATGGAATGTTCTGTGTATATATATCTTAAGTCCATTTGGTCTAGTGGGTCATTTCAGGCTAGTGTCTCCTTATCGTTTTCTGTCCGGATGACCTACGCATTGATGTGAATGGGGTACTAGAGTCCCTACTGTTATTGCCTTGTTGTCAGTTTCTCCCTTTAGGTTTATTCATATTTGCTTTAGATATTTACATGCTCCTATATTGGGTGCATAAGTATTTACAAATGTTACATCCTCTTGTCAGATTGACCCCTTTATCATTATGTGATTGGATGTACATAACTTTAGATGTAAGGACACACACAGACCGAAGGGGAAGGGATGGAAAAAGATATTCCATACAAATGGAAAATGGAAACCAAAAGAAAACTGAAGTAGCTATACTTATATCAGACAAAATAGAATTTGAAACAAAGGATAATATATATTCAATATAATATTTTTTTCCTGCTTTGCTTTATTTATTTCTTGGGCATGTAACCCCTTCAGGGAGAAGCTAATCATTAATATTTCCCTTAGAATGAAATTGAGCTGGAATAGGGCTACAGTGTTAGATTAAATTAATCTGTAATTAACCTAACCCTTCACCTCCTTCGCCATTGGTGCCTTTTAGAAATTACTAATTTTAGAGGTGGGACAGTATTGGGCTGTAGTTTCAGAATTTTTTTTTTTTTTTTGGTCTACTTTTATATTAAAACTCTAGAATCCAACTACTATGAAATATGTGGTATCTTACAATGTGTCTCTGATTTCCAGTCCCTCCTCAGTGCCACTTTCTCAGCAAAATTCTGGACGGGATGGGAATTGTTGGGCAAAATGATTTGGTTTTGCATTGGAGGCTTTCAAATTCCGTCCCGTCTTGCCAGTGCACACTGTCATTTAAGTTTCATCTAAACTTGTCCTTCTTCTCGAAGTCTCTGTTTATGGCAGGCTTGCTCTTCTGGTCTGGACCCCAGACCAGCCTCCTGCCCCAATTCTTGAGCTATTTAGCTCTCTGCTCAACTACAAAGGGCACATTTTTCACTGGAATTCAATACATCAAGGGTTTTTTGCATACAGCATTCATTGCATGTCCCATAGAAAAGTATGACTTTTGTTTTTATTGTTATTATGAAATGGGAAGACTTTTGTATCTTTTTGCGTCATATTAAGAGAAGAGGTCTCAAAAGTTAGTATCATCTTGATAAAAATTTGCTAGTTAGGTCTGATAATGTAAGGCTGAAAGACAGAGATAAGACACCGGTCCAGATTCAATAGGAGATACGTCCTTGAGTAAGATACCAATCTAGAATTTCTGAAGACATAGATATGAGACCAAGCAACAGTTGTAAATGGCCAGAGAGGATTGAACATTCCTACAGAGAAAGAAAAACGAAGAGAGGGGCGCCTGGGTGGCTCAGTGGGTTAAAGCCTCTGCCTTCGGCTCAGGTCATGATCTCAGGGTCCTGGGATCGAGCCCCACATCGGGCTCTCTGCTCAGCGGGGAGCCTGCTTCCCCTTCTCTCTGCCTGCCTCTCTGCCTACTTGTGATCTCTCTCTCTGTCAAATAAATAAATAAAATCTTGAAGAAAAAAAAAAAGAAAAACGAAGAGAGAGAATACAAAGTTGCATTTTCAGAAGCTCTTGGTAACTTCATATTCTTTCTTCTTTTTTCCTTCTCTGGGCAATGAATAGATGACAGACGAGTGGTTTTACATCTGTAGCAATTACATATTTCAGCAAGACATCTTGTAAAAGTATGAAAGTAATATGGTTCAATCTTATTAAATGAATAAATTAATTGGGGAAATTTCGTTTTTATTTCCAATGTTTCTTTGGTCCCAAACAGCTGCTAGCTCACCCCCACACTACCTTTACGTAGATGAACGTGTTCAATGACTCGATTTTGAGCAAGTATATAAGGAGAATGATGAGCAGGATGGTTCAATGAATGACTTGGCCCAGGAGTTGGCGAAGGACACTTCTCAGTGGGAAAACCTTTACACAATCTTACTGCCCTTAGGTCTCAGGGGCCGTGTCCTTAGCTTCTCCCAGCGCTTCGTGAAACAGCTGGGTTCAAATTTAAACTGCTTGGCTCATGGGCCCAAATAGTTATTCCCAGCACCTCCCCCCGACACCCCCCACACATGCAAGGTCCCTGTTACTCTTCTAACAGGAAGTGGAGGCCTCCCCTAGAGAACAGTCCTGTATTGCATGTAGTTCAATCATTATATAATTATATTTATTATGTTATATAGTATATACACATATACATAATATATAATTTATATAATCAATATAATTATGTAATACAGTTATGTATGCTAGAATTATATGTAATATAATTATATAACTGTAATTCTATAATGGGAGTTCCTACCATTTATTAGGTTCCTATTGTGTCAACACATTCTTCCTATTCCCTACGCCCCCACCTTTCACCTAATAATGTGAACCTGCTCTTCAAGTCTGTCTCAGCGGGGCTCTCGGTTCCTTTAGAAAGCTTTCCCCACACTCTCCTTGCCTGGGTTAGAGACCACTGCTGCTCTCCCAGTTCCCTGCATTTTTCTCTCTTGCCACACTTAGCATACATATGGGAATTGCCTATTTAATTGTTCATCTCCCCAACAAGAACATAAGCTCCATGAAAGGAGAGGGATCGGTTGCTTTGTTGTTTTTCATAGCGCCCATTCGCAGAAGAGTGCTGGGCACGCGGTACGCATTCAATAAATATTTCCCGAATAAATAATTAATTAATGCTAAGCATTTTGTCTTATATAATAGGAAAAAAGTTATCATCATAATACAGAGACCAATGTTTCTCCAATCGGCTCGCTCATACTTCCTTTCTTAGTGGTCGCTATAAACTGAGCAGGGAAACTTACTTGCAACTGGCTTTTTGTTGGAGGAACGTCTTCTTGTTGACACAGGATTACAGCCTAGAAGGACATGGCTCAGGGCCGCCTGTGGATCTTGCTCCTCTGCCTGCAAACCTGTGAGTTCTGACCCTTGTTGATGCCCTGCGAGTTTCCTATTAAGATTTAGAAATTGCCCATAAGGACGACATTGAAATGCCCTCTCCATGTACTTTAACCAGTACGCCCTGGGTTTCAAAAAGTATCCAACTGTCTGGGGAGAGACTTAGGATCCAAACCTAACCGTTTTTCAGCTTTCGAGTTTATGTTTCTGAATTTTCTCTGTGCTCAGTCTACAAACCCTTCTGTTCAGGATAGCCAGCACTTGGTAGGCTCACCCAGGAAAAGAATATATCATCTAAGAATATATCATCTAGAACCTTGAATCACTTAAAAGCATTTCTTTTTTGGCTTTAGATTCGGGTGTATAGTTTTTGACAGGGATATGCCCTTCCAAATTCTATTTCATCGCTCTATCAGATTAGAGTAATGCTTACCTATAATTATCATTGTAAGATCTTCAGCTCTCTAAGCCTCCCTTATTTTCAAAGCACATTCAGAGTTATTACTCTGCTTCTACCCTTCAAAAACTCTCCAAAGCAAATGAGGAAGAGATTGTTGTCTCCATTTTATAAATAACTTAGCTCTCAAAAAAGAAATGAACTTGAAACTTTGTTTTTCTTACTTAGAACTGAACAGTAAACTGTAAGGACACACGGACATTGGTTGTTGTTACAAGGAAAACTGTGCAACACCAACACAGCTCTAGGAAGGTTTTGTCTTTGCCGTCTCTCATTAAATCCAAACAATTATCTTCTCTATGTAAAAATTGACTATGCTTGGCATTTCTTTTTTTTTTTTTTAAAGATTTTATTTATTTATTTGTTGTTGTTTTTTAAGATTTTATTTATTCATTTGACAGACAGAGAGAGAGCACAAGCGAGGGGAGTAGCAGGCAGAGGGAAAGGGAGAAGCAGGCTCCCCACCGAGCAAGGAGCCTGGTGGGAGGCTCGATCCCAGGGCCCCAAGATCATGATCAGAGCCAAAAGCAGATACTTAACTGACTGAGCCACCCAGGCAGCACTATGCTTGGCATTTCTAAATCTACTTATAGTCTCTCCTACCCACTCTGAAAAACTCACTAGCAAATTCCTGGTATGCGTTAGAACACAGAGAATCTAGTGGGTTGGGATTTCCTAAAAAGGTAGAATCAATACACCTTTGTCTCTCTGGTTCCCTTGACCGTTTAAAGCTGTGGCTCCTTTAGTTTGAACTTCATGGAGATCGCAACAACTAGGCGTGACAACTTTTTGGATCTTGTGCAACCACTCTCACATAATAGACAAAAAATGCAACTAGATGGGGAAGAGAGTTGGACAGAAGCTGAGTGAAAATCTAAGGATGTCCCCAATCTTCCAGAGATCGGCTGGAGGGTGACATTTGATGGCACTTAATTTGCAAACCATTCTGCAATTTTTATGCCTATATTCTTATGTGAGTCACATTAAAGCCTTTGAAATAAGCAAAAACAGATATTATTAATCCCATTATACACAGAAAAAGTATACACTAAGACTCAAGTTAAACAATTCTCCTGAAGTTTCACAACCTGATATTTGTATGGCTAGAAAGGGATGTGGGCTCCTCTAATCCCAAGGCTAGAGCTCTTTCTGCTCCACCCTTCCTGGCCTCCTCTCATTAGGTTTTCAATTTCTTGAAATTGAAAGTGCTGGCACATGCAGATTTAATGTGATCCCTATTAAAATACCAACATCGTTTTTCCACCAGACTAGAACAAACAATCCTAAAATTTGTGTGGAACCAAAAAAGACCCCAAATAAACAAAGCAATCTTGAAAAAGAAAACTGGAGGCATCACAATCCCAGACTTCAAGATATACTACAAAGCTAGAGTGATCAAAACAGTATGGCACAGGCACAAAAATAGACACATAGATCAATGGAACAAAATAGAAAACCCACAAATGAACCCATGATTATATGGTCAATTAATCTTCAACAAAGGAGGCAAGAATATGCAGTGGGAAAAAGACTGTCTCTTCCACAAATGGTGTTGGGAGACCGGACAGCTATGGTGCAAAACAATGAAACTGGACCATCTTCTTACACCATACACAAAAATAAACTCAAAATGGATTAAAGACCTAAAAGTGAGACGTGAAACCATAAAAACCCTAGAAGAGAGCAGAGGCAATAATTTCTCTATAACATTGGCCGTAGCAACGTTTTTCTAGATATGTCTCCTGAGGCATAGGCAACAAAAACCAAAATAAGCTATTAGGACTACATCAGAATAAAAGGCTTCTGCACAGTGAAGGAAACAATCCATAAAACTAAATGCCAGTGTAGTGAATGGGAGAAGATATTTGCAAATGACATATCCAGTAGAATTCTTCTGAAATCACTGAAATAAGACAAGTCTGGCTACACAAACTCATGACTGTTCCACATTGGAAAAGTTTTCTCAAAGAACCAAGACTCACAGTCATATGCTCCCAATTCTGCTTTCTCATCCTAACTTGTGACTATGATTCTGACTGCCTCTGCAAGGGTCTAGCCACCCTCCCTCTAGGGTGGAAGATGGAAGAATCCACCACTTTTGCTCCATGCCCATCGTCTTCTATATGTTCTTTCTCATACTCTCTTAATTCTTCTTTTTCTCTACACTTTTCTTGCTTCAGTTTCTTCAACCCTTCACCTGGCTCCTGTTTCCTCTCTCCCAGCAATAATGGTAACAGCTAACCATTTATGGAGCAATCATGACATGTTTCTCTTAAGTAGTCATATTTATTATTTACCTTACTCCTCACAATGTTGTATGAGATGAGCACTATCAATACCCCAGAAAACTAGAGGTCATTTAACCAAAAAGTAGAGGAAATAGGATTTCAGCTCCAACGTCTTTAGACCTAACCACTGAAAAGGCTGCCTTTGCCTTTGCTGTCTTCGATGCTGAAATAGAACAAAAACACTGCCCCTGCTATTAATCATGATCACGTTTTGAGATTTGTCAGTGGAGAGTGGTGATTTAGTCTCATAAAGACAGGATTATTTAGATAGAGAATGGGGTTGGTGGGCAGGTCTTTGCCAATAATAGAAGTTTAAGTAGGCCACCAAAGCAGAATATCCAAGGAAATGAGCATATCCAGACATAGTTCAAGTACCCAGTCATATTAATATGATGTGAGTTGACTTGAATTAGCTTCTTCAAAATAAACAAAGGTCCACTATCAACACGGTCTTGACGTCCTGTTGAATGTGTAGCACAGTAGAAGCATTCCAGAAGTTGATAATTAGAAGTCCAAGAGGTGAGTAGGCCCACGTGGATATCTGTCCACGGATAAGTAGGTCCTGACTATTGTCCTGGGGGTTAGACACAGGATTTCATGGCTGGAAGGGTCCTCGTGAGATCCAATTTGCCACTAGTCCACAAAGTCTTTGTAAAGAGGAGCCTTTGAGATAAAGATAAAGCCTCTGTTCTAGAAAGAGTTTGAGAAGACTATTACCACAGACATTCAGACAGGCCTCAAAAGCAGAAGCCCAGTTACAGAAATGGAAAAATATATTACGTATGGGGGAAACTGGATATCAAGACATCGGCTCAAAAATCCAGTTTCCAGATAGAGGGTAGGAAGGAGCATTGGTGTGCTAACCCAAGACTCGCAGGAGGCAGTAGAGACCCACCTCGGCAGCCTGGGCCACTGAAGCTGCTCTGGACGACTGACCAAGTGGCCAGCGTGCCTTCAAAATGGCTTCAAGGTTCTGTGGTAGACACAGGCCATTCGAGTGTTTCCTGAATCAGATCTTTCTTGTCTGGAACCTTAGAGAGGAATGAACCTGCAAGTTTGGGGTTACTAAGCTCTCCTGTGTGGAAGCTGGAAAAGAAAGAGGTATGAGCAATCGGCTGGGAGACTAATGTTGGTGGCGCTATGTACCCAATATTTTCTTTGTTACACTCGAGTTTTGATCATACAGCAATAGAAGGAAGCAGTGGTAGAACGGTGTGGTTGGCCAGGATGCCATCTTGGTTTTATGAATTTGTGTGTTTCTTTTTGTTTTGAAGAAAACGGATTCAGGTCAACCCAGGTCTCCGAAGAGGTGGTAGAAAGTGGGGCGCCTGGTCGGCTGAGTCGGTGGTTGACTTGGGCTCACGGTCCTGGGATGCAGCCCCACACTGTGCTCGGCACTCAGTCGGGAATCTGCTTCAGGATTGTCTCTCTACCTCCGCCCCTCCCCGCCAAATAAAGAAATAAATCTTTAGGAAAAAAAAAACAGAAAGCAAAAAAATCTAGTAGACAATAGTATACTATTGGGCGGGGGTGGTAGGTTCCTTTTCTTAAAACCTCATGACAAAGGACTTTCTACCCACGTGGAGACACAAAACTGGCTGCTCAACTCTTTGCTTCCTCTTGGCTCTTTAGTCCCTTTCACTCAGTGTAAAGCGCTGTAACCCATTTGCTCCTGAGGGGTGCAGGTGCGGTTCTCTCCAGCCGCCCTTCCGTGCCTGTCGGATCTGGGGAGGTTCTTCCCCCACTTACTGATCTGGGAGGCAGTGGGTGGAAGGAGAGGAGGGATGGTTAGCTAGTGTCCCCAAAGCACAAGAAATGCTTACTTGGAGGATCCTAAGGAAGCTGGGGGAGGGGAGTCGTTCAGGTGGCTGTTATTAGCTCTTCCTCATCTCTGCTCTCAGTAGCCGCTTCCTGCCCTGGACTCCAGTGCTCTGAGTCTCCTTTTTCCCTTCAGAGTTGACTGGGGTATTATTTTCGTCTCTCTAACCAGGGGTCTTTGCTGTATACAGCACACACGTACAAGTGCCTAGTATATGCCAGGCATCATTCTAAGAAATTTACAAATATTAACTCCTTTAACTCTCATAACACGTCTGTGAGGTAAGTGCCACTATGAACTTCACTTTAAAACCGATAAAACTGAGCACAGAGAGGTTGCTAACTTTCTTAAGGTCTCAAGCGCACACAGTCAGGTTCTTCTTCACTAAGCAAACACCCAAACCCACGCCCTAGGGTTCCAGCCTTTTCTTGCCTTTGCTTCTCCTCTGGTGCTGCGGTCACTCCTCCCCTCTGCGGTCTGGGATATGGGAGTCAGGAGATCACAGTCACTGGGGGACATGTGGTAAAAGTGGGTCACTTCTTCCTCACTGGCCTCCCGAGGCTGCTCAGCAACCCCTTCTTCCCCTTAGCCAATGTCTTGTTGACTCCGTAGGACGTTCCGTTTAGTAGCGTTTCCCCCAAAGTTTTACATTCATCAAAATAATAACAGGAATTACCATTTATATGCGCCAGGCATTGTATTAACTGCACAGCCTCATAAATGCATTGAATAATCATCTACATTTGAGAGGCGAGGAACCTGAGGATCAGAGAATTTCCATAATTTTCTCAAAATAGCATAGCTAGGTTCAAATATACCTGGATTCAACACCTGGGCTCCTCATCTTTGCATTTCCTACCTAGTCCCACGCTCACCTCGTCACTCTTTGCAGAGCCTCACCTTCTACCTTACTACAGAGATGCAGGCCATCAAGCATGACTATCTTCTATTTGATCCCCTCTACTCCAAAATCTCCACTGTATATTAAGCACCTCTAGGTGCCCTCGAACATTTCTATGGGGTGGGTGTTATTACATCCCATCTTGTAGGAAAGTAGGATAAGGACCTCAGTAAATGTCAGGGGTTGAACTTGAGCACAGGCCCGCCTGGCTCGAACCTGTGTTCCCTCACCTCACCAAGCAGCCTGTCTTCTATCCCCATCCCCAACAACACCCCAAAATACTTTGTCCCTTCACTCATCTTCTCATTTTCCCCTTCCACTTCAGACAAGGTATGAACCTCTTTGGATTGAAAACCTATGCCTTCTACTGCCTGCCTCCATCTTTTGTTCCCCGACAAGCATCAGTGGTCTGTGTCCCTGCACTCTTCTGGGTCTGGGGATTTGCAGGTATAGTCCCTGGACTCAAGTCACTCAGTGTCCAGAAACAGACATACGGGTTCATGACCCCCACACAACATAGCAAGCACCATGAAGGAAAAACAGAGTTCCAGAGATCCCATGAGTAAGAGCACCTAACCTAGAGCAGGGCTGATCAGGGAAATTTCTACATGGTCTTCTTCCCTACAACCCACCCCAACTGACCTCTTCCCTCTCTCTCTCAGGTAAAATTGGTATAGAACAGTATATAAGTTTCAGGTGTATGACACTATTATTTGACATCTGTGTACTCTACAAAGTGATCACCACCAAAAGTCTAGTTACTCTACATCACCATATGGTTGACCTTCACCCATTTTGCCCACCCACCCTCCAACCCCTTCCGGTAACCATCAATCTGTTCTCTATATCTATGAGTTTGTTTTTGTAGTATTTGTTTGTTTGTTTGTTTGTTTGGATTCTGCATATAAGTGAAATCATACAGTATTTGTCTTTCAATGACTTATTTCACTCAGCATAATACCCTCAAGGTCCATCTGTTGCACATGGCAAGATTTCATTCTTCTTTATGGCTGAGTCATATCCTGTTATATATAATATATTATATATATTTTTATATACATATTATATATAATATATATATTATATATACTCCATTATACATATATTCCATTGTGTGTGTGTGTGTGTGTCTGTGTGTGTGTGTATACCACATCCACCTTATCTATTCGTCCATTGATGAACAATTAGATTATTTCCCTATCTTGGCGATTGTAAATAATGTTGCAATGAACATCGGGGTGTATATATCTTTTTGAATTAGTGTTTTCATATTCTTCAGTTAAGTACCCACAATAGCTGGATCAGATGGTAGTTCTATTCTTAATTTTTTTGAGGAATCTCCATACTGTTTTCCATAGTGACTGCACCAATTTACATTCCCACCAGCAGTGCATGAGTGTTCCCTTTTCTTCACTTCTTCTTCAACACATATTATTGTCTTTCTGATAATAGTCATTCTAATAGGTATAAAATGATATCTTATTGTGGTTTTGATTTGCTTTTCCCTGGTGATTAGTGATGTTGAACATCTTTTCATGTGTTTATGGCCATCTATATGTCTTCCTTGGAAAATCAGGTCTTCTGACCATTTTTTAGTCAGGTCATTTGTTTTTTCATTGTTGAGTTGTATGAGTCCTTTATATATACTGGATACTAATTCCTTATCAGATACATGATTTGTAAATTCCTCTACCATTCAGTGTGTTCCCTTTTTGTTTTGATGATGGTTTCCTTCACCGTGCAGAAAGCTTTTTAATTTGATGTTGTCCCACTTGTTTATTTTTCCTTTTGTTTCCCTTATCTTTAGTGTCGATCTACAAATACATCACTCAGATTAATGTCGTGGAACTTGCTGCCCGTGTTTTCTTCCAGGAGTTTTATGGTTTCACGTCTTACATTCAAGTCTTAATCCATTTTGACTTCATCTTTGTTTACAGTATAAAATAACAGTCTAGTTTCATTCTTTGGCATCTGGTTTTCCAGTTATTCTAGCACCATTTATTGAAGAGACTGTCCTTTCCCCATTAGATGTCCTTGGTTTCTCTGTCGTAAATTAATTGCCCACAGATATGCAGGCAATTTCTTCTGTTTTGAGACAAAATCAAATAAGTTAGTTTTACCATCTTCTCTAGCTACCATCCTATTTTATCCCCTTTCTTTCACTGTCAAGATTTTCCACTTACTTAGCACTTATTCTCTTCTCAATCCTGTAGACTCTGGCCTCCATTCAAATGATCTTACTTGCACCACATTCTCGAGAGCTATCAATAACCTCCTAATGGACAATCCTAGAGTCCATTTTCAGTCTTTATTCCTCTTGAACACTCTGAATCACTAAACATCTGTGACAACCCCCTTCTTGAGACTCTTTCTGCTCTTGGGTCCCCGGATCTTGTCCACTACTGGTGCCTCTCTTGCCGCTTGTTCTATTTAGTTTCTTTTGATGGTGCCTCCCTGTGACTGTTCACAAAGCAGCCTTGGACTTTAGCCTTAATCTTCCTGAATAACTCACCTCTCCCTCCATCGCCTCCTCTCTGCGGATGATTCATAATCTACTTAGATTTCAGTTCGAAGGCAAGTGACAGTTCTCAAAAATAAGAGTGGCCTAAAGAAGAAAGAAGTTTATTTCTTGCCCATGTGAAAAAGTCTGCAGTCGGCAGTTCCATTGATTGAATAGTTGACAAGGTAGTGAGGGATACGTACTTTTTTCAGTCTTCCTGCTCCACCATTTTCAGTATTGGCTTCCTTCTCTTGATCCAAAATGTGTGTCTGAGATCCAGCTGTCATAGCATTTCAGCCTGCAAGAAGCAAGAAAGAGATGGAGAAAGCAAAGTGCCCTCTTCTTAAAGACACAGTAATAATACACAACACTTTCACTTTCATCTCATTGACCTGAATTTAGTCATATAACCAAAGTTAGCTAGCAAGGAGCTGGACAATGTAGTCTTTATCCTGGGTGACCATATGCCCTGCTAAAAATTAGGCATTCTCTTACCAAGAATAAAGAAGAGAACAAACACTGGAAAATAACTGGCAGATTTTGCCACAGCCCCCAAGCAATATTTTCAGGCCATTTTCTTTCCTTATCTTCCATCCTTCCAACTACTTACCAAGATGGTCCACCATCATCTTAAATTCAGTATTTCTTTTTTTTTATTGGAGAGGGAGAGGAGAGAGAAAATCTTAAGCAGGCTCTGTGCCCACTTGGGCACAGAACCTGATGTGGGGCTCAATCTCACAACCCTGAGATCACAATCTGAGCTAAAATCTCAAGTTGGACACTTAACCAATTGAGCCACACAGGAGCCCCTCAAATCTGATATTTCTAACAGTAAACCTATTTTCTCCTTTGGACTTTTTCCCAGCATAAACTTAGCCAGTTTTCCAGTATCTATCAGTTTTCACTGACACAAAGTAGATGCTCAAAATATATCGTTGAACAATCGAATTCTATCAGATTCCTCCTTATTCCCTCTCCTTCTTTGCACTATGTCTCAAATTCAGCACTTCCTTTCCATTCATCTTATCATCCTCTGGTTCATGCCAGGATGCCTAAAATAGCTTCCAGAATGGTCTCTCAAACCCAGTTTCTCTTTCCTTTTATTCTTCCTACACATCATTACTATATTACTATGACCCTAAAATATCATTGTAGTCTTCATCCTCAAAAACTTTGATAGCTCCCCTCTGCCTGTGATGTAGATATCAATCTCAAGGCTGTCCCAGATCTAAACCAGATTTGTATCTCCACCTTATCTCTTTCTACTCCGTTATGCAAATCTATATTCATTCGACCCACATCGCACGTTCTCACGTTTCTAAATTTTGATTCAGGACCCGAGGACCCGAGACACTCATCCTTTCCCTTTCTCTTCAGTAAAATTCTATTCACTCTTTCAAAGTCCTCCTCAAATTCTACTTTCTCTAAAAAGTTTTCCCGAACCACTATAGCTCAAAGTGATCTCTCCTTTCTTTGTATTTGGACTGTAATTACTGTCTCTACCATTACTTGAATTTACCATTTACTACCTCATTTTTCAAAGGAGAGTTATGTCTGTGTGTGTGTGTGTGTCTTATTTCCTAAGCAGTTATGATATTCTTTAAAAATGGCAGAGAACTGGTTTGGTCATAGCCTTGCCCCGTGCACTACGCGTTAAGTCCTGAAGACATTTTTGTGCTACAAATTCTCTCTGAAGATGGGTTTTCCTTAGGTCCCTTCCAATGCTAATATAATGTTTACGTTATATTACAGCACCTGGATTATATTACTATTATATTATATATTTTTATATATAATTAATATAATATATAAATATAAAATATATAAAGTAATATATAATAATATATAACATATATTATGTTATTAGTATATTATATACACTCCAGCACCTACATTTTATTACAGCACTTACATTATATTACAGCACCTAGAAAAATAAATATTTAGGTAGCTTGATATGGAGATTCTTTTTTAAAACCTAAAGTCAAGCATAAAGTCCATCAAGTGGAGTGGTACCTTAAACTATCCCTCTGGGCTTTTCTTGAATGAGCCCTTAATAATGGCCCTTTATACATTCTTCAGTAAGGTCCTGGTACCCCCCCGGGCCATCATAGGGGTGGCCTAGGAAGCCCTAAAAGGCATGTACCAGTTATGAGGATGATGATGAGGAAAATGATGAGGATGAGAATCACCGTCGTTATCAACCCCAGAAGCAACTAACATGTATGGTGCCTTAATGGTTATAAGGCATTCCACTCCTATTATATGATTTGCTGGCCACTAATTAGGTAGAACGAGCCTTATGGTTATTGTTTCCATTCTCTGGATGAAGCAACTGAGACTCCGAGAGGTTTTGTAGCTCTAGGAAGGTTGCCCAGCTTCTAAGCAGAAGCGCTAGCACCCACATCTCCAGGCTCCTTGTCTTCCCAGCCACCTGACTGCGACCACAGTCCGAGGGTCTGGAGGCGACCAAGTCTGCATCTCGTGCATGGGTGAGCCCTGGGCCTTTCCCCGGCGAACCCGGGATTCTCGCCAACAGTGTGAGCAGCGAGAGTAGCAGCAGGACTCTCTCCGCCCCTGCTCCTGTCTCCTCGCCCTTTGATGCGCCAGCATCACTCCCGGAAAGCCTCGCGACGGCAGATAAGTCAAAAACAACATGACACACGCTCTGCTTTGTGACCGCCCACCTGCCGCGAACCCTAGGAGCTTCTGTTTTCATAACTCGCCTACACACTTCCTGGGGCTTGAAGAGAGAACCCACATCCTCTTCACACATTTAACTTGAATCTACAGAGCAGGATGGCAGTTAGGTGCCAGGGTCTGACTTTTAAAAAGTCCCACAAGGCATGGCCTATCTGGCACCAGGATCAGCTTCTAATTTGCAGAAGCCAGGGCAGCAGGAAAGTGGGGGGCGGGGGTCCTTGCTCGAACCGCAGTGAGACTTTCAAGGTGGCGCAGCCACTTCGGAGCCCTTCGGAGCTCAAGGCCCCGTGCACCCGCACAGGGTGCATGCCCGCGGCCGCGAGGGACTCGCGCTGGCCCCCACCAAGTGTGCCTCTACCCACCCCATAGCCCAGTGGAACGGTTTATCTGGAGAGAATTAGTGTGCAAGAGGCTGGATTTTTGTAAACTATGACTCTGCCCCTGGAGGCAGCCTTAGTCTCTCCTTCTGCTCCCCAGTGGTTTGTTTCTTTTGCTTTTACCATTTGGCACTCATCCGATTGTGTTGTTTTCTACTTGCAAACACATCTGTCTTATTCTCCGGGCTGTGAGCTCCTCAGCGCTGCGAACACATCCTATTCTTCCCCGAGTCCCTCCCACAGCATCTGGCACATAGTCAGCACTTAATAAATGTTTGTAGGTGCGGGTCCTTAGTCTCCCCCTCCCCCATGACCCCGTTTCGTCTTCTTCCGTGCTTAACCCGCCCCCACTAAGTCATCATGCCTCACCTGGGATGGTCCTCCTAAGGCAAAATCTTGGTTGGTCTGAAAGGAAAGTGGTTCGTATTTGCTAATACAAATATTAGCTATTGTATTTGCTAATACAAATATCCGTGGGGTTACTGGGCTGGAGGGCAGGGGCAGCCGTTTTATAATTGTATTGCCTTTCATTTTACAAACTAGGTATTAAGTCAGTTTACCTTCATAAGGTGAAAGAGGAGAAGAGAGAAAAAATAAGCCTCATTTCCCCCCACATTAGATTTTAAAAGCATTCATCCTTCAGCTTTTACTAGAAAGTAACAGGTCAAATCTTGCTTTTCTCTCTCAAAGTACCATAATACTTGCACAGTTGACCTTGAATAATGCAGGGGTATTGACCCTTCACGCACTTGAAAATCCATGTATAACTTTTGGCTCCCCCAAAACTTCACTAATAGCCTACATTTGACCAGAAGCCTTACTGATAATAGTCAATTAACATATATTTTGTATCTTTTATTGCGTTACATACCTTATTCTTACAATTAAGTAAACTAGAGAAAAGAAAATGTTATTAAGAAAATCATAAAGAAGAGAAAACACATTGACAGTACTGTATTGTATTTATGGAAAAAATTCATGTATAAGTGGACCCATACGGTTCAAATCTGTGTTGTTTAAGAGTCAACTATATATATATATTGTATCCGTACATCTGTGATGATCTAATCAATATTGATCTCTTCCTTTAACTGTGAAGTTCCAGAAAGCAGGAAATTTATATCAATTTTTACTCACCTCTGTATCCCCCAGCTCCTTACATTGCGCTTAAAAGAGTAGATGTTCAGCAAATGTTTGTATTAGAAATTTGATTAATAATTACCTGCCGTAGTACCTGGGACAAAGCTGACCTTGAAAAAATCCGTGCCTTCATTCATAAATGTATGAATGAATAAATGAATTTTGCTTACTTCACAAGCTGTTCCAAGAGATTCTAGGCAACACATAAGTGAATTCTGTTTCATTTCACAAATATTTACTAAGCACCCACTACATGTCGTGGACTCGTCTAGAGGCTGGAGATAGAGTAGTGAACAAAAAAGACCTCCCCACGGGCGCCTGGGTGGCTCAGTGGGTTAAAGCCTCTGCCTTCGGCTCAGGTCATGATCTCAGGGTCCTGGGATCCAGCCCCGCATCGGGCTCTCTGCTCAGTGGGGAGCCTGCTTCCTCCTCTCTCTTTGCCTGCCTCTCTGCCTACTTGTCAAATAAATAAATAAAATCTCTCTCTCTGTAAAATAAATAAATAAAATCCTAAAAAAAAAAAAAAAAAAAAAAAAGACCTCCCCAAGTCACCAACTTGGGAAATATTTACTCCAGAACCTCCAAAGCACTCTCTGCCTGTATCTTCCAGGAATAAAGGCATAAATGTAGCTTTCTTTTTGCAAAGACCACAGCAGCCAGCCTCATGTCCCAGCTCTTCCATTACTTGGCAATATGATCTTGGGAAAGAAAGACACTTAATTCTCAAACCTTCTGGAGGTGCATGGTCTTCGTCCCTCCAATCTCTTAGACCTTTTGGTCTGTAAGTCTAGATAAATGTTTTTAATGAAATAGATCCCTTGACATTCACAGGAAATTTCATTTTTTTAATGAGAATCCCTTAGAAAATTTAGCCATCATAACATATTCTATGTAGAGTAGAATACCAAAAACAAAAAACAAACAGAAAAACCCCACAAAAAGCAAAAAGAAAAACCAAAAAACCCCTCCAGAGGCATCTGGGCAGCTCTTCAGGGAGACACAAGCCTGGGGAGACAGGAGACTCTAAAAAGTGCAACAATGAAATGGCAATGTTTTTCTATTCACGTCCCCAGGTCTGGAAGCAGGCGGAAGTGACACGGACGTCTTCATGGTGATTGGGATTCTGGGGGAATCGGTCACTTTCCCCTTAAATATCGAAAAATCACAGCAGGTTGTCAACATCGTTTGGAACTCTGAAACCTCTGTTGCTTTCATAATGCCAGGAGATTCGGGAATGGCACCCAAAGTTACGGTGACCCACCAAAATTATAACGACCGAATAAACGTCTCATGTCAGAACTACAACCTGGAGATCAGGAATCTGAGGATGGAAGATTCAGGCATCTACAAAGCCTACATAAACACAAAGACCGTTGAAGAGATCGTCACCACCGCCACCAGGCTCTTCAACCTTCGGGTCTTCCGTAAGTCGTGTGAGGATAAAGGGCTTGCTTTGCTCTGCAAAGTTGCTATCTATAGAATGCCTTTATTTCTTTATTGGCTTCCCTAAATCTTTCCGTACCTAGAAATCCGCACATTGATACTAATGAAGGGGATGTGATTTTGCTTGTTTTTAGCTATTAATCTTCAATCCACAGGTCGTTCCGTGGGTCTGGTTTTTCTTTTCTATCAAATGGGAATAATCAATCATGTTATTCACTTCCCTTGGTCACTGAGAGGATCAAGTGAGATAGTGTATGGAAAGCACTTCTTTAAAAAAAAAAAACCTTTTTATTTTAAAGTAAGTGTAGATGCATAGGGAGGTGTAAAGAACCAGGCAGGGAGGGGCGCCTGGGGGGCTCAGTCGGTTAAGCATCTGCCTTCGGCTCAGGTCATGATCCTGGGGTCCCGGGATGGAGCCCCATGTCGGGCTTCCTGCTTAGTGGGGAATCTGCTTCTCCCTCCCCTTCTCCCCCTCACCCTGCTCATGCTCGCTCTCTCTCTTTCTCAAATACATAAATAAAATCTTAAAAAAAAAAAAAGAGGTTCTGTGTATACATTCCCCAGTCCCCCAGAAGTTAGGGGCGCCTGGGTGGCTCAGTGGGTTAAAGTTCTGCCTTCAGCTCAGGTCATGATCTCAGGGTCCTGAGATCGAGTCCCGCATCGGGCTCTCTGCTCGGCAGGGAGCCTGCTTCCTTCTCTCTCTCTGCCTGCTTCTCTGCCAACTTGTGATCTCTCTCTCTCTCTGTGTCAAATAAATAAATAAAATCTTAAAAAAAAACCAAAACACCAGGATGTTGACATAGGCATACCTAGGAAGCTTATTCAGATGTCACCAGTGTACGAGCTCTCATTTATGTGTGAGTATATGTGTAGCTTGCACAGTTTATTCACCTGTGTGCCCTCGTGTGATCACTACCGCGATCAAGATCCTGAACTGCACCATTGCAGCAAGGGTCCCTCAGCCATTCAGAGTCACCCGTGCTCCCTCTCAACTCCTGAAGACCTTAATCCGTTCTTCATACCCATCATTATGTTATTTCACACATGTCACATACATGGACCCATGCAGTATGCATATGCTTTTGAGATTGGCTTTTTTTCACGCAGCATAATTTGAGAGTCATCCTAATTATTGCAAGTATCAATAGTTTATATCCTTTTGTGGCTGGATAGTATCCCATGGTATAAATGGACCAGTCTGTTTAACCATTCACCAACCAAGAGATATTTTAGTTGTTTCCAGTTTGGGGGTATCACAAATAAAGCTGCTGTGCACATTCATGTGCAAGTTCCTGCATGAAATGACTTTTCGCTTCTCCGGGATAAATGCCCAAGAATGAAAACATACGGTAAATCCATTTTTTCTTTTATTTCTTTAAAAAAATTTGGTTGTGATAAAAATATACATAACACAACATTTAACACTTTAACCATTTTTTTAAAGATTTATTTATTTATTTTAGAGAGAGAGTGCATGCGAGCAGGAGGGAGGAGCAGAAAGAGAGGAAGAGAGAGAGAGAGAGAGAGAGAGAGAGAGAAGCAGACTCCCCGCTAAGCACAAAGCCCCAACACTGGGCTCGATCCCAGGGCTCCGAGATCATGACCCAAGCTGAAATCAAGAGTGGGATGCTTCACCAACTGAGCCACCCAGGCGCTCCTGTTTTCATGTCTTTATATGTTCAGTTTTACCCACTCAATCTCTGGGAGGTGTTCTACCATTTGCAGGTAGGGCAGACCACCGGAAAGTCTCAGAGAAAGCCAGATGGCCCACCTAACAAAAATCTGTACCTTTGGGTGAGTTAGTGGAGAAGATAATAAGATGGGAACTGACATTTACTGAACTCTATGTGCCTGCCATTTTACCAGCTAATTTTATTTTATTTATTTTTTAAAAAGACTTTATTTATTTATGTGACAGAGAGAGAGAGTAGGCAGAGAGGCAGGCAGAGAGAGAGGATGAAGCAGGCTCCCTGCCGAGCAGAGAGCCCGATGCGGGGCTTGATTCCGGGACCCTGAGATCATGACCTGAGCCGAAGGCAGAGGCTTAACCCACTGAGCCACCCAGGCGCCCCTTACCACCTAATTTTAAAAAATATACAGCGATCACATATATTTAGGCAGCACATGCACAGAGTCAAAGACCATGTACAGTGTATTGCAACTCTCCCTTCCCAGAGGCAGTCCCTGTTGCTGGCTTGTTTTGTCTTTCCCACAGATAATTAACGCGTCTAGGTAGATGATGGATGGAGAGATGCACGGACGGGTATTAGACTGTTGTTTAAACACAATAGCTCATTTAGTCCTCGCAACAAACAACCCTAGCAGGAGAAAACTATCCTCGTGTTCTAACTGACGGAGCGAAGCCTCAGTAAGGCTGTGCGCATCCCCGTCCCAGAGAGCGGCGGAGCCCGGTCGGACCCAGGTCTCCAGCGGGTCCCCCGCTCCCAGCCGCAGCCCTGACCTCCGCCCAGCAGCCGGATGCAGGTAACATCTCTGCTCCTGCTGAGAAAAGCAGGATGGGATCCTATCCTTTACCGCTATCCCCCACCTCGACACTCGGCAAAAAAGACTTTCTCTAAAAATAAGTAAATTTCAAGCGGAGACTTGAACATTCTTATAAATCCAGTTTCTAAAGAAATGCACACACACACACACACACACACACACACACGAGTTCGCCTCATATTTTTTGCTATATACGTCTGGATCGATCACTCGTATAGCTCGTCAACATGACTCCAAACTTCTTTGGGAGTTTTTTCACAAGTCATGGCTGATTCTGGTCTGGAGTAGTTTCCTCTAAGAGACTCACAGGACCAAGGTTTCTGGTGCGGTTGGAACGAAAAACATTTACATCTTCCTTCCCATGTTCTACTTCCTCGCAGGCACAGACAACTTTAAAAATACTCCATGAACTAGAAAGCCACATGCCGGTTCCTTCTGAACCCTCCCCCACGTGGCTAGGGTAGAGGGAACAAAGCCCAGCACAGCCGCCTGGCCCAAAATGAACTAAATTTACCAACTCGGAACGTGGGCACTTTCTTAGCTGCCAGTCAAGGGAAGAACTTCCCTTTCCTTCTGCCGGCCCCAGATAGCTCTTACTTCAACCTAAATATAATTCTCCTTCTGTAACCCTTTACCAGCCTACCACTTGGACAGTTAACCTTTCGATTGCTTTAGTAAAAACATCTTCTAAAATGAACTTTTGAAGAGATTTTAACTTTTTACCATGGCACTTTGTAACAACACAGAAGAACTCAATGAAAACATACCAGAAAACACAGCCAAAAAAATGTGTGTAAAGACTGTTTCATGCGGCAATGTACTGATTCTTGAGGGCGTGTGTCCCAAAGGGCGTGCGGCACACGATTTCATAAACAGTAAAATACACACCGGTCTTTATCGTGTATCCCATAGAGCCAGCTGGATGCGCAGAATGTTTGCATTGAGTTTTGCGGAATGTTTATATCTCCCAGTCTACAGGTGTCGTCGATGCAGAAGCTAACGAGAGCACTGGCTGAGAGTTTTGTGAAGTGAGCTAGTAAGGAAAAAGCAACTCAACAAACATATATTTCACACCTTTGCTTGCACGTCAACGCGAGAGACTTCTTTGCTGAATCAGATACCGGTTTTCAAATATTGGAAGAATATTTCCTAGTTTCTTTGGTGCTGTTCACAAAGTAATGGCTATGGACAGGAGGCACTTTTAAGTTTAGTCGACGTTAGCCATCTTTCTTCCATTGTTTTTTTTCAGTCCAGAGTGACAATCTGTAGAGCAATCAACCCCGCCCAAGTCTGAGCATTTGCCAATTTCTTTTATGGGGGGGAGGGTAGAGGAGGACAGAGGGAGAGGGAGGGAATTCTAAGCAGGCTCCATGCCAGGCGTGGAACCCCATGCGAGGCTCGATCTTGTGACCCTGAGATCATGACCTGAGCCGAAATCAAGAGTCGGTCACTCAACTGACAGAACCACGCAGGCGCCCCATCGTTGGTCAATTTCTGTGGTGTAAATACTCCCACTGTGTTTTAAAACTTGCAGAACTGGGAAGACTTTGTGTATCATTACAAAAGACAGATCCCATAGATGTAAATAACTTTTAGAGTGTAGATGACAGCAAATTGGCCAAAAAAATACAGAGAGTGGTGAATTTTGCATACATATTAGCTTTTTTTAAACGTAATTCTTTTTATTGTAAGTTGTTATAATTTTGTTTTTCACGACAGCTGTGCTTAACAACCCTCTCGAAAGAATTTCGGAGGCGCCAGCGGCCGGCGCCCCTCATCGGGGCGGGCTCCAGCTCGGCCCCGACACCTGTGTCTTCCGCCCCCAGGTCGGCTCGGGAAGCCGCGAATTACGCAGAGCTCAATGACATCTGTGAACAGCACCTGCAATGTCACCTTGACGTGCTCCGTGGAGAAAGAAGAAGAGAATGTCACATACAGTTGGAGTCCCCTGGGGGAAGAGGGGAACGTGATTCGGATCTTCCGGACCCCCGACCACCAAGCGCTGACCTACACGTGCACGGCCCGGAACCCCGTCAGCAACAGCTCGGGCTCAGTTGCCGCCCAGCAGCTCTGTGCAGGTGCCCGGCTCGAGACTCGCTCGGAAGAGCGGCCTGAGCTGGGCCTTGTTACCCCGGGGGGGGGAGGGGGGGAGTCCCGGGGTCCCTCCCTCAGGCCAGGCCTGCTTCCTGCCAGGAGGGCCTGGAAAAGAGGCCGGAGCTTTCCGAGAGAGGCCGGGCGTTCGGGGTGCTGGGAGGCAGCCCCTGCTTGGCCCTCTGATTCCGTTTCTAGTGCCGACTTTGAATAGCGAGAAGTCTAGTTTCCCTCGGAGCTGCGGCACCCCCCCCCCCCGGCACCCCTTGGGATAGTGCCTGTGAGTGTGGCCAAGTCTCACTGTCGCTTCTGTCCCCAGACGCTGCAACAGGCCTCCGTTCTCGCCACACCGGGCTGCTCGGCGGGCTAGCTGTGCTCTGTCTGCTTATACTCCTCATGCCTTCGGTGCTTGTGTTCCTTTTGCGCAAACGAGGAGAAGGTAGGATTTCTCCAGAAGGTAAAATGTGGACATGCGCCTTCCTTCTTCCCGGGACTGAAGTCATGTATCCAAGGTCGGGTAGAGAGGTCCCTTGTTCCGGGGAATCTGCCTGCCTTCCTCCAATCCGCACTCCTCTTCCTCACCATCTCCAGGGTGCTGGCCCCTGGGTGACAGTGCCCTGAGTGGGCTTCGGAATCTGTTCCTGGTGTCGTCAGTATCTGGTGGGCCCAGAACCGGGCTGTGAGTTCACTACTGCCATTCAGAAGCTGTGCTTTGCTGGATGTGTGTCTTTCCCTCTCTGGCTCAGTGCTCTCACGTGTGAAATGAGATTTGAACTAGAGGGTCTCCTGGGTCACTTCCAACTCCATCATATTTTAACTATGACCTTTGGAGAGTCACTGAGGGACATGTACTAACTTTTCCTCCCATGGGTGTCACTAGATCCCTCTGGATCCCTCCGGATCCTTCTGTAATTGTGCCATTTGCAATGCAGAAAACCTAATCTGGGGCCCCCCGGGGGGTCATTAGGCCCTCCTATTCCTCCTAACCCCATGATCTCCCCAAATCTTCCTTTCCCCCCAGTCACAGTAACAAGCCCGGGTGTAGAGAGGCTCCACCTCTGTTTCCACGTTCCTGACTCTCCTTTGGGTCTGATTCCTCAGGTTCCTTCCTGACGCCCTTCAGTAAGAACTCTGGTAAGTTCTCAGCCACCAATTTCCCGGGATGACAACTGGGAGCGATGCGTTCACAGCAGATGGGTTAAGACCCGGCTTCTGTTTTGTAGGCGGTCTGGGCCGAAGGTCCCAGCTTGCCTGTTTATCAGCTACGAGCGATCTGTCACCGTAAGCCTCAGTTTTGTCAGTGGTAAAACAGACATACACACTTATTAATGGGATTAAAAGGGATTACCTACATCAAGTACTCGGCCTGGAGCCTGGTACATAGTAAGGACTCAGTAAACGTCAACACGGTGCTTACAACTGACCGTCCAGACTGGCACGGAAGGAGGCATTCCAGGGCAGAGAATCTAACTCAAATGGGAGTGACAGGGAGAAATCCCATAACCTGACTCAGGCCGTAGGTGATCCTCAGGGTTCCTCCAAGAGACATCTGTCTTCAGTCCCTCACGGTCTCTTGGGAAGGAGGAAGTGCTACTTTTTTTCATCTACCCATGAGATGACAAAGAGCACTCGCGCTGGCTCACCTGCCGAGTCGAGGCAGGATCTGGGACAGGACTTACCTCTGTGCG
>CM052893.1:55182611-55228908 GCA_028534135.1 Potos flavus
GAGGGCTGCCACGGACGCGGGAACAGGAGGCTAAGAGGCCTCTAAGGGCACAGAACTGAGAGAGACCCCCCCTTTTTTAAGGTTTAATTTATTTATTTGAGAGAGAGAGGGTAGCGAGGCAAACGGAGAAGCTTCCCACTGAGCGGGGAAGCCCGATGCGGGGCTCGATCCCAGGACCCCGAGCCGAAGGCAGACGCTTCACTGACTGAGCCACGAGGCGCCCCAAGAGAGGCCCCTTGAACTTCCTGGTCTGGCGGCGGCACACCCCCTCCTCCCACCTGCCTGCCCCGCCCTCACCTGCACCCCGCACCCCGCTTCTACGGGCCTTCCTCCGTGCGCCCCGCCCCCGCGTGCTCCCCCGAAGTCTCCGGGAGCGGAAGGGCAACAGAGGTCTGCCCGGTCCAGCGAGCACTGAGCTGGGGCTGATGGGCCGCTAGGTGCCCGGAGCCAAAATCCTCCAGGGCAAGGCCCAGTGTGAACCCCGCAAACCCCTCCTCTTGGCCTCTGAGGGTTTTACCCAAGTACTACCCGCTCCTCCCGCCCCGCCCCCGGCCCTGACCCTCTCAAGGCCGGACGGAACCAGACCCAAGGCGGGGAGAGGAGGCGAGCTGGCGGGAGTGGGGGCGGGGGGGCAGCAGGCGGGAAGGGGGCCTCTCGAGGTTTCGCCTGGGCCCTTCACTGCGTTGTTTTGCAGGAGCTGCCTGCCAAAGAGGAGCCAGCGGACAAGGTCTATTCCACATTGCAGACTCATAAGGTGAATCCTTTCTGATTTTTTATCCCTATTGCCTGTCTGTTCCAGCCATTCTGCTGTGCCCTGCCCAAACAAACAGGGGCCAGCTGGTTCCCTCGGGGCTCGTCTCCGTCCCTCTCAGGACTAACGCTGAGGGCCTTGGCCCACGGACGTTGCGCACCTGCGCAGAGCCCGGCTCCAGGTCCACGGCCCTCCGAAAGCTGGCCGGCTTGGGATGCTGAGCCTGCCTCTAATGCAGGAGCCCCCGGGCCCCTGAACTGCGGGGTGCAAACTTAGTCTTTCGAGCAGCTGGGGCCATGCGGGCTCACAGAATAAAATTAGACAACAGGTGCCCCCCTCTGGACAGACACAGGCCCACACCAGGTGCCCAGCCCGGCAAGTAGAACACAGGCTGAATTTCAGTTCCCGTTTCCTCTGCCAGCTGACTTGCACAGTGTGCAACCTGCACCACAGCTTGCAGTGGAGCAGCGACACGCACAGTGCCTTGTGCCTCAGTGTCCTGCTCTGGAATGTGCATAGAGGGCAGGCAAGATTTTCAGTTTGGGGCATCTCTCACTGTCTGTGAGGACCCTCATTTCTGCTACAGTCAGAAGGACAGCGTTGGGGTCTCTTGGCGAGTCGAATGTTTTGTCAGTGTTCCTGTTTAACAGCTGAGCAAAATCATCATGAAAGATAAATAGGAACCCCTGGGAGTCTGGGAGAAGGGAGAGTCATGAGAACAAATGAAGAGTGGGAGGAAACTTTAGGAAATGGGCTGCAAATGGGTGGGGAATGAGAATTAAGAGCTGGTTGGGTAGAGGGCACCCGGGAGCCGCAGACACAGGAGGCTTGCGAGAACACTCAGTGCTCCGATGGTCGGGGTGGGGGGCTAAGCCAATGTCCTGGAGCACAAGACGGAAGGGCCTTCGCTCCCTCGGTGCTCGGGAGAGGGAAGGAGGGAGAAGGAGACGAAGGGACAACGGAGGGATGAAGGACAGGCGAAGGGGAAGGAAGAAGTGAGGGGCAGGGGGCCGCATGTGTGAGCCGGGATCTGAAGGACGGGGGAGGACGCGGGAGGCGACATCGGCAAGGACTGGACTGGAGGGATTCATCAGGGCGGCGCGGGTTGCAGCATCTAAAGCACGTCCTCTAGACGAGGTAGACGGCGATTATGGATTGGTCACTATGTAATTTGAGAAGATTTTTTTTTCCTGTCCCGTTGGGTCCACTTTACTTGGGAGCGGGGTGTGGGGAGGGCTCTAGGTCTGTCCACGTAACTAGAGCACAGGACACTAGTGGGGGCGACTCGCCAGTATGTGGGGTGCACTTATGGGGGTTCAGAAGGAGCTGAGGCTCAGCTAGGAGTAAGGAAGGCGGGTAGGGGGAGCCTCGATGTTGCCCAAGCTTATCATCAAATCAATACAAATACCCTCATTCCTTCTTGCTGCTTTTTTCCTGGGTTCCGCAGTTGATTACCCAAGGGCTTGCAAGTGCGGGACCGGGGCAGAGGCAAGGGACTTGGCGAAGGGCCAGATTCCGCCAGCCCCAAGGAGGCCTGAGGCATCTCCCTGGGCCGTCTGTCTGTCCCAGGTACCGCCCGGGGCCGGGCTTCCCCTGCAGCATCTCTCAGTTAACCTGCCGCTCCACCTCCCTCTCGTGCGCAGATGGTGAAAACCAGCACTCAGGACGGCAAACCTCCTGGGATCTCAGCCTACGAAAATGTGATCTAGGCTCCCGGGCAACCTTCTCCCTGTAGACACTGAGCTTCAACCACCATCGATACCCCAGCAGATGCCCCGGACCCAGACTTTCTCTGCGCACGTCTTCCCTGGAGATTGCAAACCCCGTACTAGGCGGTGGCACGCCACCTAGGATGCTCTGGTCACACTCAGTGTCTTCGAGCCCTGATGCCCTGCCTCCACAGTCCACACAGCACTGGCGACAAACTGGACAAAAGCACCCTTTCCCTGAGGCCGATGCAGCCCCTCTAAGCACGTGGCTTGATGAGTAGAGCGTGGGCTGCATTTCAGCCTCTCTGTGCCCCTTTGCCCGGGAACCTTCGTGCAGGCAGGGGACGGCTGGCTGGACCGGCCCGCCCGTACATGATGGGGTCGCATGGGGGGCCATTGTTGGTGCGGCTCTCAGCCGTGCAGACACACTCTCCGAATGGAGCTTTGGAAAATGCTCTTTCCGGAGGAACTAGACAGCTGGGGCGTTTTCCTTCAGGCTCTACTTCAGAAGCCTCATAAGATTTTCCGTCTGGCCAAGCGTTCAACCTGACTGGGCCCCCCATGGGATGCCCAGATACTAGTTAAACATGATTCCGGGGGGCGGGGAGCATCTACGAGAGCGTTTCTGGATGAGATTAACGTTCAGATCCGTAGACCGAGTGAAGCAGATTAAGCCCCACTCCAGTATGGGTGCCTTTCACCAGACCCATCAGGAGCCTGAGTAGAAGAGGAAGACAGAGTAAGGGAGAATTGATCCTCTCTGCCTGATTAGCTTAGAGCCGGGACCTCAGCCCTGCTGCCTGAGGACTTGGACGTGGACTGGAACTTACGCCATCAGCCCCCCTGGTTCTCAGGCCTCTGGACTTGGGCTGGAGAACGACACCATCAGATCCAGCTGCAGACCTTGGGGTTTCTCTGCCTTCCTCGGCACGCAAGCCAGCTCCTCGTTGTATCTGTTCCCCGTTGGTTCCGTTTCTCCGCAGAACCAGATCGATACCTGGCCCCAAGCAGCCTCAGCGAGAAGGAGAGACTGTAGCCAGCACCCCATTCAGCAAAAGGACTTGACCAGCTCCATTTCGGACACTTTCTCGGGGAGCTGCGTACAACCCAACCATCGAAACAAGAGACCTTGAAAGAAGCGAGCCATTCTTCAGAGGGCACTGGGCGGGTGATGGTGTAGATGATGAAACTGGCTTCGCCCCGGCTACTAAGGCTCTGCCCAGAGAATCATGGACTTCACGCCTTGGCTAGATGTCCGTGCCCCTCCCGCCAGCTCTGAGGGGGCATCGCCCGCAGCCGAACCGAACTTCCCAGTGATGACATGAAGAACCATTTCCTTAAGTCTGAGCACCCATGGCCAGCTAAATCCTAAATCCCCATCAACAGTCCCAGGCTGGGCAGCAGAAATGAGTGGCATTTAGGCAGAAGGAAGGTGTTAGTCCCAGCGAATGGGCCCATAGCGCCGTCTAGCCCTGACCACCATTAGCACTGTGTTGGGGGCTGCGAGACCCCCAAAGCGTCAGATGAGCATGATGTCTGCTCTGGTCTAGCTGCTCCGTGCAAGGCAAGCACGGACGCTAGCGTTAAATGCTGAATTACACGTTTCGGGGAGTGGCGGGAGCTAGCACAGTCAGGGAAGGCTTCCTGAAGGAGGTAGGGCTTAGGAGGGTGGGAGGTGGGTTGAAGCTGGGCTCTGGAGGAAGAGTAGGATTTGGCCGAGAATGAAGCAGACAGATGGCATCCCACTGAGGAAAGTACAAGAAAGAAGCAGAGGCTGGATCTGGTGGTGTGTTCTGGGCACTGGCCCAGGTGCCCTGAGCACGTTCACGGTCCCCTGTCTAGGACGGCAGAGCGCCTCTGCTTCGGCGTGCGCCCCCACCCCTGGCCCTTTGCACACACATCAATGCTCAGCTCACATGTCACCTCCTCTGTGACGCTCTCCCTGGTATCACGGGTCAAATTAATTATGGCTTTTTTGCCCTTCTTTTCCCCCCTTGGTCTTATATCACTGCAACTCATTTCTTTCTGCCGCACAGTATAGACCGTTATTTGTTTCCCTCCACACTGTACATACTGGAGGGCAAGATCCATGACTTCATGACCATTGAGAGTGATCATGAGTGATGAGAACTTTATTCCCCTGTGCATCCACCACCAGCCAACCTCGTGCCTTGTTCCCTGCTTGTAGCAATAAATGCTTTAAATAGAACTGAAAATGACCAGCTAGCTCAAACAGAAGGTGCACGTTTCAAGTACTGATAGACAGAAGCCAACGAGCGTAGTGGAATCCAATTATGGCAAGCCTTAAATGTCACAATGCAGACGTCAGGGTAAGGACACTTTGGAGGGAAAAGACTTTCAGCGTTAGACCAGCGAAGATATCACCTGCAGCAATGGCCCGGGTGTGGGCGAAAGGCAGTCACTCCAGGGAGGGACATAAAGGAAGAAATAAAGAGACGTGTCATAGGATGGAGATGTTCCAAAGGGACACTGACCAGGCTGGGTTTCCCCTAAAATAAAAGCATGCCTCACCTTTGTGCGAGCTGAGGGACCCGCTCCTGAACACGATCCTTCTAGAACCTGCCCCCGCTTCTCCCTGGTGCGCTCACCCAGGCAAATTGCTAGGGCCCTACAGCCCCAGTGGCAAGTGGGGGAGAAGGCATAGAACCAGAAGCAAGTACTCCTTGGGTCTTCCAGGAGAACAAACCTGGGAAGGAACTAGTACCCAGGAATTCTTCATGTGACCTTTGGGACTCAGGACCACCGAGCTCCCGTCTCTCACTTTCTTTCCTCCTTACTCTTCCTATTTATGAAGATATAAGCTACTCACCCCATCCCCTAAGGGCTTGGTTCTCAGATTCTCCTTCTGTAAAATGAGTGTGATCTTACGTATCACACCAAGACGGGCCAGTTTTTACGAAGGTGCATTGAAATTGAAATCTCGGGGGGCAGGGCCCTCTAGTGGCAAGTTCCGGTAAGACAGCACAAGCCCGGCGCCTGCTGGTCGACCCGGGCTTTCAGTAGAGAACCGAGAACAGGAGGATCCCAGCAGCAAGAAGAAAGTGAGGCTGATTTAAAATGTGATGCTTTTAAAAAAGCTATAGAACGCTCTAAGCTGCACAGCCCACAAGAGAGGAGCTTGTCTGGGCCACTTTGGAAACCGGGCAAAGGAAGGAAGGAGACTGATTGGTCTGGTCTTTCTTTTTTCTTTTTTTAAAGATCTTATTTATTTGAGAGTGAGAGAGAGAGAGAGCGCACGCGCACAAGTAGGGGGTGGGGGTGGAGGGCAAAGGGAGAGGGAGAAACAGACTCTCCGCTGAGCAGGGAGTCCTACATGGGGCTTGATCCCAGGACCCTTAAACTATGACCTGAGCTCAAGGTGGGCACTTAACCCACTGAGCCACCCAGGTGCCCCTGGCCTGTCGTTTCTTAGATTCCACCTGGAGAAAAGAATTGGCTGGGTCATAGGCCTTCCAGATCCATTACTTTCCTTCTACTTGACTTTTCCCTGAATTTTCCTGGATTTGAGTTATTTTCTCAAGAACCATTGGCGATAGTCTCTACTGGCTATAAAATGAAGTTTGGAGGAGGAGACAGAAGGCAGAGGGTACTGAGTGATCCCGAACGCAGGCTCTGATGCTGGAGTGCCTGGATCTGAATCCTGGTTTCTTAAATTCTGTGACCTCGGGCAAGTTAGGTTCACCTCTGCGCCTCAGCGTTCCCACCTGTAAAATGGGGACAATAATAGCTCGTACTGCGTAGGGTTGATGTAGGGATTAAGTGAGGCACTGATGTAAGAATATGCCTGCAAGCTCATCTTACTGGCTTGACACCTTCATCAGTTGCTAAACCTGTACCAGGTTCTTGCAGCACGAATGTATCAGATCTTGTGCTCGATTAGTGCTGTGTGCTGAACTTTTAACTCCCAGTCCTCCTCCCCCAATGCTTGTTCCCCCTGTCGTTTCCCTTACCATCCTACCCTCCCCCGAACCAGCTCCCCAGACAGACGCGGGTGGGGGGGGGGTGGCTAGTCTGAATAATAATAATAATAATAATGCAAATGGAGAGATCCCAAGGGCAGGGAGACCTGAAGAGTCAATTAAGGGCTTCCTTTGTATACCAACTGCTATACTAGAGGATTTATACAACTCTTAGACAGCCCCGGAAAGTAGAAATTAATTCTCCCAGCTCACGTTAAGACTGAGGGAATAAATACCTCAGCAAAGTCAGGCAGCTGGGGAAGACAGGACTTGAACTCAAGACTTCTTTTCACCGAGAGCCGCACATTTGCACCTGACCGTGCACTTGAGCCCTCCTATACCTGGCTCTGGCCTCCCAACGCCTGGCACTTTGCTTGACACTTCACAGGTGGACCACAAGCATTCGTTGAATGATTATGTACATGTAGTAATACTTTAAAGACCCCAAGAGCAGCTCCAAGTAGGTGTATTCATATATTAACTCCTTTGTTGTCTGGATAACCACTCAACTCTTCTATTGGAAACACCCATTAAAGAATCTTTTTTTTTTTCCCCCCTTAAATAATCTTGAGGAGAGCTCACTGTGTGCATTTTGGGGAGAGCAGGTTTCACAGCAAACAAGGGATCCAGGTCATAGTTGTTAGAAGAGGAGAGAAAAACAGTGCGAATGTCCACTATTAATATCAGGAGAATAACAGAAATGGAAGAGGTAAGAACTTATGAGTTGTGCAAAACTATTTAAAAGTTTAAAAACAGCTGCATGCCTTTACATTTTGATGACCCACCATACTCATAATAGCTAAGATTTATTAGTGCTCATTATGTGCCATTCCCCACCCGAAGCTTTTATATGTGCCAACATATAAAAAAGCCCACAAGAAATATTAAAATTCATCTGTTCCCTGAAGTAGATGCAGTCCTCCCCCACTTTACAAAGAAACTGAGTCACAGAAAGGCTCAGAACTAGTCCAAGTTAATATGGAAACCAGGATTCCACTGCTGGCCTCCCAAGTCCAGGGGCCGGGCGCTGAACCACAGTTCTCACCTCTTCCCAAGGCGGAAAACTTTATTCTTGACTCCAGACCCCCCATATCTAAGCAGTCATTAGGTCTTGTCAAGTCCAACTCAACCGTGTCCCCTCAATCTGCTCGCCCTCCCTTCCGGTGCCCGCTCTCCCAGGTCATTCCTTTTTCACATGTGACCCAGGCTGTTCTCACGTAAAGAACCTTTCCAAAATGCTGACCTTATCACTTTATTCTTCTACCGAGAAATGTTTCCTGTGGGACCAGACTCCTGAGCCATTTGACCCATCAGGCAGCCCAGGCCCTTCTCCTGCTTCCCCAGCTCAGCTCCAGTCACACAGAAGTACAGGGTATCAAGGACCCACCAAATCCTTCCCTGTTCCTCGCCTTTGCCCACGCTGTGTCCTTCTGTCCTTTCCATCCCTAGCTATTTTATACTCAGGGACCAGACCGAGGATCCTTCTTTGTGTAGAATCCTGACCCGCCCCCCGCCCAAGGCTAAATCTATAGCTCGCTTGTAAATTTCCATTGATAAAGTATTTATTGCCCGTAAATTTTACCTTGTACGTGCCTAGGAAATGAGACTATGGGCCCCATTTCATCAGGTCAGCACAAACTATTCCGTAATACACTTATTCTTTTGGTCTCTTACTTTGTTTTGGTTTTCAAGAAAAGAGACCAAGCAAGTAGCAAAGAAACAGCAAAGACTCTCCAACGTGACAAAGGGCCCGCGCTGTCTGAAGCCTCAGGCCCTGAGTAGCCACAAAGGGACCGTGGGGTTGAGGGCAGTAAGGCAGAAATTGAGGACGAGGACGTCTGCCGTGAGAGAGGTGACCAGGGTCCCGAGAGAGGGCGGAAGGCTAGCCACTGGGGGGGCCAACACCAGAAGTAAGAAACCAGAGTGCAGCATGGACACGCGGCTGGGGGAAGGGCAGGCAGCTCTGCCTCCATCATCCTGAAGGCAGGAAACTGGGCACTTAAGTCACACCTCCCTCCAGGACCAGAGCTTTGCTTTAGTTGCCTTTTCATTCACTGTACCCATGACAGAAGCCAGTGTCTAGGAGAGCTTCATAAATACATGAATAAATATTCGTGGAATCCAGCTCAGATTGGGACCCAGACCCTGGGATTCTCCCTTTCAGAGTCTGGGTCTAGGGAACGGGGGGGCAGAAGTTGCATGGGTCACTCACAGTGGCACTGGGAGAAGGCACTGGGCTCTGCAGTGAGAAGGGCTGTGGTTCCCTCACAACCGTTGGTGCAGGAGCTCAGGATGTTTTGTAAAACCCTGAAGGAGAATGGACTTGCTCCGAGGTGGTGTGTGAGATTTCAAATGGAAGCTTCTAGATCTGAAAACACCTCCACGACCTCCGCTTATCAGAGAAGCCCCAGATCCTCTGCTCTGAGCAGCTCTTCGCAGCTGTGTTTGGGCTCCCAGCTCCCAGCTCCCCCAGCTGCACCTCTGCGTCCTTTTCTTGTTGGGCTGAAACCAAGCTGCTACCCTGAGGAATTTCAGAGTCGCTTTGTAGAAACTCTGTAAGCAGATACAGAACGACTTGGAATTTAAAAAAAAAAAAAAAATGGTTGTTTTTCCAGTGCCCTGAGGTTCTGGCACATTCCATTTAATTTAGTCTACGCCTTAGCCCTAGGACTCTTGCTCTCCATCCCCTCCTTCCCCTCACCACCTCCAATACCAGTGCCCCCTAGTTAATGCTCACTCAGCCCTCAAGGCTCAGCGCAAATGCCCCTTCCTGGGGGCAATGGTCCGTGCTCTTGCAGACCGTGGTTGAAGCCCACATTTTGTTCTCATTGTACTACATGTCTTTCCTTCATGGAAGAATTCAAATTTTGTCTTAAATCTTTCTCCTTGTGGTTATTTAGTTAAGGTCTCTCTTTCCTCACTAGACTGTGAGCCCCACTGGGGCACAGATCATGGCTGGTTTTGCTCACCATTTGTACCCACAGTACCTGCCCCTGTGCAAGTCGGGGAGGAAGTCCTCAATGGTATCACATTTTGATTAATTAATGAAGATGCAACCGTCTGTGCAGGCTTCGCCTGCCTTACCTGGAACGTGAGAATCCTTTGGCACGTGTCTCAGTGACAAAGCTATTTACTTCTAAGCATTAAGACCCTTAATAAGTCTCTAACCTTTGGGTAGAAATGCAGTAGAAAAATATCGAATGTACTCCCTGTGCAGAAAACACGATTAAGGGTCAGAAAACATAGAAAAGAACTAACATCATAGGCCTAACATGGTTATCTTCTGGAAGGTGTGCTCGCAAGGTTGTGCTGGGCTGGTGTCTGGGAAGTTGGATTTGGGGAGAGTTCGACTTCACCCTGCTAAGAGCAGTTCACTGAGCTTAAACTTTTTGTACAAATAATTTGGTTTGTGCTAAACACCTGGTTTCCTTCTGGGGTTCTGGAATTTTCCTTCTGGGGTTCACATGTGAGGCAGACAGTGCCTCCATTTCTGACAGTTGGAAAAAAACCCTAAAATTCTGGGCTCAGGCAGGCTTCCAGGCGGATGACGTTTCACACATGTTGGCATAACACGTTGCTACAAGAATTAAGAATGTCCTTTGTGACTCCACTGGGATGAGACTCTCGGAAGTTTGCACCTGATTTCTTCTGGACACCACTTCAGGTACCATTCCCTTTGCTGATCTTGCTTTGTATCTATTCCCTGTAATAAATTGTAGCCATGAGTAGGACTATATTCCAAATCCAGTAAGTTCTCCTAGTGAATCACTGAACATGGAAGGAGTCTTGAAAACCCCTAACACACCTCCTAAATGTTTTTGCAACCTATCTGACTTCTCTTCTTTCATCCACCATTAGCTGCTGCAGTCTTGGCCCCCGCCCCCTTTCCTGGACAACAGCACCTTCCCTCCCACATCCACACTCATTCCGGTCCAATCCATTCTCTACACCACAGAGAGAGTGGTCTTTCCAAACACAAACGTGATCCCGGTGCCGGGAGGAACCAATGGATTGCTGGTGTATAGCTTTCTATCTATAGTAGTTCACAAGTTGAAAGTTTATAAGTAGAAGAACTTCTTTAACCAGACACAAATTAGAAACGACATTCAACGATCTAATTCCCAAAAATGTGCCAAGGCTAGGCAGTCTTATGAACTAGTTCTATCATATTCAGTGAAAGGATAATTCCCATGTAATTGTAACTGTTTCAAAGCATAGAAACTTCAAAGTTCATTGAGCACAAATTACTTCTGCATAATAAAAACCATGTATTAGTTTGCCAAAGTCTGCCATAACAAAGTACTACAGGATGAGTGGTTTAAACAACAGAAATGTATTTTCTCACAATTCTGGAGGCGAGAAGTCTGCAATTAAGATGTCAACAAGGTCAGTTTATTGTGAGACCTCTCTCTCTGGCTGGTAGACAGCTTTCTTCTCCATGTGTCTTCACATGGTCTCTCTGTACATGTCTGTGTTCTAATCTCTTCTTCATATAAAGACATCAAGCTTATGGAATTAAGGCCCACCCATATGACCTTATTTTAACTTCCCTCTTTAAACACCTTATCTCCAAATACAGTCACATCCTGAGATACTGGGGGTTAGGACTTTAATATATGAATTTTGGAAGGACACATTTCAACCTATAACATTCTGCCTTCTGCATCCCCCAAATCCGTGTCCTTTTAACAAGTAAAATGTGTTTACTCCATCCCAATAGCCCCAAAGTCTTAACCCATTCCAATATCAACTCTCAATCCAAAATCTCATTTAAATATCACCTAAATCAGGTATGTGGGAATCTCAAGGTATGATTTATCTTGAGGGAAAATTCAACTCCAGTTGTGAATCTGTAAAACTGGACAAGTTATATGCTTCCCCAACATAATGGTGAGACAAACAAAGGATAGACATGCCCACTCCAAAGGGAGAAATAGAAAAAAGGAGTCACATTTGTTTGCCTTGTTTTTTTAGATTCCAGATATAAGTGAAATCATATGGAATTTGTCTTTCTCTGTCTAACTTATTTCATTTAGCATAACGCCCTCAAGGACCAACCATATTGCTATGATTTCCCTTATATGTGGAATCTAAAACACAACAAAACAAATAATCAAATTATGACAATAGCAGATTTTCAAATTATGACAATAACAACCGAAAAGAACTCCAAGCTCATGGATACAGACAACAAATTAGTAGTTGTTGGGGGTGGGGTGGGGGCATGAGGAGAGGGTGAAGTGGGTGAAGAAGTTCAAAAGATAAAAACTTGCAGTTATAAAATAAATGAATCATGGGAATGTAGTTATGGAAACTATAGTTAATAGTACTGTATTGCATGTATTTGAAAGTTGCTGAGAATAAATCTTAGAAGTTCTCAACACAAGAAAAAAAATTTATGTATGGTGACCAATGATAACTAGACTTATTGGGGCAATTATTTCCCATTATATACAAATATGGAGTCATTATGTTGTACACCTGAAGCTAATATAATCATATGTCAACTACACCTCAATAAAAAAAAAAAAAAAAGGAAAGGGTCACAGGTCCCAAGCAAGTCTAAAACCTAGCGGGGCAGATTCTATTAGATTTTAAGACATGGGAATAATCCTCTTTGGCTCTACGCTTTGTTCTTTGGATCCACCTGGGTGGCCCTGCCTTCTGGGACCACCAGGTTCATCCACTCCACCTTCAGCAGTGGTCCCACCCCTCTGTAACCAAAAGCAGTCCTGACCCCTGAGCTGTGCCCCAGGGCCCATAGTGGCAGTATCAGCCCTATTTTTTTTCTCTTTTCTGGAAGGATAACACATGTTTGCTCCTGGATAACTTTATTGGTCTGTCCTGTAGAATTCCAGAAATCCCATGGCCTTCCTTCATCTAGTCCTGCCTCTGTCTCCCTCAGTCTAAGTTGACAACATTTCTGCTGGTATAAAATCCCCAAAAGCCTTGTTGGTCCCCCATGCAATTCACGGAGGCCCATGCCATCAGACAAGAGAGTCCTCCCCAAGTCATTCCTGGATAACCCTATCTCTATTCCCGGCTTCCACCACAGTGACTATACAGAAAAGTATAAAACATTACTGAATGAAATTAAGGAAGACAAAAATAAATGGAAAACATTCCATGCCCATGAATTGAAAGAGTTAATATTATAAGGTGTTAATACCATCCAAAATGATCTACAGATTCAATGCAACCCTGACCAAATCCCAACAATGTTTTTTGCAGAAATAGAAAAATACATCCTAAATTTCATAAGAATGTCAAGGGACCCTGAATGGATGAACAATCTTGAAAAAGAAGAACAAAGTTGTTTGACTCACATTTCCTGTTTTCAAACTTATGGAAAAGCTATAGTAATCAAAAACAGTGCCACACAGGCATAAGACAGACCAATGGAATAAAATAGAGAGCCTAGACATAAACCCTCGAATAAATCGTCAAGTGATTTTTGCCAAGGAGATCAAGAATATTCAATAGAGAAAGGACAGTCTTTTCAACAAATTATGTGGGGAAAACTAGGTTTCATGCAAAAGAATGAAGTTGGACCCTTATCTTATTCTATACACAAAAATTAATTCAAATGGATCCAAGACCTAGATATAAGAGCTAAGACTAAAAAACTCTTAGATGAAAACATAGGGAGGAAATCTCTATAACATTGATTTGGAATTTTTTAAAAATATAACACCAAAAGCATAAGCAACAAAAGAAAAAAAAAACAGATAAACTGGACTTCATTGAAATTTAAAACTTTTGTGCATCAAACGACACTATCAAGGACACAATCCCAGAATGGAAGAAAACATTTGCAAATCATTTATCTCATGGGAGATTATTATCTAGAATATATAGAGAACTCCTGCAACTCAATAACAACCACAATAAAACCCAAACAAACAAATTTTAGAAGGGATAAAGAATGTGAATTGTTATTTCTCCAAAGAAGAGAAACAAATGACCCATAAGCACACGAAAAGGTAGATGCTCAACATCACTAATCATTGAAGAAATGCAAATCAAAACCACCAATGAGATACTACTTAACATCCATGAGGATGACTATTATCAAAAAAACAAAATGACAAATGTTGGCAAAGATGTACAGAAACTGGAACTTTTATGCATTGCTGGTGCAAATGTAAAATGGTGCAGCCACAATGGAGAACGGTTTAATGGGTCCTCAAAAAGCTAACCACAGGGGCGCCTGGGTGGCTCAGTGGGTTAAGCCTCTGCCTTCAGCTCAGGTCATGGTCTCAGGGTCCTGGGATTGAGCCCCGCATCGGGCTCTCTGCTCAGCAGGGAGCCTGCTTCCCCCTCTCTCTCTGCCTGCCTCTCTGCCTACTTGTGATCTCTCTCCTCTCTGTCAAATAAATAAATAAAATCTTTAAAAAAAAAAAAAAAAAAGCTAACCACAGAATTTCTTATGACCCAGCAATTCTAATCCTAGGTATATATTCAAGGGAATCCAAAGCAGGATCTCAAACAGATACATGTCCTCCAATGTTCATTGTAAAATTATTCACAATATGCAAAAGGCGGAAACACTCCAGAGTCCACAATAGATGAATGGTGGTGAGCATTTTATAATGCCTATAAATGTTGAATCACCATGTTGTACACCTGAAACTAATAATACTAGTTTGTTTGTTTTTTAAGACTATTTATTTATTTGAGAGAGAGAGCATGGGAGGCAGGGGCAGAGGGAAAGAATCTCAAGCAGACCCCACTCGGGGCTGAGTCTCACAACCCTGAGATCATGACCTGAGCCGAAATCAAGAGTTGGGTGCTTAACTGACTAAGCCACCCAGGCAGCCCTAATAATACTAGTTTTATATAGTTAACTATAGTCAACTATAGTCAATATAGTCAATAATGCTTCCGTTTTAAAAAAAAAGAAAAAAAGAACATCTTGTAGTCCTTACATAGGAATACATCGCATTGCATTTACTCATTAACTTAACTACTATTTACTGTGTGTCGGTTATGTTCCTAGGTACTGTGTGAGGCTGTGGGTAAGAATGGTAATCAACACATTTCATGTCCTCAATTAAATTACAAAGAAATAAAGAAGAGAGGCCAAGGAAAAATTCTGAGCCATGTGAGAAATGGTAGGATTTGAATAACAAGAAGAACAAATCACTTCCCCTGGTTTCCAAGAGGTTTGGGGACGTTTTTCAAGGAGGTGAAATCTTGTACATGACATTGTGCTGTGTACTATGACACACCTGCTGATACAACCAAACAATCCCTAGTTTCGAGGTGATCGTGGTTTTGAACAGAAGATAAAAGGCAGGCAAATAAGATATTGGATAAAAAATAAAAATATCAACTGGTATTCAGAGGACAAGGGGAAACATTTCAGAAAGAAGAGATTTTTTTCATTTAAAAATTCCAGAGCTGGGGAGTGGCCGACAATGTCACTTACCAAATTCTAGGTAAGCGGGAAACAGGAGCGCCACGGCTTACATATGTGGGGAGTTCAAGAGTGTGTCTTTCAAGCTTGGGGGACATTTATGCCCAGAGACAAATGATGTCATTCCAGGTGCTCTCGCTCTCTCTCTACTCCTTGACTCTCGTTATCTCTGCTCCTCTGTGAGTAGAGACGCGGTTCTTTCCTCCTGCAAGCACCCCTACACCAGCATCTTTAAACCTTAGCAATGCAGATACGAAATCCTACCTCTTTACCTCTTAACACTCATATATCAGATACAATAAGACTCTTAAAATGTTTTACTGCTGAAGAATGCTGACCTTTCAGCAAGTAGTCATCTTTTTTGCTGGCGGAGGATCTTGCCTCGATGTTAGGGGCTGCTGACTGGTCAGAGTGGTGGTTACTGAAGCTTGGGGGTGGTTTGGCAATTTCTCAAAATAAGACCATAATAAAGTTTGCCACAGGATTGGTTTCTCTGTATTAAGTGATGCCCTTTGATAGCATTTTACCCACAATAGAACATCTTTCAAAACTGGAGTCGATTCTCTTAATCTCTGCCACTGTTTTATCAATTATGTCTATATCATATTCTAAACCCTTTGTTGTCATTTTCACAATCTTCACAGCATCCTCACCAGACATAGAATCCATCTCAAAAAAAAGTTTTTTGTCTCTGCTCATCCATAAGAAGCAACTTCGTTAAAGTTTGGCCAAGAAATTATAACCATTCAGTCCCATCTTCAGGTCTCACTTCTAATTCTGATTCTCTTAACTGTTTCTGAAGTTCAATAAGTAACTTGAACATCTATGAGGGCTCAGCTGGTTAAGCATCTGCCTTCGGTTCAGGTCATGATCTCAGGGTTCTGGGATCGAGCCCCTGAGTAGGGCTCCCTGCTCAGCGGGGAGTCTGCTTCTCCCTCTGCCTCCCCCCCATGCTCTTTCTCTCTCTCTCAAATAAATAAATAAAGATCTTAAAAAAAAATAGTAACATCAAAGATGAGTGATCACAGATCACCATAAAAATATAATAATAATGAAAAACTTTGAAATATTGGGGGAATTGCCAAAATGTGGCACAAAGCAAGTAAGTGTTGGAAAAATGTCACCAGTAGACTTGCTCCACCCAGGGTTCCCACAAAACTTCAACTTGTAAAAAGTACAATGTCTGCAACGCTCAATAAAGAGGAGTGCAATAAAAGGTGTGATTGTTACACAACACTGTGAGTACAATTAACGCCCCTGGATTGAACGGTTAAAACAGTAACTTTTATTTTTTTTAAGATTTTATTTATTCATTTGAGAGAGAGACAGAACGAGCAAGGCAGGAGGTGGGGGGACAGGCAGATCCCCGACGTGGGGCTCGATCCCAGGACCCGGAGATCACGACCTGAGAGCCAAAGACAGGCGCTTAGCCCTCTGAGCCACCCAGACGCCCCTACACCAGCAACTTTCAGCTCAGAACCACCGCATGCCATTTAGTCCATTGCACCACAATAAAAACAAAACAAAACACCAAAAAATGAAAAAAGGATCTAGATGGAAAACGAAAATGTCAATTCACATTGCACTCTTCAGATCTTTGCCCTTTGCTCAGAAGAAAAACTAAATCGAATAGCAATAAAATCAGGAATGCAGTGCGCAGGAAGAGGGCTTACCACACCTCCAAGAGGAAGGGGAAGTCTCCGTGAGAACCAATTTCAATCTGTGACAGAGCACTGAAGGGCAGATGCCCGGCACCGGAGGCCGCCGGAGGCCACCGGCCCCAGCCGCCGCCGCCAGCATGTTCCAGCTGCTCCCGGCCCTCACGCTTGTCCTCTTCTTCAGCCCAGGTAAATGCCGCAGCAGACTGGGGGGGCCACCAACCGACTCCCGGGTTCTGTGCTGCTTGCTCGGTCTGCATCACGTGTGCATATTTTCTGTCTGTCTGTCCGCTGTGGACCAGGGGGGCTCTCGGTGGTGCCCGAGAAAGTGCCACCTCCTCTCCACTCAGCACACTAAGTGCCCGAGCTCCTTCAGAGTTCCCGGCTTCACCTGCCTTTGAGGGAAGTCTCTGGGGGGCACGGGAGGCGCGCTTCTTCTAAGACCAGACTACTTGGGGTTTTCAACCCGCACGCTGTGATCTGAAGAGTACTGAGATTAGGAGAGTCAGTGCTCTTCCCAGATTAGCTGCTGTCTTGCTCTGAAACCTCAGGTAGGTTCCCGATTGTGCCTGAAACTCACTGTCCTCGTCGAAAAGATTGAAAATCTATGGCTCAGCGTAGCCAGAATTTCTGGGCACAATGAAGACACTAGAAATAGTCCTATTCGTTTCTGCTTACTGTAAAAGAACATCTCCCTTCCCCTGATGCAAATCAGGCTCTAGGCAGCCCAGCAGGACTTTACGTGCCGCAGAGAAAGGAACGGGGCTAGTCCTGCCTCCGGGTTCCCTGCTGTCTGCTGCTCGGGAACCATGAAGGTATTTTGTTCTGGGCCTTGGGCTAAGTGCGGCACACGCAATATATGCATAAGCCTCATGACAGGCCTGTGAGTTTTTTGAACTGTATTGACCCCCTTTGAGGAGCCAAGATGATTTAAGTAACTTGCCCAAATTTCATTAGCCAGCAGGTGGCAAGCTTTTGAAACAGTTGCCACAGTTCTGAGAAACAGTGACAACTGACGAAGCAGCGCCATAGCACAGGAGAAAAGACAGAAGTGAGAGCGTCAGCACAGACATGGAATGAACTAGATTGACCAGCAGCAGGAGTGAGGGGAACGCGCTGGTTTTCTACTTTCCGGGGACGCATCATGATCAAAGCGCGCAAAAACTCCCGTCCCCGTGGAGTTCACACTTGAGCAGGGGAAACGAGATGAGTAAGTGAGCTGGCCTGTTGCACAGAGATAAATGATAACTGCGTCAAGGAGGGAAAGAGGGCGTGAAGTATGGTGGAAAGGGCAGGGAAATTTCAGACAGAGTAACCCAAGGTGGCGAAGTTGGGTGACAAAGGGGAGGGGAGGAGGGAGCAGCCGTGGAGAAGGTGAGCTCAGCGTGGGACCTACTAATTTTAAGACATCAGTGTGATATCCAGGAGATTTCCGAAGAGCAGCTGGAAACCGAGGACGAGGGGCTGGAGGCTTGGAAGTCAGGGCACGGAACTAATGAACAAAGCTAAGGAGAAAGTGCAAGGAGGACACAACCCCGAGCGGTATGTGTAAGACGCAGAAAGAGGGAGAATTTGTTCATATAGTCGAGAGCCACTCTCTGGCCTGGGAGCAAAGCCCCGCCTCTTTGCTTCGCTTTTCCCTCTTTGCAAAATCGAACTCACCCTAAAATGAAATATTCTGAATGTCCTCAGGTTCAAATTCCCCTGCTGCTCCCCATTTCCAGCGATACCTCTCGTATAGACCCTATGAAATAGACACTGTCCTTATTCCCATTTCAGGGAAGAGGAAAGAAGGCACAGGACACTTAAGTAACTTACTTCGTGTCACAGGATTATGGGTCGGGGTGGCACCGAGGGCCGTGTAGAAAAAGAAACACCTGTGAATGCACTTGCTTGTGTTCTGAAGCCCAGGAAAGGAGAGATGATTGCCAAGGTTGGACATCATCGTCTTGCTGTACTGCTCAGTTTACGCATAGCTACATATTCACATCAATGTATATAAAATGTGACACTAGGAAGAAAAGCAGCAGGGTACCATGCAAAAGAAAAACAAGGGGATCTGCTTTGCGTGGCGCCAGAAGTGTGCAAAGGTCCTCTGCTGAGAAGAGTTTGAGGAAGGGAAAGAAATCTGCTGGGGCAAAGATCTGGCACAAATCAAGTCAATTTTGAAAAGAAGCAATGAAAGAAGATGACTCATGCCATCCAACCGTCTTTCCAGTCGGTCAGACACTGTGACTTGCTATTTTTTTTAAAAAAGTTCGCTGAAAAGATAAACCATGTTGAGAAATAATCCTGGTAGGTAAAACTGAAATTGGGCATCCTCATGCCCTCGAGAAAATGAATTTCATTTGTTTCTCTATTTTATTCTTTCTAGATGGGAACTTATCAAACATTGATATGCATACAAATTACTAGGGAATCTTATAATACTGATTTTGAATGCAGACATTCTGCATTTATATTAAGTTCGCAATGTGGCTCCGTGGACCACACCATGAGTAGCAAGGTTCTAGATTTCATGGGATTTTAGGCATGTTGGGGTTGAAGGGTGGGAGAAATAGGGACTGAGTCTTTGCCGATGTTTGCCAGAAGCAGATACGGGTATCCTGATATTCAGGAGAGAAGGGGTTGCAAGTGTAGGCAGAGCCAACACTGGGAGCTAGCCGTATGCTTCTGAGGTCCTGAGCCAAGAACTTTCCTGCTAAGAGATTGTATCCAATGGCTCCCTACCCCTGGGTGATATTAGCTACTTCTCTCACCAACCATCCGCACCTTCCCATGTTTATTGCTGCTCATTATTGAGCAGCGGAGCACGGACTCCGTTGCTCACCACGGGCAAGGAGTTGTTTTGCATTTTGACATTATCCTCAAGGACAACTGTGCCTTTCCACCTCTCAGAGTCCGCGGTCTGTCCCCATGTGACCTCCAGCCTCCCCTGCCTCCCAGCTTCCAGCCTCCCCATCTCCATCTAGCCTCAGCCGGATCTCCGTCTACAGGCAGATTTTCTTTCTTTCTTCCACTAAGGTAAAATTCACAAAACATAAAATAATAATTGTAAAGTATATAATTCAGTAGCATTTGGTACATTTACAGTGGACATTTCGTCACCCCAAAAGAAGACTCTACGTCCGTTAAGCAGTGATTTCCCCTTTGCCTCTGCCCCCCAAACCCGCTCCCCCCTGGCAAATACCAACTAGCTTTTTGTCTCTGTGGGTTTACCTCTTCTGGATATTTCATATCAGTGAAATAGTATGATATGTGACCTTTTCGTCTGACTTCTTTCACTTAGTATAATGTTTACAAGGTTCATTCATATGGTATCATGTATCAGCCCTTCATTTCTTCTTATTGTTCAAGAATATTCCATTGTATATATGTACCACATTTTATTTATCCACTCCTCTATACAGATGAACACGTGGGTTGTTTCCACCTTTTGGCCCTTGTAAACGGTGCTGTGATGAAGATTTGCATGCAAGTATTTGCTTGAGTACCTGTTTTCTTTCTTGCTTTCTTTCTTTCTTTTTAAGATTTTATTTATTTATTTGACAGAGAGACACAGTGAGAGAGGGAACACAAGCAGGGGGAGAGGGAGAGGGAGAAGCAAGCCTCCCACCGAGCAGGGAGCCCGATGCGGGGCTCGATCCCAGGACCCCAATATCATGACCTGAGCCGAAGGCAGATGCCTAACGACTGAGCCACCCAGGCACCCCGAGTACCTATTTTCAATTGTGATCCAATTCTGGATCATACGATAATTCTAGGATTAATCTTCTGAGGAATCACTAAATAGTTTTCTACAGTGGCAGGTCCGGTTTACATTCTGCCCAGCAATATATGAGGGTTCTAATTTCTCCAGTCCTTATTTTATTAATAATTACTTATCTTCCTAATTCTTACCAGCACTTACTTTCTGATGATGACAATGGTGATGGTCACTCTCCTGCAGTTAGTATTCAAAAGGTTTCTTTCCTGTTCCAACAATTCATTAATTAGTTTCTAAAAGATAAAAATCATAGTTGGGCAGGAGCTTCTAGAAGTTTCATGAGTCTAGGAGGTCTCACTGGTGACAAATCCCTTCTCCAGTTTTATTCTGCTTCTCATTCTTGAGGGGCATGGGACAAGGGTTGTAGGTACTTCCTGCCTGATGTGGGCATCCTCTTAGGGCTCAGCGGCGGTGCAGAACCTCTTTCCAGCTAGTCTGAGATATGTGGATCACTGGGCTCAGCTCTGAGCTCTTCATGCCCTCGTGTTACCACCATCTGCAATCGTATGCCTTCCACATGCTTGGTCACAAACTGACCCAAACAGACGGGAATGCAGGTCCAAAAAATAATGAGTAGCAGGATTATTAGTGGCCTCAGGAAAGAGAGGAAATCTGTGATCCTGGAGTGTACCATTTGATAGTTGGCCGGTCTTAATTGGGAGATCCTCCTCTGGTTGAGGGTATGCAGTCCAGCTTCCTGATCAGAGTTTTTAAATATCCACTTCTCCTTCATCTGAGATATTATTAATCCAGGCACAACATGAAGTATTCGTTACCACACAGATGCCCGCTCCTTCTGCTAACGAGTAGTCCAGAGCTGGTCTATTATCTCACACTACATTAGCTAAGGAGTCAAGGACAATTTTTAAATTCTTGAGGGCACTGCCTGTATTTCTAGCCAATGTTTCCATTGTGCCAATTCCCTAGGGGCGTATAAAACCTGCTCGAGGGACGGTTAATCTGATGGTCAGTCCGATGCTGGCCAGAGTGAGTCCCAGGGCTCTCTTTTCCCGATGGGAAGGTTGAGTAGGATCATGGAAGGTCATCCGCACGGGACTCGCGAAGCCTGCAGTACATCGCCCAGTGGGCTGGACATTGTCAACAGACACATGAGCAACAGCGAGAAGTAGGGAGATAAACATCCCCGCTGGACCTGAGTCCCTTGGGAGCCGAGTGGGATGACCCACAAATAAAAGCACACCCTGGGGTGCGCAGGCCCAATGAGGCTGCATTGAGTTAAATCAGTGAAGCAATTCGGGGCCCCAGTTTGGGGACACCATTGCATGCAGGAGACAAAGGTCCGCTCCACAAGACGGCGTAATTGATTGGACCTGACGCTGCCCTTCCAGGGGCCTGATTGCACAGATAGGTACGTCTCCAGCACCCCTTAGGTTTGGTCAGTCTTGTCCCTGCCTTACATTGACTTTCCCACGTCCCTGTAGTGCTGTCGCCTCCCTTCAATGGACACCAATGAGCTTCACTTGGAAAGCAATGCTCAGTGACCTTGACAGTAAGAGGGGCTGGGGATGGGGTACATCCCCCCAGATGTGGGCACCCAGAGGGGTGCACGCACAGCAGGGCTCCGGTGCTGACGTGCGATTTAGGTATTGTGCCCCTCTCCGCCCAGTATCAGTAGCAATGGGGGTAAGGTTACACACAGAATTTCTCTATGGGAATGACCCAGCCATACAGCTAGGGAAGGAGAATTTTATTTTCCTTTATTTTTAAAATTTAGTTATTTATTTGAGAGAGAGAGAGAGAGAGCATGAATGGGAGGGGCAGAGGGAGAGGTAGAGAAAATCTCAAGCAGACTCCCCACTGAGCACAGAGCCTGATTCTGGGCTCGATCCCACAATCCTGAGATCATGACCTGAGCTGAAACCAAGAGTCAGACGCTTAACTGTCTGAGTCACCCAGGTGCCCCTGGAAGGAGAATTTTTAAAGGAATTCGGGGAGCCCATAAAAAATCTTACATCAGTGCTCTCTTCGGCAGCACATATATTAAAATCGGAACGATATGGGGAAGACGAGCGTGGCCCCTGTTCAAGGATGATGTGCAAATTCGTGAAGCATTTCGTGTTTTTATGTATTACTCGAAATCAAATTTTGCAGCGTAATTATGTGTCATTTCCTAAGCCCCAAATGTATGTGTTAAGCATAAAACCTGTTGTAACTTTAAAAAAATTTCCCACAGCGGTATTAGGATAGAGTGGACTTTTCATCCTTTTTTTACTTTTATTTTTTTAAAGATTTTATTTACTTATTTGACAGAGAGAGACACAGCAAGAGAGGGAACACAAGCAGGGGGAGAGAGTGAGGGAGAAGCAGGCTTCCCGCTGAGCAGGGAGCCCGATGCAGGGCTCGATCCCAGGACCCTGGGACCAGGACCTGAGCCAAAGGCAGACGCTTAACAACTAAGCCACCCAGGCATCCCCTACATCCTTTTTCTAGAGTAGAATTTTTTTTTTCTTGATTTTTACCCTTTAGAACATACTACTTAGCAAACAGGACATTTTCAGAATAGATTCAGTAACATTTTATTAAAGGACTTGCGTGCTACGTACTATGTATATTCATATGTTGGCCGATCCCCTCTAACAATTTAATGTTAAAAATTGTGGTCTCGGATGTCCTGATTTCCATTCTCTTTGTGTGCTTGGAAAAAGCATATATATATATATATTGCTGTGGTTTTTCAGGACTTTTTAAAAAACACATTGAAGGCTTAAAAAAAAAAAAAGATATTCACACATTCTCGGTGTATGGTAAAACAGACAGAAATAGCTTCTCGAGGTCCAGGGCAAGGTCCGAAGCCCTACTCACCGGACGTCCGCCTCACTCTCAATCAGCTGCTGACGCCGCCCGGGTCACCCGCACGGGGCACTCGGAAACCACTGGCCAGGCGCATCCCTTGTTCTCTCCTGAGCCAAATAACTGCTGCCGTCACCACCGTCAGATTGATCTAGTCTTCATCATTTTGTATTCTGGTTTCAACCAGAATCACCCCAAGTTGCATTTTATCTTTCATTCCAATTTTTCTTTTTATTTTTTTAAAGATTTTATTTATTTATTTGACAGAGAGAGAGAGGGAACACAAACAGTTGGAGGAGCAGAGGGAGAGGGAGAAGCAGGCTTCCCACTGAGCAGGGAGCCCGATGCGGGGCTCGATCCCAGGACCCCGAGATCATGACCCGAGCTGAAGGCAGACGCTCTACAACGGAGCCTCCCAGGCGCCCCCTCCAATTTTTCAATTAATTCTTTTTATTCATCCTTAATCAGGTTCATCAATAGATGCTCTTATTCATAAGAATGGCAAATGAGAAGAACTGATGACTTTTTTGCAGTTCGGAATAAAAGCATTTAAATTTCTAAATTATTATTTTGTAAACTTCTTATAGCCTCACCATTTCACCTCATCACGTGCCGATTTAATATTGTTTTAAGTGAAAATAGTCCTTTTCCGGGACTCCTGGGTGGCTCAGTCTATTGGGCGTCTGCCTTCAGCTCAGGTCTTGAACCCCGGGGGCCCGGGATCGAGTCCTGCATCGGGCTCCCTGCTCAGTGGGGAGCCTGTTTCTCCCTTTCCCTCTCTCTCTGTCTCTGTCTCTCATGAATAAATAAATAAAATCTTTTTAAAAAAATGAGTATTCAAAAAGTTTAAAAAAAATAGTCCTTTTCCATTGTGCCGTTAGTTCTTAAAATGCGTTACAAAAAAATAACCAAGTCAACTTTCACACCTTATATAATCAACCGTATTAAAAAGACATATTGGAAAAAAAATAATAAAAATAAAAATAAAAAGACATATTGGGGTGACAGTGTCCTGGGAAGACATACTATTTCTCACGTATGCCCTTACTGAGAAAATAATATGCCAATTAGCACGGTCATGTCACCTTGTGCTTCAAAGTGAAATTTTTAAGATCATAAAATTACAAAGTCAGATCAGGGATTTAGAACTGTGTTTTGGTAATGCCTTAGGCAGCCTTTCCAAAGTATATTCCGAGCCCCATTGCTGTTTATGCTGTCTTTGACATATTTTGCCTTTTTCATTGTATCAATTTCCTGGAAAACCATCTTCGGTAAATTTTTCCTAGTCTCTTTAGGCGTGCGGTTGGTAGTGACGGGAGTGACACATAAGGGAGGCCAGAAATTGGGTTGAGATTGCAAGAGATACTTTGTGCTTTAAGGATGTCGTACTTGATATTAAGTGTATAAGTTACTAATATATGAATTGATGTTAAATATATCCTCCATTTGAATTCCCATTGGATAAAATTATTTCTTGAAGTGACAAAAATTACCTTAGGGTCACTCTGGATTGGATGGTGCCTAAGCCATCCAGTTTCGGTCTGCGGGTGTCGGTGACCTACCCAACAGCCTTTAGTTAATTTCCCTCCGCTCTGAGTTTACTTAGATTCCCTGGGGAGTTCAGTTCCCAAGGGCACTTTGGTGTGTCTGTAGCTTCAGATGTTCCTAGAACCACTATGACAATCACTAGTATCAGGAAAGTGTTCACTCTAAGATCTTAAGGGCTGAAACATGGTACCTAGCCTCTGGAACCTGGTGAGCAGAGCAAAGAGGACTTGAAAACTATCCATTTTTACCATGTAGTAGCACTGAGCGGTGGCGTTTCTTACTGAACGGTCACGGGGGAAATGGGTTAACCTCTTCAAGGCAGCAAAGCCGAACAGCAGGCTAGCGCTGTGTGGACTGAAATCACTGTGATTCAGATCTGAGCGTCCCGTCCACTGGGGTTTTACTTATCTGTGTGTCCCTGGAACAGAAGTTTCAGGTCAGAGAGTGGCTTACAGGTGTGTTTGTTGTCATCTACTGCTCGGAGCACCTCGTCTCCTGAGTGCAGGTGCCCTTTTCCACTCCAGAGTCGGGGATCCAAGACACCACCCCTTCTAAAGAAGCATGCATAGCCAACAGTACTCGGTGGGGCTCTGTGCATGTTGGGTGGGTGTGGTTGATCCCGGGGTGACCCACTTTCCCAAGTTTGGAGGTACACCCAATGGCCAAGTTTGTTGGGTGAAGCCCGATTTCAGTAGGTGGGGGGGGGGGGGAGTGCCAAGGATACTTGCTGATCGTGCTGGAGATTAATTATATGCTTAATGGCCAGAGAAACCTCTGGGTCTGGTGGTGAGGAGGCGTGAGAGCCTTTAGCAAAGAGCTTTCCGTAAGTCGTTCTGAATGGGCTAGATTTTGGGTTACTCTTTGGGGCAGCTCTTACCTGGTGGGAGCTATCAGTGATAATTGTAAACAGTTCTGCTGTGTTTCTGGGCACCACTTCACTGGATCTTTTCCAGGGGCTTCTTGTAGCTCCCCCTGTCTTTCTAGAGGACTGAGGTCTCCAGGCACAGAGTGTGAAACCCTCTTTCTTTCCATATGGCTCCATGAGCGTGGATTACAGACAGGGTGTATTTAGAATCAATGCGAATAGGTAGCACTTGATCTTGACCCAATTCTAAAGCTCTGTTTAGTGCAATTATATCTGCCTTTTGAGCTGAGGAGCCTGGGGCCGGCCTCTTAGCCTCCACAGGAGTGTTGAGGGACACAACCACACAACCTCCATTTGATGTCCAAAGCTCTGGCTACCCCAGAAGTGACCTTTGAGATGAAAGCCGACCCATTATCGCTTTGTAGTGACCTTGGTAACCCACATCAGGGAAATCTCTATTTTTCTTTCTTTTTAATTTTTCTGAGAGAGAGAGAGAGCACGTGACCAGGGAGGTGGGGGGACGGGCAGGGACAGAGGGAGAGAGAGAATCCCAAGCAGGCTCCATGCTCCCTGTGGAGTCCGACGTGGGGCTCGATCTCATGACCCTGAGATCATGACCTGAGCCGAAATCAAGAGTCAGATGGTCAACCAACTGAGCCACCCAGGCGCCCCAGGAAATATCTCTTTCGATAAGGCCTTTGCTACTTCATTTGGCCTTTCTGGCCTACAGGGAGAGGCCCCCATCCGTCTAGTGACTGTATCTACAAATACCAAGGGGTATTTGAAACGCCAGGTGCCACCGGCATGACAGTGAAATCCATCTGCCAGTCTTCCCCAGGTAGTGACCCCCAGTCTGAGTTGCCGCGACTAAAGGGGGTACCGGAGGCTTGGCTTGTACGTTATTTATCTGACAGTAGACACACTGGTCTGCTGCGTCTACTGAATCTCTTTCATCCCTGGAATGTCTGTGATCTTTGCTAACATGGGCATAAAGCTTCTTGGGCATAACGAGTTGAATCACATGCACCCTTAGGAACCCCCCCCAGACAGTTTGCTGGGTGCCCAGACTTTCCCCCTGCTCTTTTGTCATCCAATCTCCAATTATCAGGGACCACAGGGAGCCCATTTTTGCTGCCTCCTCCGTCCCATCACAGGAGTAGGTGGGGATGGACTGGTAAAGAGGCGAGGAAGGGATGAATGGCCTCTGCAAACTCTCCCCTGATCTAGCAGGCCTTTCTGTGCCTGCATCAGCCAAACAACCTCCCTGTGTTATTTCTGAATTTCCTTTCTGGTGGCCCTTTCAGTAAATGACCCACTGCCACCTTTGGTGGCTTGTGCCCTGCTTCCAGCAGCCTGTGGATTTCTTTGCCATATCTGCTTTCTTTATTTCCAGCATTTAAGAACCTTCTTTCTTTCCATATGGCTCCATGAGCGTGGATTACAGAGAGGGTGTATTTAGAATCAATGTGAATAGGTAGCACTTGATCTTGACCCAATTCTAAAGCTCTCTTTAGTGCAATTATGTCTGCCTTTTGGGCTGAGGAGCCTGGGGCCGGCCTCTTAGCCTCCACGGGAGTGTTGAGGGACACAACCACACAACCTGCCCATCCTGCCCATTCTCTACAAAACCGCTGCCGTCTACACACCAGCCTTCCTCTGCCTTGGACAGGGCTCCGCTTCTGAGATCTCTGGGACTGGAGTGCCCTTGATCCGGGACTTCTGGGCAGCTGTGGGTAGCGAGCGGGTGGATGAAGATCGGGAAGCGGGGCGGCCGGGCTGAAAGTGTGACGTGGTTTCGCTGTCGCCGAGGGGGGTCTAGCAGCACGGCCTGACATCCGGTGTCCTGCGTCGGGGTAGCCCCAGAGGTCCCTCGGGTTCCAAAAGACCAGAGACTGGGTGTGGGGTCCAGACTGCAATAGGCTGACCCGTAGTTTTTCTCTGCCTCTTTGATCACAGGGCGAGTGGCCGCCCCGGCCCTCGGGCAGGGAGTCCGACCGCCGGCCACCACGTCCAACTGTTTAGAGAAAGAAGCTACCGCTCTCTTCAAGGGCCCCAGCATTTGGGTTAACATCCCCGCAGCCACTGCTAGTCTTTCTTTCTTTTTTTTTAAGATTTTATTTATTTATTTGACAGAGAGAGAGAGATCACAAGTAGGCAGAGAGGCAGGCAGAGAGAGAGGGGGAAGCAGGCTCCCCGCCGAGCAGAGAGCCCGATGCGGGGCTCGATCCCAGGACCCTGAGATCATGACCCGAGCCGAAGGCAGAGGCTTTAACCCACTGAGCCACCCAGGCGCCCCAAGTCTACTGAAATCTTGATCACGTGCTTTATCCCACTCAAACAGGTTGGTCTCAGGTCCCCGAAGCTTATCATAAAGGGATTTCATGATTAGCCCAAGGTTAGGAACACAGATTTGGCAAAACTCAGTCATTCCCCAAATGCCATGAAATTACTTGTGGGTCCTTGGTGGGGCTGGCTGACATATTGCTTTTCCTTTCTTGAGGAAGACCTTGTTGCCACTCCTCCCTCTGGAAATAATGAGCCCCAAGCATTTTACGGGTTCCTTAGAAATTTGAACTTTTTCTTTTGATACCTTATAACCCTTGCTAACTGGGACATTTAACATGAATATAGTATTTTTGTCAGAATATCTTGAGTGAGGCTGGCTATTGGAATACCATCCATGCGTTGCCTGAGACTACTCTTCTAGAGTTAACTCTCTTAAAGCTTGTTCTAGGATTTTTCCTGAGATAGTGGGGACATTTTTTAAATCCCCGAGGTAAACTAGTCCAGCAGTATTGTTTTCTTGGGGGGCTGAGGTCTTCCCACTCAAAGGCAAATAATTCTTGGGATTCAGAATCTAGTGGGAAGTAGAAAAAGGCCTTCTTTAAATCTACCACAGTGTAATATTTACTATTACTTGGCAAATTGGCCGATATGGTATATGGATTGAGTATTACAGGATATAAGCCTCGAATAGATTCATCGACAGCTTGGAGACCTTGACCAAATCTGTCCCTTGCTCCCCGGCTTTTTAACGGGGAAATTGGGGTATTGCTTGGGGATCTGCACGGTCTGATCAACCTTTGCTCTGAGAATCTATTTATTACCCAGAAGATTCCTATTATAGCTTCCGGTTTTAACGGGTGTTGCCTTACCCTTGGCCAATGATCGATCTGTTTTTTTTGTTTTTTTTTTAAGATTTTATTTATTTAACAGAAAGAGCGAGAGAGCACCAGCAGGGAAAGAGGCAAAGGGAGAAGCAGGTTCCCTGCTGAGCAAGGAGCCTGATGCGGGGCTCGATCCCAGGACCTTGGGATCATGACCTGAGCTGAAGGCAAACGCTCAACCGACTGAACCACCCAGGTGCCCAATCGATCTGTTTTAATTCCACCATCACGAGGGTGGCACTGTGGGCACATCTCATCCAGCCTTGTGCCCAGACCTCTGGGTTACCCTGGCTGGAAATGCTTTGTGGGATCTCCTCTCCTTCCGACACCGGCAGACCGTGTAGCTGTGAGTTTAGCTCCCCAGGACCTGGACTCTTGGATCTCCCTCCCGCCCTGCTCCTAACTGATTAAGGCTCTCAATTTGGGTAAAATGTCTCCTCCTAAAGAGGAACAGGACATTCTGGTGCATCGAGAAGAGTCCTTTAGTCATTTTGACCCTATGCCACAGGTCAGAGTCTCCAGATATCTGTTGCTTTCTCCTCTTCCCAAGACTCCTTTTATACTACATTTTGTGTTAGAAAGGCCACCCTTTCGGCTGCTCGACACAGAGAAAGTGGCTCCAGTTTTGGGCGAAGATTCAACCCACTCCCCTCCCCACTGGGAGGGTCAGTCAGAGCTCCTCGTGGGAACGAGGATGTGTTTGTCCAAAGCTGGCCCGGGAGCCCCACGGCCCCGTCACATCCCATCTTCGCTGAGGGGCAGCTGGGATGATTCAGTTTTGCCCATCCTCCTTTTGGGGGTGGTGTGAGCAATTCTGTTTCCATTACCCGTCCTGTTTACAGGAGGCGCCCTGACGGTAACCCAACTCTGTGAGCCGCCTCTCGGTCCCACGGGTGGGGGCGTGGGCTGGCAGAGGGGCCGGGGACACTCACCCACGATGTCTTCCTTCCTGACCCTGGGTTACCTCGAGTGGCCTGGAGCACCACTGCCAGAAGGCAGCTCGTCTTTCGCTTTCTTGACCTCTCTCCCGCCAACTGCCCCCGGCCCCGGCCCCGGCCCTACTGCACGCCCCAAAGGCTGCTTCTGCTAGCTGAGCGGGGTCAGTTTCGGGACCTGTGGCCAGCTTTTGAAGTTTTCTACAGATTTCTGGAGTGCTTCGAGATATGAAATAGGTATTAAGGACCACTTAGGCTACCTTGTGCCTTGAGGTCCCGATTTGTATGACATCTCAGACTATCCTGCAGCTTGAGAAGGCTGGGGGGTTTTCATTTGTTCCCTGGTGAAACTCCCTCAATTTGGATGATTTATAGGACGTCTACTGACTAGCTTTCAAAAGTAGGCTCCGGAAAAGCCCTATAAGCCGTCTCTTCCATCTAAGGGGTCAGGATCCCACTGAGGGTCCGCTCCTGGCACTGCCTTCTCACTCCGTCCCCGGGAACACGACCCTCAGCCCCTTCTCTGACATTTGCCACCCCCACAGACTTTTCTTCTGCCTTTAGGAGGATGGCTAATAAGCCTGGACGCCCACCCAGCCTGGATTGTGCATAGAAAATATGCAGTAAATCTATGAATTCGACTAGATCAGCTCATCGTCCCCCGGTGTGCCTTCCAGTCGCACGGGTGTGATGTTGAAAAGAACACACACTGTGACCGTTAGGAACCTGTCTAAACGGGAATATTCTGGAAGTGGGTCCCTAATCTAGTAGTGCTATCTGGTAAGGGAGGAGACATCGGGAACTGCTTGGGGGGTGTCAGTGGGAAATCAGGGGCTGGCACTGATGGGGTTGGCGGAATCAGGGTCTGGGTGTCACTGAGGATCTGGGTACCAGGGAACAAGGCAGATGTTTATTACGACTTAAAGGCTGACTTGGAAATGTAGAAGGGATTTGAGGCGAACGGTTTCTAGCTTTTATGTCCGCTGACTTAAAGGAATAGTTCTTCATCGGATTTCATATGGGAAGTATTTTTGAGGTTTTGGGTTCCACCTTAATCTTACAAATCTTACATTTCCTTTGTAAACCTTCATGTTGATATAGTGGCATAAAGCATTGAACATATGAGATCTCTTCCCATTTTCTGACCTTTCTACAAAATAGTTTTAACTGCAATGGGGTACTGAATTTTAAAGTTCCATTTCCCGGCCACGTCTCTCCATCCTCCACAGTATATTGTGGTCAGGCTACTTTGCAAAAGGAGATCGTTTGCTTTTGCGTCCAAGGGGAGTATCCAAAAGCCTTCCAGTTCCGGAGGCTACAGTCCACAGGCTTTCCCTCGGAATCGAACTCGTCCCATGCTCTGGGAGTTTTCCTTAGAGCCTCCTAACCTACAAAGGTAGCTTACAGCGAGTAGTGGTGACACGGATGCCACCCCCATCTTGCTCACAGAATATTTAAGACTCCGGTGGCTTGTCCTTAAGAGAAAAGCTAGAGAAAGAAAGGTGCACTAGTGGCTTCTTAGCAGATGTTCGGAGACCACCAAGGACTCTGGGGTTTCTATCCTATCGATTAGTAAAAGGGGACGTAAACCGGAGAACCGGGGATCCCCACTTACAGACCACCAGTAAAGAAAGAGAAAGGAAGGACAAGGCACACAAAGGCCAAGCAGCCTGGAGGGCGAGCCAAACAGCCGGCAACAGCCTATTGACTGAGAACATACGACACAGATATTAGATCAGCTGGGACAGAGATGCCTGGCAATCTCCCAGATGCTAAGCACCAGATGCCAGAACAACAGTGTCCGGAGTCTGTGACAAAGGGACCGAGCCTTTAAAGGAATGTTCCAGTTTCACCAGGCCGGAGTATCCAAGCCTCTTGAAGAGCCAGCTTATGACAGCAGAGAGCATATTGAATAAACATACTCAGTGTGGCCCCTGGATTTCAGGGGAGGTCCCAACACTGGTGGCGGTCATAGGCACCAAGGAGGGAGAGCCCCACGAGGAATCCACGCCCGGCCCGGTCCCAGGAGCTCGAATGGGTTAGCCCAGGACGAGCTGCTCTGCTCATCGCAAACAGGGGAACGAGAGGGCAGAACCTCAGAAGGACGAGAATCCATCCGGGTCGTCAGAATTTGTTACTGGACCGATGTGGGTCAACTCCACGGTGAGTTATGGAGAGAGACTATCCCAGCTGGAGTTGCCTTATGAAGTCCTCTTCATTGGCAGCAAATAAAGACAACATGGAGGATAATTTCCAAAGCCGTGACTCCCCAAACAGGAGTAAGCAGCCTCCTTTTTTTCTTTTTTTTTAAGCCAATCTTTTAAAATTCCAGTATAATTAGCGTACAGTGTTGTATTAGTTTTAGGTGTATAATATAGTGATTCAACAATTGTATGTTTTACTCAGTGTTCATGATAAGTGTATTCTTAATGTCCTTCACTTATTTTACCCCTCCCCCCGCCCTGCCTCCCCTCTGGCGACCAGAAGTTTGTTCCCTAGAGTTAAGAGTCTGCTTTTTGGTTTGTCTTTTTTTTTTTTTCTCTCTTTGTTTTGTTCTTTAAATTCCACATATGAGTGAGACCATATGGTATTTCTCTTTCTCTGCCTGACTTATTTCACTTAGCATTATACCCTCTAGAGCCATCTGTGTTGCTGCAGAGGCAAGATTTCATTCTTTTTTACAGCTGAATAATATTCCATGGTGTGCCTACACCACATTTTCTTAATCCATTCCTCTATGGATGGACAGTTGGGTTGCTTCTGTATCATGGCAATGGTAAATAATGCTGCAATAAAAGATAGAGTGGTGTCTATATCTTTTAGAATTATTTTTTTTATTTTCTTTACGTAAATACCCAGTAGTGAAATGACTGGATCATATGATAATTTTATTTTTAACTTTTTGAGGAACCTCCATACTGTTTTCCACAATGGATACACCAGTTTGCATTCCCACCAATAGTGCTGGAGGGCTCCTTTTTCTCCACAATCTTACCAGCACTCGTTTCTTGTGCTTCTGATTTTAGCCCTTCTGACAGATGTGAGGTGGTATCTCATTGTGGTTTTGATTTGTATTTCCCTGATGGCAAGTGACGTTGAGCATTTTTTCATGTGTCTGTTGGCCATTTGGATGTCTTCTTTGGAGAAATGTCTGCTCATGTCTTCTGCCCATTTTTTAATTGGATTATTCATTTTGGGGCTGTTGAGTTGTATAAGTTCTTTATAGATTTTGGATACTAACCCTTTATCGGATATATCATTGGCAAATATCTTCTCCCATTCGGTAGGTTGTCTTTTTGTTTTGTGGATGGTTTCCTTCACTATGCAAAAGCTTTTTGTTTTGGTATAGCCCCAATCATTTAATTTTACTTGCCAAAAGAGACATACTTAGAAAAAATGTTTCTATGGCTGATGTCAAAGAGATTACTGCTTGTGTTTTCTTCTAGGAATTTTATGATGTCAGGTCTCACATTTAGGTCTTTAATCCATTTTGAGTTTATTTTTTTGTATGGTGTAAGAAAGTGGTCCAATGTCATTGTTTTGCATGTAACTGTCCAGTTTTCCCAACACCATTTGTTGAAGAGACTTTTTCCTCACTGTATATTCTTTTTTTTTTTTTAAGATTTTATTTATTTATTTGACAGAGAGAGAGAGATCACAAGTAGGCAGAGAGGCAGGCAGAGAGAGGGAGGGAAGCAGGCTCCCCGCTGAGCAGAGAGCCCGATGCGGGGCTCGATCCCGGGACCCTGAGATCATGACCTGAGCCAAAGGCAGAGGCTTAACCCACTGAGCCACCCAGGCACCCCTTCTCACTGTATATTCTTACTTCCTTTGTTGAAGATTAATTGACCATATAACTGGTTTTATTTCTGGGCTGTCTATTTTGTTCCATTGATCTATGTGTCTATTTTGTGCCAGTGTCATACTGTTTTGATTGCTACAGCTTTGTAGTATATCTTGAAATCTGGAATTGTGATTCCTCTGGCTTTGTTCTTCTTCTTCGGAATTGCTTTGGCTCTTCAGAGTTTTTTGTGGTTGCATACAAATTCTAGGATTTTTTGTTCTAGTTCTATGAAAAATGCTGTTGGTATTTTGACAGAGATTGCATTAAATTTGTAGACAAGCAGGATCCTCTCTTTGGGATCTGGGATGAATATTCAGAGGGGCAGTTGCTTCTCATCATATGTAATGGGCAGGCATAGAAAACATGCCTACACATACATTGTATGTTATGCTAATGAGGCTTATGCTCTCCCAGGGCAGGAATTTTTTTTTTTTAAGATTTTATTTATTTGTGACAGAGAGAGAGATCACAAGTGGGCAGAGAGGCAGGCAGAGAGAGAGGGGGAAGTAGGCTCCCTGCTGAGCAGAGAGCCCGATGCGGGGCTCGATCCCAGGACCCTGAGATCGTGACCTGAGCCGAAGGCAGAGGCTTCAACCCACTGAGCCACCCAGGCGCCCCAGGGCAGGGATTTTTAACACTATGATGAAGCTGAGTTAACCGTTAGGCACTTTATGAGTCATCTGCCCAGGCCTGTCCTGGAGGCAGGGGGTGAAGGGGATCCTACTCAAAATGTTTCTTTTCCTGTTCCAGCAATTCTTTAGCTAGTTTCTAAAAGATAAAATTGATAGCTAGGCAGAAGCTTTGAGGAGTTTGTTGAATCGTGGGGTTCTCACTGGTGACGGAATCACCTGGGCCCTGAAGAAGCTCTCTTTGTGTCCAAAGTCTCACAGAAGGGCTTTGGAACATTTTCTGTCGTTTCCGTCCCTCACCTTCCCCAACAAAGTGCCTCTGGCCTTTTTCTTTATTTGTAGACCTTCAGGGGCCTCTACCTTCCCTTTCGGCACCTTCTCCCGCTTTGTCGCTTCTTCCGTCACAGACTCCTTTCTCGTTCCCCGGAACCTAAACAAACTCCCCACAAATGTAAGCAGAGGCGAACAGATATTTGAGCTCATCCTTGAGGGATAACGAGGAACTCGGCAGGTGGAAAAGGCGAGGAAGGGCAAGTCAGGCAAAAGGAACAACGCAGCAGGGACCGGAGCAAGGCATTTTTGGAAGAATGCCAAATAATTAAGCTCTGGGAACCTCTCGTCTTTATTCAAACCCTGCTACAATGTTATCTCCCCTGTGAAGTATTCCCTGACGACCCCCAACTCTCCCGGCCCCTGATGCTCACTTCTTTGTCCCACAGAGCACGCACCTCTATTGATTGACTCAACATTTATTTATTTATTTATTTATTTATTCATTCATTTATTTATTTATAAAATTTCTTTATTTGATAGAGAGACAGATCACAAGTAGGCAGAGAGTCAGGCAGAGAGAGGGGGGGAAGCAGGCTCCCCGCTGAGCAGAGAGCCTGATGCGGGGCTCGATCCCAGGACCCTGGGATCATCACCTGAGCTAAAGGCAGAGGCTTAACCCATTGAGCCACCCAGGTGCCCCTGATTCAACATTTATTGAGCTAGAAAGTGTGCTAAGTGCTAGGGATACAGCGATAATAAGCACAATCCCTATCCTCAAGATTCTGGAAAAGAGAGGCCAACAATCTCATAATCACGACAAAAAGAAAGAAGGATTTGGTACTGGGCGTACGAGGTACAAGGCAACGCAGAGGTCAGCCCCATCCCAGCTCAAGGGCTGGCTCACTGCACCGAAACTGCTCCCTTACCTACTGGGCTTCTCTTCCACGTGGTAAGCCCAGAAGACCAACATTTCCTATTCATGTTCCCAATCTTCAGCCCCAGAATTGGTCCATAAAAGGAATTTAATACATATCGTCTGAATGCCATGATTTTTAAGGCTTCATTCACTGAGTTAGCATAGAACTGAGCAAATAGTAGAATGACTTGTTAAATGCATAATTGCAATCTATTTAAAAAAAAGGAGATTTCAAGGAATATGCGAGGCAGGGAGGCAACAGTTCCTGGGGAGTCCTTGGGCCCCAGGGTACTCCCAAACTCCTTACAAATACTCGTTGGATGAATCATATATACCTACAATGTGCCAAGCATTGTTCAAGAGCGATCACAGCGATGAAAAAGACACAAAAATCTTTGATCTCATGGAGCTTACATTCTAGTGGAAGGGAGAGAGAATTAAAAAAAAAATGAAAATTATAAAGTATGCTAGATGGTAAGCATTATGGAGAAAAATAAATTCAAGGGCAGCTGAATGTACAAGGGTGGGAATGCAAGCTGGTGCAGCCACTCTCGAAAACAGTATGGAGGCTCCTCAAAAAGTTAAAAATAGAGCTACCCTATGACCCAGCAATTCCACTACTGGGTATTTACCCCAAAGGATATAAACATAGTGATCCGAAGGGGCACATGCACCCCAATGTTTACAGCAGCAATGTCCACAATAGCCAAAGTGTGGAAAGAGCCCAGATGTCCATTGACAGATGAATGGATAAAGAAGATGCAATACACACACACACACACACACACACACACACACACACACAATGGAATATTAAGCATCCACCAAAAACAGTGACATCTTGCCATTTGCAATGACGTGGATGGAACTAGAGGGTATTATACTAAATGAAATAAGTCCGTCAGAGAAAGGCAAATACCATATGATTTCACTCATTTATGGAATTTAAGAAACAAAGCAGATGAACATAGCGGAAGGGAGGGGAAAATAAAATCAGATGAAAACAGAGAGGGAGGCAAACCATTAGAGACTCTTAACTCTAGGAAACAAACTGAGGGTTGCTGGAGGGGAGGGGGGTAGGGGGATGAGCGTTAAGGAGGGCACTCGCTGTAATGAGCATTGGGTGTTATATGCAACCGATGAATCATAAATTCTACCCCTGAAACCAACGATACAGCATATGGTAATGAAACCGAATTTAAATTTCAAAAAAGGGCAGCGGAATGTATAAGGGTGAAGGTTGGTGATGAGGGAAGAGCGGTCCTCTCGGAAAGGGAATGTGTGCATTAAATACCTTCTGGAGGTGAAAAAGTGGGCCACGTGCACCCCTGGGGGGAGCACCTCCAGACAGAGGGAACTGCACGTGTACGAGCCCTAGTCTATTCGAGGAATAGCCAGGCCGGGATAGTTGGAGCAAAGTCAACCAGTCTGGGGAGAGTGATAGGAAATGAGGTCGGAGAGATAAAAATGAGCAAATCATTTTGGTCCTTGTAGGCCATTGTAACTGAGTTTGATTTTGTTTTTGTTGTTGTTCTAACATTTTTAAGTGAAATATAACACACAGAGACTCTTTCCATATAGTTTGGCTATTGTGGGCATTGCTGCTATAAACATTGGGGTGCAGGTGCCCCTTCGAATCTCAGTGTTTGTATCCTTTAGATGAATACCTAGTGGTGCAATTGCTGGGTCATAGGGTAGCTCTATTTTTAACTTTTTGAGGAGTCTTCATACTGTTTTCCAGAGTGGCTGCACCAGCTTGCATTCCCACCAACAGTGGAAAAGGGTTCCCCTTTCTCTGCATCCTCGCCAACATCTGTTGTGTCCTGAGTAGTTAATTTTAGCCATTCTGACTGGTGGGAGGTGGTATCTCATTATGGTTTTGATTTGCATTTCCCTGATGGTGAGTGATGTTAAGTATTTTTTCATGTGTCTATCGGCCATTTGGATGTCTTCTTTGGAGAAATGTCTGTTCACGTCTTCTGCCCACTTCTTGACTGGATTATTTGTTTTTTCGGTGTTGAGTTTGTTAAATTCTTTGTAGATTTTGGATGCTAGCCCTTTATCTGATAAGACACTTGCAAATATCTTCTCCCATTCTGTAGGTTGCCTTTAAGTTTCGTCAACTGTTTCCTTTGCTGTGCAAAAGCTTTTTATCTTGATAAAGTCCCAATAGTTCATTTGTGCTTTTGTTTCCCTCACCTTTGAAGACGCGTCTAGTAAAAAGTTGCTGCAGCTGAGGTCAAAGAGATTGCTGCCTATGTTCTCCTCTAGGATTTTGATGGATTCTTGTCTCACATTCAGGCTTTCATCCATTTTGAGTTTATTTTTGTGTATGGTGTGAGAAAATGGTCCAATTTCATTCTTCTTCAAGATATCCATCGACAGATGAATGGATAAAGAAGATGTGACCTATATATATCACAATGGAATATTACTCAGCCTTCAAAAACAATGAAATCTTGCCATTTGCAACGATGTGGGTGGAACTAGAGGATATTATGTTAAACGAAATAAGTCAGTCAGAGAAAAACAATTGTCATATGATTTCACACATATGTGGAATTTAAGAAACAAAGCAGATGAACATAGGGGTAGGGAAGGAAAAATAAAATAAGACAAAATCAGAGAGGGAGACAAACCATAAGAGACTCTTAACCGTAGGAAGCAAACTGAGGGTTGTTGAGGGGAGGTATGGGGAGGGATGGGCTAACTGGGGGATGGGCATTAAGGAGGCCACGTGATGCAATGAGCACTGGATATTATATTCAGCTGATGAATCACTATGCCTCTGAAACTAATAAGGCATTATATGTTAATTAATAAAATTTAAATTTTAAAAAAGAAAAGAAATATAACACACTGCGAGAAAACTGTACAAATCCTAAGTGTGAACTCAGTGAACTATCATAAGATGAATAAATCTGTGTAGCAAGGCACAGGGCAAGAAATAGAACATTAGCAGCACCCCAGAATTCCCTGTTCATGCTCCCTCCTACCTGCTCTCTCCTTCCTCCTCAGAGGTGACCACCGTCCTGACTTCTAGCAGCAGATTTGTTTTGCTTGTTCTTAAACTTTCGATAAAGGGAGTCAACAATAAAAATAAAAGCAAAATAAATCTTTGCTCAAGATTTTGCTTGTGATATTCACCCATGTGGTTACTCGAGGGTAGAAGGGTTAAGATGACAAATAAGAGCACACTGAACTCCTGATGGGAAAGCTGTGGCAGAGAGGGGCTCCTGGGTGAGTGCTGGTTTCCTCTCTCCTTCCCGGACTGCCGCAGGGAAGTCTGTGCCCGGCTTCCCCGCGGCAGTCCGGGAAGGAGAGAGGAAACCAGCGCTCACCCAGGAGCTGAGCGTCGGGGCCTCAAGAGCTATTTCCTCCTTGCTCAGGTCCTCTCCTGAGGAGGAAGAGATCTAGAGAGGGTCGGCTCACGGTCGGGGTTCCTTCTTCACCGATTCACTCACACATTTCCAGATCCTATTTCGCGTCGGGCACGGCGCTGAGATACAAGGATAATTAAGGCATGGTCAGTTAGACAAACGAGTAAACAGGACTACAAAAGGGTGTGGTAAGTGCTAAGCTTTTGCAAAGGATGCTAAGGAAGCATCTTTAAGAATCGCTGTGACTATTTCACCTTTTTTGCTCAACCATGAGTGGCTCTGAGATAAGCTCTTGAGAATATGGCCTTTATCTGTTCCTTTGAAATTATATTTATTCCTTTTTTAAAAAAATGGTTTATTTATTTATTTTAGCTGGAGAGAGAGAGAGAGTGTGTGTGTGTGTGTGTGTGTGTGTGTGTGTGTGAGAGAGCAGGGGGAGGGGCAGAGGCAGAGGGAGAGAATTCTCAAGCAGGCTGCCCAAGGAGCACGGAGCCCGATGTGGGGTTCGATCCCACCACCCTAAGGTCATGACCTGAGCCAAAATCAACAGTCAGACGCTTAACCAAGTGAGCCACCCAGGAGCTCCTTATGTATATGACTTTTATATTTATCAGTTTTATCTCCTTAATTAGACTAGAATCTTTTTGAGAATAGAAAAGATATCTTCTGGTATCATAAAAAGAGCACAAAGTAGCTGAAATCAAAATAGTTACGTTTGAATCCTGACTCGTATCCTTTATCTGGACAACCCTGGGAAAATGAATTAAACTCTTTATGCCTCAGTTCCTTTATCTATATATTTTTTTAAGATTTTATTTATTTATTTGACAGAGAGAGAGAGATCACAAGTAGGCAGAGAGGCAGGCAGAGAGAGAGGGGGAAGCAGGCTCCCCGCTGAGCAGAAAGCCCGATGCGGGGCTCGATCCCAGGACCCTGAGATCATGACCTGAGCCGAAGGCAGAGGCTTTAACCCACGGAGCCCCCCAGGCGCCCCAATTCCTTTATCTATAAATGGAGATAGTAATATCCATCCTCCCTGCCTCCCAGAATTGCAACAGCATCAAAGGAAATAATGGATAAGAAGAGCTGTAAATTCTCATGATCAGTCCTCTAACCCCCACAAACCTACTACGTTGCAGAGTAGGTAATCAGTAAGTGTTGAGCTTTCATTAAACTTCAGCAGCAAAGACTTGTGGTTTTTAGAGCCTCCGTCAGGGAGTGGCTGAAGTTCCCTGTCCCCGTCCACCTCATGCGCAGAGAACTCAGAAGCTGGAGTCAGACATCGTGGCCATGACCCAGGAGGGACCGGCCAGTGTGGGAGGGTGGACTGGGCCAGAACCATCTGGGCCAAATGCCCGTTATCCAAGAATGCCAGACATTTCGTTGGGGGTGGAACCTCTGCGATTGTCCATTTCAGCCCTTCTCCTAAGCCCTGTCTCTCTTCCTCATACCTCTGGGCTTCGGGATCAGAAGGCTCGAACAGACGGGCGGAGTTGGGGGAAGGGTATGGGGCGCAGGGGGTGGGCAGAGGGGGGATGGTTATAGCCGTTTCCCTTCTGCGCTTACAGGGAACGCAGCTTCACAAGACCGCTCAAACCCGCTGACGGTGAATGGGGTTCTGGGGGAGTCGGTAACTCTTTCCCTGAAGCTTCCTGTCCCCACGGATATTCAGTCCATCACCTGGCTTCACAATGGAATCTCTATCACCTTCGTATTGCCCAAAGCTTCTCCGGATTCGTACATCTTGGTGACGGACCCCGAACGGAAAGATCGACTGCAGTTGACGGAGAACTACTCCTTAGTACTCAGCAACCTGACCGCGGCAGACGCGGGCCGTTACTGCGCCCAGATAACCATACAGACCTCTACAGAGTTCTCCTGTCACACTCTGCAGATCTTCAGTGAGTCAAAGCGCGGGGTTTAGTTGGGTGTGGACGGGAAGGTATTACAGGGGTCAGAGCCGAGGTGCCGGCAAGTGTGCAATGCAGCCTAGTGGACAAGAGCGTGGCATTTGCGGTCAGACTGAGGTCTGGCAGACAAGCAAGTTGATGGCATTGCTGGGTCAGTTAGTGGCAGAGTAGAGAATAGAACCCAAGTCTCGTGACTGCTGGCCTCAAATCACATCCCTCTCGCTCACACACTGAAATGGTCCCTCTTGACCAGCAAGCTACTGGAAATAACAGGAGTGAGGTCGCTGTGATTCTGTTCCCTTGCGCATTACTCGTATCTCTAGTAAATTCCTCCCAACCATTCCATGAGGCAGGTGCCAACCTCACCCCTGAGGCCTCGAGTCAGTCCCAGCGACCTGCCTGCGATCACGGAGATGGTAAGAGGGAGAGTAGCTGACAGGATACCTCCCTTTACACAAAGGCCAGTCTGACCCGACGGAGAGATCAGTGTACAGAACAGCGCTCTACCTAGAAAGTGCTCCGTAAGGATGAGCTAATAATAAGACAAATCTTTTCTATCAAGGTTATCTAACTTCTTTTTTTTTTAAAGATTTTATTTATTTATTTGTCAGAGAGAGAGAGCACAAGCAATGGGAGCAGCAGGCAGAGGGAGAAGCAGGCTCCCCACTTAGCAAGGAGCCCGATGTGGGACTTGATCCCAGGACCTGTGGATCATGACCTGAGCCGAAAGGAGACCCTCAGCCAGTGGAGCCACTCAGGCATCCCAAGGTTATTTAATTTCTAACAATATTTCCCCCAGGTGGCTCATGTCCTCAACATAAAATTATGGAAACTATGAGACAGCTTATGAATCAGTATTAGGGAAAAAAAAAATCCTTCTAGCAATTAGTGATGTTCAGAGATGCCATGAACAGCTTTAAGATAGTGACTTGGTGGGAATGTTGTACAGGAGATTCAAGCATTAAGCTGGCGAACTTAAAGGCCACCGAGATTCTGTAATTCTTATCTACTCCAGAATCCGTGGTATCTAAAATTCACCGAGAGTCCTTGGTGTTAAGACATGGAATTAAAAAATATATATATATACTTTAGTTAAAATAAAATGTCACCACAAATAGATTATATGTGAACCTTTGGAATCCCCCGAATGGATTTACCATGTTAGATTGGTCAAAGTCGTGTCCCTAGAAGAGTAGGACACAGAACAGGTAAATATGATGGGAAACAGAGATGTCTAGAAAGGTCTGCAATAGGAATTCCAACCAAAGGGGCGAAATCACCCTGGGACAGTGTACTGGTTTTTGAGGCTGCCAAAACAAAACACCACAAATATGGTGGCTTCAAACAACAGTAGTTCTATTCTCTCACAATTCCGGAGGCCATATGTCCAAAATCAAGATGTGGGCAGGGCCGCCCTCCCTCTGGAGGCCCTAGAGGGCAATCCGTTCTTTGCCTCTTCCAGCTTCTGGGTGCTGTTGGCATTCCTTGGTGTTCGTTGGTCTGCGACAGCATCACACCAGTCTCCGCCTTCTCCTTTCCCTGTGTGATCCCCTCTTCCGTCTCAAATATGTCTCTGCTTTCCTCTTACAAGGACCCTTGTCATTGGATTTAGGGCCCACCCAGATGATCCAGAATCATCTCCTCATCTCACTTAATTACATCTGCAAAGATCACTTTCCAAATAAGATTCTGGGGATTAGGACATAGGGAAATCTTTTGGCCGAGGGATGGGGGTGTCATCCTTCAACCCACTACAGGCAGAATCACTCAGAGTGACCAGGATCATCAAGGCAGAGCTTGGACCCTGGAGAGAAGAGAGACATCCAGTCGAAAATCTGAGAATAGACCCCATATCAGGCTCCATCATACTTGTTGAGACAATGTTCTTCTGCCATTCTTCAGAAGACCAAGCATGGCTTCCTCTGCAGTAGCCATACTCCCCAAGTTCAATGCCAATCCTTTCTCCGGGCCTTTTGGCATCAGGAGTGCCAGGGAACAGGGGTGAGATCATTATGGGGTGATCATAATAGGCCTCACTGAGTAAATAGCATTTGAGCCAAGACCCGTGGAGGTGAGGGAGTGAGCCATGTAAATATTTGAATGAAGAGCCATCCAGCAGAGGCATTCCCTGTGCCCAGCATGCTTGAAGAACACCAAGGAGGTCCAACACCAAGGAGCAGAGTGAGGGGAGAGTAATAGGAAACAAGGTCACTAAAGAAATAGGGGCCACGTCTGGTAAGGCTCTGAGAACCATCACAGGGACTTTGGCTCCTACTCTGTGAGACCGAGAACCATCAGAGGGTTTTGGAGAGCAGTAATATGATTTGACTTACTTGCTTAACGAACCCCTTTGACTGCTTTGTTAAGAATAGACTCCAGGGGACAGCAGGAGAAGCCAATTACCAATTATCCAATTGGACAATCCAAGCAAGAGATGCCCAACTGCTGCTTTGCATCAGGGTGGTAGCAGTGGAGGTAAGGAGAAGGGGTTGGACTCTGCATGTATTTTGGAGGTAAAATCACCAGGATATCCTGATACGGTGTCAGATGAAGAGGTGAGCCAGCTCCAAGGCTTTTGGCCTGAGCAACTGGAAAAGTGATGATCAACGAGGGTGTTGAAGGCTATGGACTGAGCAGGCTTGGGAGAGACAAACAGGAATGCTTTTGAACATGTTGGGTTTGAGACACCCATTTTATCCAAGTGGAAATGTCACGTAGGCAGTTTTATATTCATTAAGTGGGAAAAGGTAACAAGATAGATGGAGGTCAGCCATGGACACAAGTTGAGGGAAATGTGGCATTCATGCCAAATATTTTGCCATTGCTGTTCTAGGCACTGTCTCAATTAATCCTCATAATTCCCTAAGAAGTTGGTATTATTGCCCGGTTTACAGATAAGGAAACTGAGGTTTGGAGAGATTAAAAACATATCCGTGGTCATGTAACCAGTAAGCGACAAAGCCATGAGTCTAACCTAGGTCTTCCTAACTCCAAATCCGACACTCGCCATCAGACGAAATCTCCTTTCTGTCAAAGTATGTCCCACCTCCTACTCCATTAACGAAGCCTAGAGCATTCCTCCATCTCTTCGTACCAGATAGTGGGAGTCATTCAGTTCTCCTCTGGGTCACTGTGACCCTCAGGCCAAGTCTAGGTCAGTGACCTTTTCTGTATCGCTCCCATGTCCCCATTGATTCACAGCTACTGACATCTCAATAGCCAGTATTTCCTGGTCTCTACTCTCCGAAATGTCTACAGCGGATGTTCTCGCACTTGTCTGAATGCATTGTACTTCTTTGCTCCCTAGAGTTGCTCACTCATTCAGTTTCACTCCTTTCCCTGGTTTTTCGATTCTCGACATTTCCCTTTGTGACTTGCTGGCATTCCTCATCAGAGTCTCTTTGCCACCATGGGAGCCAGCATCCGGTACAACGAGGCCCAGGATTCCTGCAGATTTGTGAGAAATACAGTTCCTCAAGGACGTTAAGCTTTTATTTTCCATCCCAGCTAGGGAAGGGAATTCTGATGGTCGAGGAAACAGGGTTCTTGAGTCTGGTCTACTGGCTTCGGCCCTGGCCGAAGTAGGGTTGACCCTCAGCTGAATTCCCCAATGTCTTTACACGAGGCCATGTGCAAGGCTGGAAAGGACTCCAGGAATAAACTGGGGCCCAGAAAGTAAATCGAGCAGCCCAGAATCATCTAACTAGTTGGTGGCTACCTTGGTGTGTCTCTACCCACTTCTCCCTCTGCCTACTCTGTCTCGCGCTCATGGCCGTCATCATTTGGTCGCCCCAGACCTTGGTCCCATCAATCAGGCAATAGGAGCCGGCTTACTTACAGAGTATACAGACACACAGTAGAGTGTTGAGTGGAAAACAGAAACATTCCGTGGTGGGAAGGATATTTTTCACACAGTGCCGAGCCAAGCCATTTGTTTTTAGCTCCGGTCTTTTCTCCGCACACAGGACGACTGAGGAACTTACAAATTGCCAATCACACTTGGCTGTCTGAGACTGGGACCTGTGAGATCCACCTGACCTGCTCTGTGGAGAATTCAAAGGACACCTCCTTAAGGTGGCAGGTTGTAGGAAACCCATCTATAAATGAAGCAAACCTCACTATCTCCTGGGACCCCAGGAATTCCGGTGAACAGAAGTTCACCTGCCTAGCTGAGAATCCTGTCAGCAACGTAGCCTTCTCTGTCTCCGCCCAGAGTCTCTGCGAAGGTAACAGTCTGTCCCAGGTGCCTCTGAGAGCCTTGAGCAGCTGTGGGGTGTGGGGTGTGGGGTGTGCCTCCTGCCCAAGGTGATTCCCCAAACCAGTGGCCCAGTGGGAGGCCTCTCAACGCTGCTGGGAGAGGACAGACTTTCCTGCCGCTCTGGGCCTCTCACTACCTCCAGAGGCCTCTCTTCCCCTTCCCTCCCCCTAACCCCACCTCCAACCCACTCAGAGCCCTGGAGCAAAGTCCTTGGGGAGTCAGAACTGCTCCCCACTCCGGCTCTACCGGGCTCCTGCCCTGTCTGCCACATGGACTCCCACCCTCGGAAAATCTACCCAGAGCCAGAGCCCAACCAGCCCCCAAAAGAGGGCCGAAAAGAAGCTCAGCGGAGGCTCTGAGGAAAACACTCCCTGTGTCTCAACTACAACTTCTTTTTTCCTTTTTCAGGTGTTTTGAATACAACAAATCACCCCGATACCAAATGGATCATAATTGTGGTTGTGGCTATTTTGATGTGTATAGTCATCACTGCAGGGTTACTTGTTTGGAGGAAAAAAGATTGTTTGCGGAGGACAGGTAAAAGGAGGGAGGTTGGTCCACTGGGACAAGCCGTGGGATGTGACCAAACACCTGCTAAGTTCCCAAGGGGGGGCGGGTCCTGCCGGAAAATGCCCAACCAAGCCTCGAGGCCCAGCTGCACTTCTCCTCCAGCCCGCCTCCCCCACACCCTCTAGAGAGACACCTGTGGGCATGGGGTAGGGTGTGGGAGCCTCTCTCACTACACTCACAAATTTCAATTTCCCTAATTTTATTTTTCAGGCATCTTTTGTTTCTCTACTCCGCAAACACAGAGTCCTGGTGAGCTTGCAGACTCTTAGCTCCCAATCATAGAACAGATGGGGAGAGCCTAATGGAGGAGGAACAGGGCTAGTCAGAGGGTTGGATAGTGAGAGAGGAGGGAGTCAGAATGTCATTACTCAGACAGACCAGATGGTGCAAAAGGAAGTGACCCGTAACTGTGCATGCGTCTCCCCTCTGGGACCTAAAGGGTCCCTCGCAAGCGTGCAAACTAGCCGCTAACCCAGTTTCTTGGAGTGGGATTAGGGTCATTCCCCACCCTGCTGATGAGAAACCAGGTGCCAGTGGAAGGTTCATGGCGTGTCAATTATCAACCAACAAGTTCAGGGCAGGGACAGGGTTAGACATCAAAGGTCCAAAGACAGACTGCTTGACCCATCACTCTTTCAGCCGAGATTTGAACACTGAGTAGACGCAGTCCAAAAAGAAAGTATGATATATCTTGTTTCATTTCCCTCCCCTACCCCGAAACAAGATGGGAGCAGGAAGGAGACAAACCATAAGAGACTCCTAAACTCACGAAACAAACTGAGGGTTGCTGGTAGTGGGGGTAGGGATAGGGTGGCTGGGTTATGGACATTGGGGAGAGTATGTGCTATGGTGAGTGCTGTGAAATGTGTAAGCCTGATGATTCACAGACATGTACCCTGGGGCAAATA
>CM052893.1:55229408-55245967 GCA_028534135.1 Potos flavus
GCCCCTTAAATCTTTTTTTTTAATAGAGATTTATTTATTTTAGAGAGAGAGAATGTGTATGAGCAGAGGAGGAGCCGAGGAAGAGGGGGAGGGAGACAATTTCCAGCAGACTCCCCGCTGAGCACAGAGCCTACACGGGCTCAAATCCTAGATTCCGAGAGATCATGACTTGAGGCGAAACCGAGAGTCAGTCGTTTAACTGACTGAGCCGTGCAGGTGCCCCCAAATTTTTTTAAAAATCTTAAAAAAAAAAAAAAGAATATCTCTTAAACAACTTTCCGAAGTTAGAACCTGTAGTTGTGCCACATTTTTTTTTTGCTTTTGATTAATTTTTATCAGTTTTATCTAAAAATGGTTTAAAGTCAAATAGGGCTTTAAAATGCATATAACAAGGAGGCTGCTGGGTGGCTCAGTCAGTTAAGCGTCTGCCTTCAGCTTGGGTCATGATCCCAGGGTCCTGGGATCGAGCCCCGAATAAGGCTCCCCGCTCAGTGGGGAGTCTGTTTCTCTCTCCCCCTTGCCCCTCCCCCTTGCCCCTCTTTTTCTGACCCCCCTCGTGCACGCTGTCTCTCAAATAAATAAAATCTTAAAAATAAAATAAAATGTATATAACAACTAACTACAGTCTCGTGTTTTATATTCGCCTCTCACATACGCCCCCTTCTAAACACATACACACACCACATGTTATCTATTGACTTCTTACCTGTTTAGATTCATTCTTCCCCTGCTCTATCCTCCTAATATGAAGACATCTCAGTTTGGGCCAAATACATATTCAAATGCTTTCACCATTACGACCATGTAAAATACTGTTGGTTATTGAGCCAAGAAGTGACTATGATTACATTTCCCATCTTGTACAGTTTTTCTTGAAGTTAATTTGTCTCATTTTCCTCTTTGCTTTGTTTTCATTAAACATCTATATTCCCATGCCCTCCATTAGCTCTGTAAAAGCAATTCTCAATATAATTTTCCACCTAGTTAAATCTGTTAAATAATTTATCAGCTTTATGTTCTTCTAGAGGCATCCCTACCGGAGCATCTGACCTCCTACTCCAGCCTGAGCTGGTTATTTTCTATGCCTGGTGCACAGCCATTGTCTTGGGACCCCCTTTGCTATCACCTTTCACAAACCTTTTACCTATTTCCTCTGTGAGATGCTCCAACTTTTGTATCCATGATTTCCTTTATATATTTTGGAATCATTCATATAGCTACAGTAATAGTGTATTTTTTTGTGATTTTTAACCAATAAAATTCTTCTTAAAATTTAAATCCATTTTTAAAGTTAAATGCAAAACTTTAAACAGGCCAGGACTGTTGGGGAGAGCCCATGTGCTGGAAACTACGTAATGGAGACCAGCTCTTAAGATTCAGTGGGAAAGATTCAGTGGGAAAGGGTGGGCAAGCTTGAATAGGGAATGGCCAAACCAGTGGCTGCAAACAATAGATGAGCCAAACAAAATTCATCAAAGTTAAATTAATCTCACATACTGGCTATCAATTACATGATCAGTCAGTGGAATAGGACAGGATTGAAAAAATTTGATCAGGAAGAAGGAAGGACTTTTAGGAACAGAGTCGTGGAGGCATCAAGGAAAGAGAAGTTTACTGCCATGCCCTGCAAGATGGCGTCAAGCTCAGAGGAAATCTCTTTGGGTAAAAGAGTGCCTTCCATACCAAGGGGATCAATCAACAAGAAGGAAGACTTCCTTCAGAGAGGAAGAAGGAATAATCTGTGAAATCAAGGCAGATAGAGAAATGTTTTCAACATCTAGGATGCCAAAAACCAGCCAGAGAATTGGAGGTCATGTCATGGAAGGGATGCTAATCTATCTAGAGCAGGAAATCTACAAGAATCTACCCCTGAGGCTGGACAGCCCTGGACAGGATCACTACTAAAATGGGAACTAGAAATGTGTCCATGAAGATCTAAGAAGTGAATGAGAAAAAAGCTTTTAAGAAAAACTAAGCTGACATTTCACTGTAGACCAGGTAATAAAATATAGACTTCTTAATTCTTACATTTCCTTAAACCTTTTTAACATCCTCCATATTTATTATCAGTGCCGCACTCTCTTCTGTTGGCTTCTGTGATATCATATCCTCCCACATTTTCCTCCTTCTTTACCAGCAGCTTCTCAGTTTCCTTCTGAACCTCTTTCTCCTCTGCAGGACCAGTAAAGACTGGAGCTAAGCTTCAGACCTGGGCCCCTTTCACTTCTCCATCTTCCATGTTCTTACATGATGTCAATCGTTTCCATTGTCTTAATATGATTTATACGCCTTGGTTCCCAAATTTATATCTTTAGCCCTGGCCTGCTGGCTTAGATCGCTAACTGCCTTCTAGGCATCTCCACTTAGATGTCTAACACACATATCAAATTTAGGATGTCAAAAAAGAAAAGAAAAGAAAAAAAAACCTTTGGATTTCCTTCTCCAAGGCTCTTCTTCTACTACTCTTTCCCGTATCAGTAAATGGAACCATTGTTAATGGGAAACCTCCTTTACAAGCCTGAAGACCACCCAACACTTACCACATAATTAATCTTTTTTTTTTTTTCCTTTCTGGTGGGAAAAAAAAGGAGTTAGCCAACTGTAAGTAATCCATTGTTATGAAAGTAAACACATTAAGACCTGGATGCCCCATTCCCAAGAGATAGAAAATGCATTTTGCAGCCAGGGAAGAAAACATTCAATGCCTATAAAATTCCTGTAAAACAAAAACAAAAACCTTTCTTTGTGCAGAAAGTAAGCTTGTTCTTCGATGTTTTCGCACCACTGTTAAACTGCTTTGATTGAGGGAAGAAGACCGTGGTTGGTTGTTCTAGGAGAATCATGAAAGAGAAGTCCTCTCCCTTTTTAAGCAGCCCAGTCCTAACCCCTGGAGGTCCCAAACCTTTGGCATGACTGCAAGAACCCTCCTTACATCTCCACTCCTTCCACAGCACCCCAGCCACGTTTTCATGTCACTCCTAGAAGAATGCAAACTCTGCTTCTGTGCGTTTGCATATTTAATTCCCTCTGTGATACGTTCTACACACACGCACACACACAAACACACCCACACAGGCTAGCCAGCTCCTAGTTATCCTTCAGGACTCAGCTTCTGTATCATTTCTCCGGAGAAGCCTTCTCTGACATATTCACCCTCACTATTCCTGTGATGTGGTTTCATAGCTCCCTCTGTTTCTCCAACCACTTATACAAATTGTAATTTAATAAGCATTTATGTAATCTTATTTTTGATGTATCTAACATATTGCACTCTGAGTTCCAAGAGAATAGTGACTGTTTTCCCAGAACCTCACATGGTACCTAGTCTATCAAAGTAGACATTCAATAAATACTTGTTGAATAAATGAGCAAACCATAGATCGGAAGTAATTTGGTAGATGGGAGCGGAGGAGGGAATTTAAAGACTAGAGGAAGGACCAGGGTACAGAATGAATGACATTAAGGTTGTTAGAATATAACTGGTGTACGTGAATGCTGGGAACACAAGAGGGGATTCCTTGTATAAGGAGGGACAGTTCTTCAGTGGAATCACAGCAGGATGACAAACCCCAGATTGTCTCATCATAATGGCCTCTGAAATCTGCAATACGAGAGTACCCCTCTTCCTTATATTCTCTGCATATTTACTGGTGTTTCGTCCCTCCTTCACTCATTTTAAGTCATGCAGACCATTATCTGAATAGCTTTCATTCCCTGAACACAGACCAATAAAGTCATTATTAACACTCCCTGTGCTCTCTTCCTTAGCTTTCCATTTTGCTGAGCCAGCATCCAATCCAAAGGATTGCCTCTGCCCCATCCTGATTTCCCAGTGCAAATTGCGACAACCATCGGAGAAAGCCAATGAACCATGAAGCGCACCACAAATCCACACAATTTCTCTTTGGACCTTTGCTAATCCAAACCCTCTCACCCTATCCATATTTTCAGTAATCACCTATCCAGTGGTTCTAAACCCTTGACTGCTCATCTGAACCACATGAGGAGCTTGTAAACCCATCAATGTAGGACCCGACGTCCGAAGCTACTGACCTAAATATTCTAGGCTGGGACTCAGGCAGCAGCCTTTCTAAACTCCCTGGGTGACTTCAGTCTACCTACTGGCGGAAATGTTCTTTTGCACGTGTAGACTACATGGGGTAGTCTTTGAGGGGAGATCGATCTCGGTGAGGTAGCGGGTTGATCTTCAGGTACTTTCGCAGAACACCGCTGGCATGCTTGTAGACCTGAGAGCCTGAGCTGGACGTGAAGCTTCCCCAGCTCTTCCCCATTCCTATCCATGCCCACCTGCTGCCTCCTTCAGAGTCAGCGCATAAGGGCGGAGGAGAAAACGATCGGAGTCGGTGAACGGCTGAGAAAAGGGGTTTGGGAACCATGATGGAGGGTTGTGGGGGTGGGGAGTCAGTAAGGAAGGGAATACTTTCTTAAGTCCTAAACCAGAAATGACAAACCAGCAGCTGAAGACGAGGATCCTACCTACAGATACTTGGCCCCGCAGTGCCTTCACGTTGTTGTTATTATTACCCTGCGCTCGCCACAAGTGTAGCTTCCATCTGCCACAGACATCACCGCTACCATACCATTGGCTATATTCCTACACTGTGCCCTTCATCGCCATGACCGACTCGCGCCGGAACTGGAGGCCTATATCTCCCACTCGCCTTCACCTTCATATTTTATAGTAACATGAAAAATCGAGACAATCTACCTCGAGATACTCACTTCTTACTTTTTTTAAAAAATGTTTTCCAGGTCCCCGACCATATCGGGAGCACATTTCTACAGGACAACGGAATCTGGTGCGAGGGGACATTTGTCCTATTCTAAATGGGGCTCACACTCTACATTTCATCCCTGGCCTGGCCCGCCCACCTCACCAACCTATTTGATCTGCCCAATATCTATAAATATTTAAGCTTCCAACCTCTAGCCTAAGCCATGAAGCTTTGCCCCACTCCATGTTGGTCCAAGAAGCAAATTAGCAAGTCAGGTAAAGTAACAATGCCTGACCTCCCTTCCTCACTCCCATCTACCCCCAAACCAATAACTGGATCCTGTGTGGCTTTTAGAACATTTCTCCAAAGCTTTTAGTAAAGAACCACTGAGCCTCCATCAGGGTCCAATGGATATGTTTCTAGGAGAAAGATTGGCATAGATGGATGCAGGATGGAGAGAAGGTAGCCCTGCTCCAGAGTCTCAAGGCAGATATTTCCTAAATGTCACTGTGATGACAATGAGCTGAGAAGTGACTTCTCAACTAGAGACAGGGGTAATCTGAACTTCTGATTTTCCTCTTTCCAGAGGTTACCTAAAGGCACCTTCCATGGGAGAGAAGGAAGGGGACATTGTCATTGACCTCTGACTGCCAGACCACTAAAAATGAATGGCTTACGTCCCCAGCTTTCACTTCTTCATACCTAGTCGTACCGCTCTTCTGAAGTTTCCCTCTTAAAAGCATCAATATGCCGGTGCCTTCTGGGGCATCTCCACCCCGAAAGTTTCCCTCTTTTTAGCTCTCCGTACATTGTGCCATCCCAGCCCTCTCCCCTCTCTTTTTGGTCCTTCTTACCTCTCCTTGGCTTGGCTTCTCTTACGGTACGATTCTTGTCTCATAAGCAGATTTGTTTTCCATGATTCTGCTGACTAGACACTTCCTGGATGTCCCATAATCACCTTAAACTCTGCTTTTCTCTCTCCCTTTATTCACTTCCATGGACTATGTATCATTAATACTTCTAGTGACTCAAAGAAAGGAGAAACTCCCTACCAAAGCCCCTCTTGGGATCTGATAACAATCCAAATCAGAGGGTGAATTCATAGCAATTTAAGACAAATTTAAGACAATTTAAGACAATTTAAGACAAATTTAAGACAAACTTAAGTTTTTAACTTCTTACAATAGAGATTTTCAGACAAGGAAGGGACAGGAGACTGCTTATGACGAGGGCAGAACGTACAGTTTGAAAAGATGTAGTCAGTGATACAGGCTTATATTTAGAAAACAAAATGCACATCTTCAACAGCTAATCCTACAAATAATTGCATTTCTTAAGCAGTTGTTATTTAGCTATTCATTAATTCGGTAAACATTTAACTGCTGCCTGAGTACTAGGTACTGGATATTAACATTTAACAAGATAGACAGGGCCTCGTTCCTCAGGAATCATGGGGCTAACAGACACTATACAAATATGCAATAGATCGAGGTGGGTAAACACAAATAAATATGTGATGACCTCTGTGGTAAGTGCTCTAACCGAGTCCTTCAGGGGTACTGGCAATGTCGAAACTGCCGGGCTCTATGACCTCGGGGCTTTATACTTGCCACTGTCCCTGTGCACATGTCTCTCCCCAGATCCTTGTGTGGCCATCACAGAAGATTTCTCTGATTTTCCTACCTAAAATTTCTCCCAGCCTCCCTACCCCTACTCATTCTGTCCTGTTACCCTTTGTTTTTCATAGCACAGATCGCTATTGGAAAATACATTATTTATTTCTATACAGGTTTCTTGCCTGGCTCCCCAACTAGAGTCTAAGTTCAGTGATGGTATGGATTTTGTCCTTTTTCTTCACTGTATTCTTAGCACTCAAAATAGTGTGTGAGACGAGGGGCGCCTGGGTGGCTCAGTCATTAAGCGTCTGCCCTCAGCTCAGGTCAAGATCCCAGGGCCCTGGGACTGAGCCCTGCATCGGGCTCCCTGCTCAGTGGGGAGCCTGTTTCTTCCTCTCCCACTCCCCCTGCTTATCTTTCATTTAAAAGATAAACAAAATCTTTTAAAAATATAGTGTGTGAGAAGAAATTGATACTCTAAATTTTTGGTAAACTGATGAAGGAACAATTCTAGAATAACAAGGAGAAACCCACCCAGACAGAGTGATCAAGGAAGGCTTCTCTGAGTTAGTGACTTTTTTTTTTAATTTACAAATAATAATCTGCAACCAAAACTTCTTACCTGGTGTAGATACACGCACGCGCGCACACACACACACACACACACACAGACTAGTTCTCAACCTAGAACATGCCCTGCCCTGAACCTCAGGATGACTTGTCGAGGTAGTGGGTTGGCATTCACTACCCATCCCATCTTTCTTCTATGGGTCTTCCTGTGCTATAGAAAGAGAGCATCTAATAAATTATATATCCTAGACCTCTATGAAGTTGGGCAGTGCCTTTCTGTTTTTCTTCACCAACTTTTTGTCGCACAGATATAGGTTTGAAGGAGACAAAGCATCAGACTTAATCTGTGTTGACAATTCAGATATAGAACTCAGAGCTCGGAAATGGAATTCACAGGAATCAGTGACTTGACTATATACGGAAGATGAGGAAGAGACATATGACTATGATGAGTCAAATATATCAGTGACTGACTGAAATTCAAAAATGAAGAGAAGGAAATTTGGAGAAGATAATTAGCGTGGTCTTGAATGAATTTAAGCTGCCTTCCAAATTCTATTCTGACATCCAAATTCTATTCAATGAACAGTCAGAAACAGAAGACTAGAGCAGGAGAGCCCATTTGGGGCCGGAGCTACAGATCTGGAAACCACATGCATTTGGCATGCTGAAGCCGTGAGATTGGTGGGATCACCCACGAGGTGTCCATGTGCATGTGCATCACCCATGCACAGCAAGAAGAGAAAAGAACATGTAAGGAGCCCTGGGTAACTGAGAAGTTACCCCTGAGAAGGAAAATCCAAGAGAAAACAACAAAGGGAATTGACAGAGAGGTATGAGAACCAGCAGATCTCAGAATCACAACAGTTCAAGATAAAAGAGGTTCAAGAAAGTGGAAGTGATGACAAATTCTGCAGAAAACTTAAGTAAAAAGTTTGCTAGGCAGATCATACATGACCATACAATGAATAATTTTAGCTTTGAATCTCGTGTTATAAGACTGTAACACCACCAGTCTTCCTGTTAAGAGTCACATGCATTCCTCGGGTCACTGTCCCCCAACTCCTTGAGTTTAACTCCTAGCTGGCTGACTTGTACGCTCTTCGACACTACTCCTTTCGAACTTCTATCCATGCACGTGGTCCTTCCATTAGCCTTGTTTTTCAGATCCCTGATCTCCTCTCCTCCGATGACCTTGTCTTCCGCTCCTGTCACTTGATTGGCCTTTCCGTTGCTCTGTCCTGGTCTTCTCCTCTGTCTTTCCGGCTCCTTGGCTTGGCTCCTCTTGTGATTCCTGTCCCATAACCTGATTTGTTTCTCCAGTTTCTGCTGATTAGACATCTCCTGTAGTCATACCTAGTACCAAAAGCTACAATCTTTCTGTAATCTTCGTTTCAAGCATCCTACTCTCTCTAATCCCACCTTCTCTCTTTCCGTTTCACTCCTTCTTTTGCCCCAGCTCCAATAATCTCCTCATTTCCATGCCCCAACCAATAGTCCATTGATCCAACTACTTTTCATTGTCCTTCCTGCCCCTCATGGCATCACTTTTCTCCTTACCCAACTTAATGTCTATAGTAAGCCATTGTCATCACTTCCTCCCACACACCCTCTAACTCTCTGTTCCATTTTGAGTCATATTACCCGGCAAAAAAAAAAGTCAATACTGCTTAATTCCAACTTGGGCTTGTTCATGACTGAATTTGTACAACTAGCTGGAAAATAAAGTATACAACCATGCTATGATTAGTCTCGCTTCAATTTAAGATCCCTAACTTCAATGCTACCAAGCAATTATGCTTTATTTCTTTCATTCATTCTCTCACTCTCCTAAACAACTAGGAGGTGAGGGCAGAGAAATCATAGGGGGTACCACCTTCCAAGACTTCTTCAACTGTCTTCATTCTCAGCTTCCTTACTGAAAAAAACAGAAGACATCTGAAGAGTATTTCCACATGCTTCCGTTATAACATCTAGCCACTCACCTTCGTTTGTATCCTACTCTGTCTTCTCTTCCTTTCTTTATCTTTCTTCCTCTTCCTGTTACTACAGATGAATTTAATTAACTGTGTCAGATGAGGGACAGTTACTCTACTTATGCATTAGAACCTATCTCCTCTTGCCTGCTCAAGGACATTGCTCCAGCAATTCTCCCCTTTTAAATCTGCTTTAACAAATTCCCTCTCTACTAGATCTTTCCCACCAGATTACAATCAGATTGCAGACATATTATTTCTCCCATCTAATAAACAAAACAAAACTCTCTCGATCCTGCTTCTCTCCCTAGCTACTGCTCTATTTCTCCTTCCATTCACAGAAAAATTCCTACTTTTCTTCTCCCACCCTCTTGACACACTGAAACACTCAGTCCTCAAATTACACGAGCTATCAGTATTATTGGATTTGGTCAATCCCTTCCTCCTTCTTGAAACATTTCTTCAGTCGTCTACCAGGCCACCACACTCTTCTGATTTTCTTCCCATCTCCTGCCACTCCTCTGTCTCCCTCACTGTTCACGCTCACCTTCTCTGCCTGTTAACATTAGATTACACCAAGCTTCAACTCTTAGAACACCTCTCTTTTCTATTTATTCTCATTCTGTTGATGATCTCATCTATCCTCATAAGTTTAAATTCTACCCACAGGATAATGACTGAGAAATGCACATCTCCAGTCCCTTTGACAACTAAACTCCATCCTTTACCCAGCTGTCTCCAGACTTCTACACTTGAATGTCTTCTAATCACCATCTCATGTCTAATTGGTACAAACCCAATCTCCTAATCCTTCCTCCAACCAGCTTTTCCCACAGTACTCCCCAGCTCAGTAAATTACAACTCCATCCTCCTAGTTTCTCAGGACAAAAATCTCTGAGTCCTTATTTCTCAAACCCCACGTCCCATCTGTCATCAGATACTATTGGTTCTCTCCTTAAAATAGATCCATAACGGCTACTTCACTGTGACTTCCTTGATCCAGATCACCGTCATCGATCAGCTAAATTACTGCAATAGCCTCCCAACCGGGTACACCTGCTTCCTATCTTGCTCTTTTCCATCTACTGTCAACACAGAGTGATCCTTTTAAAACTTCAGTCAGAACGTATCACTCCTCGGCTCAAATCTCTCCAATAGCTTTTCAGTTCACTCACAGTAGAAGTTAGGGTCATTAAAATGGGCCCAAAGGCCTGATGTGACTCGATCCTCCTGTCTTCCACTACTTCTCTGACCTCGATTCCTGCTAAATTTTCCCCTCACTCTCAGCTTCAGCCACACTGGCTTTCTGGCCATTCTTGAAACATGCCAAACATTCCTACCTCAGGCCTTGGCTATTTCCACTCTTTGGAATGATATTCTTCCAGATATTTCCATGGCTTACTTTCCACCTCCTTCTGGTTTTACTCAAATGTCATTTTCTGGAGAAAAATATTTGGGAACCATTTGCATTTGGGCAATAGCCGAAGCCACGGTTTTGATAAGGTCACGTAAAGAGTGTGTCTACACAAGAGAAGAGGGTCACCTACAGAGCCCTGAGTAATACCATGGTGGGAGAGAATCCCAACAGAACAAAAAAGGAATCAACAGAGAGTTAGTAAAAAACAGAAAACCCTAGTGTCACAAAATTCAAGGAAAGAGAGAGACACAGGAAAGAGGAGGCATGTAAATGAATTCTGCAGAAAACTTAAGTAATATGTAAGTGTGGTGAGTAGGAAGTCATCAGGGACCTCAGCAAGGACAGTCTCCTTGACATGGTGGGTTGAAGCTACTGAGCAAGGGGTTGAGAAATATCTGGAAAATATGGACATAGAGACTGAAATTGGAGAGATTACTATTTTGAGAAGCTTGGTTCAATAGAGAAAGAAATTAGATGGTAGCTAGAGGGTAAATGCAGGTACATGAGAAGGAAAGTCTTGTTCCTTTGGAGGAAAGAAGCTTGAGTTTATTTATAGACTAAAAGGAGGTAAAAGAGGGACAAGTGAAAGATCCAGTAGAGGGTAATTGATACAGCAAAGTCCTGCAAAGAAGATTCAATAGCATCCAACAAATATTTATGATGGGCCCACTACCAAATGATGCCGAGTGTTGAGATACAATGAATGAAATAAACATACTGTAGCATGATGGATGTGGTCAAGGTTAAAACCACAACCACAGATTCTGATTTTAAAACCGAAAGGAACAAAGGAAGGAGGAAAGGATTGGTTACAGGAAATTGAGGGACTTCATATTTTTATGGCCTCTATTCTCTCAGCAAACAAGAGACAGCAATCTGTTGATGGTGAGGGGAATATGAGAACGAGACGTAAGGAAGATATTTCAGGTTAAAGATTTGTAATAATAACTAAAGGGAAGAGGAGGGAAATCTAATAAAACCAAAATGAAAAAGAACTATCAGACAGCTCTGCGACAGACAGGTGGCTCAGTCGGTTGGGGGTCTGCCTTCAGCTCAGGTCATGATCCCAGGAGGAAGTCCCACATCGGGCTCCCTGCTCAGTGGGAATCTGCTTTTTTTTGTGGTTTAACAGTAGGATACAGAAATTCACTATTTCAGACAGGCAAAATGGTTCTAGATAATTGGCAAGGTCTAGTTTGTGCGTATAGAAGAAGGTGGTAAAAATAGAGATCTGAGTCGAGGAGATTAAGGTACTAGATCAAGATTATCAAGGATAGATTTGTATCTTCAAGGCCTTAAACTAGTAAGTTATTTATGACATCTGTGTTAATTATCTATGGCTATATAACTAACAAGTTACCCTTGGAAACCACCATCCTACTTTTCGTTTCCTTGATTTCAATGATTTCAGACACTTCTTGTAAGTGGAATCATACAATATTTATTCTTTTGTGACTGACTTACTTTACTCAGCAAAATATCCTCAAAGCCCATCCATGGGGTAGCATGTGACAGAATTTCCTTCCTTTCTGAGGCTGAATATCTACTGAGTTTTTAATTTCAGCAATTACATGCCTTATTTCTGGAAATTGGATTTTATAAAATCTTGTTTTTTGTTTTACTTTATGTTTTTAGTAATTTTAAGCATAAATATTTTACTTTCTAGAATATGATGCCAACTTATTATTTTAAGTGCTTGAGGGCTCGAATTTTCCTTTTTCAAATATGCTGACTTTTTAAATACTAATGAGTTGTTCCTTTGTGTGCTTTGAAATCCCCATCAAGGGAAAAATGGGAAGTTGTTCAATGGGTACAGTTTCAATTTTGCAAGATGAAAAAGTTCTAGAGACCTGTTATACAACAATATGAATATAATCAACACTACTGAATTGTATACTTAAAAGTGGTAAAGAGGGTACATTTTATATTGTGTTTTCACCACATTTTAAAATTTTTAAACTACAAAACCTCAATAAACACATCCACCAAGATAAAGCTGATATACTTTTCTATTCTTCCCACTGAGTATAATGTAAAACCTTAGACATTATATATAAAACAAACGTAAGAAGATGCTGAAGGTAGAGAGAAGAAGGCAGACAGGCTGGGGAACTCAGGACCCAAGGAAAGGCTCAGCGCGGAGTTTTCTGGGTTCTGTTTTTGCTTCATATATCCTAAACTCGGAGCTGAAGGAGTCAACAGTCTAAAAATGCCAGTGGGTGTAGACAACTTATACCTGGAAATCACCAACACGTGCGTAATTTTTAAAGGCATAAGACCAGACGTGGTCTTATGGGGGAGAGACAGAGGGAGACTCTCTCTTCCAGAGTCTCTTCCAGAGGCAACAGTCTGCTTTACCTTTCCCCCAAAGGAAAGGGCCAGAGTGCATGGCACAGAATAAGAACCAAATTAAAATGGAGTCCTTCATATCACTATCTTCGGAGTTCCCGGGCCAACAACATACAGAGGCGTTCTCACTGGTGACATCCTCCGTGGGTTCCAGCGTGTGCCCTTCCTGGGGGCTCACTCATCCTCTCTCCTCTCCTCTCAAGGTCCCCCGGCCCACAAGCCAGAAGCTGCTCATACAGGTTCACATAAGTCAACTGTTAACATTGTAGGAATTTTGCAAACCTGTTGTTAAACACAGCCATTATTGAAAACTGAATTATATAAGCTTACATTTAAATACGTTAATTTTTAAAAAGGTAATAAGTACTCAAAACACATCGCTTCCTAATTATTTGACTACACCTGACGTTCTATGCCCCCGAGATGATTTACATCTATTGCTCTCATACGGTGGAAATACTTTATAATAGTGCACATCTCTATGCAAATGCCCCCGCAGACTCAGGCAAGTGCTGCAAATCAGGGTTTTGTGGGGGGTATTTATTTGTTTGTTGTTTTTATTGGAGAGGTGGTTGTTAAACCTACCAGCCTTCCCCTCCCGCCCCCACGGGGGAACTGAAACACACCTGTTATTCTACCTGCAGACCAATTTAGACTCTGTGTCCCCCAGGTTCCATTTTCGGAGCACGCTCTGGGGCCAAGAGCCGAACAAAAGCGACGTACTGAGGAGCTCTTTGAAGGCGGAGAGTCAAGAGCCTTCCTCCCCTTCCTCAGATGAGTTTGACCATCCATAAAATTTGCACCTGCTGCTGCGGTTTTTCTAAACGGTGCATTTACAAATCTTTGCCTCGTCCTGTTTCTTCAAAAGCAGATCCAGAGCACAAGTACTCAGTATTGAGATGGCTTACGAGAAACTAGTGAGAGAAGACGGCAGAGAAGCGGCTTCGGAAAAACTGAATCTCCCTCCCAGGAAGGAGTCAGGAGACACTGCGTTGTTATTGAGGGAAAAATCCTAAAAACAAAGCGAATGGAAACACGTCTTTCTGTGAGGGGGATACTGTGAGGGAGGGGAGCACCCCCTTCTACGGTTGATGAGTCATTTCCTGCTGTAATTCTTCCTGTTTGTCCTTGGTTTTTCCATAAGTACCCAGCGAGGCTCGAGGCTCGACCTTCCACCGTCACCACCCCTCCGGGGGCATGGTTACCGCAGTCCTGGTGTTTGGGCGAATGGCGGGGACTCTGGGGCACTTTGATGTTCAAAGCTGTTAGGGGCCAGAAATGACATCTAAATTTGCAAACTTTCCGGTGGCTGTGAGCATTATGTAGATATGAGCTGAGAGGGAGCCCCTGCATGAATGCCTTCTGTTTCTCTTTATCTCCACCTCTCCTTCCTTCCTTTCTTCCTTTCTTTCTTTCTTTCTTTCTTTCTTTCTTTCTTTCTTTCTTTCTTTCTTTCTTTCTTTCTTTCTTTCTTTCTTTTCTTTCTTTCTTTTTCTTCCTCTCTTTCTCTTTCTTTCTTTCTTTCTTTTTCTCTCTCTCTTTCTTTCATCCTGCCTTTTCTCTCTCTTCCTCTCTTTCTTTCCCTCTCTCTCCCTCTCTCTTTCCGAACTGTTCCCTCCCAACCTCTTGTCCCCCCTTCCCCCACCTCCTTTCTTTCTTCTTCAGTGTCACTCTCAGTACTTCAAATGCATCTTGATTAGGGGGTGCTATCACGAGGAGAGGAAATAGGAGTCTGAGCACATGATTTTGAGGCTCATAACTGAACTACTTTTGGTCCACAGGAGGCATGAGAAAGAGACAGACAGATAAGGCAAAGGAGCAAAACAGCGTTCGTTTGAAAGAGGAACCGTAAAAACGAAACTTAAGGGCCTTGTTTACCTTTTTCTAAATAACATCAGAGTACTTACATCTGAGAATAATAATAGTTCTACTCTGTGTGGCGACTTTCTTCTGAAGTACTGGCTGCAGTAGCTGGAAAGAGCGCGGACCTTGTGGTGGGGCGGCCCTGGGAGCAGGCCCAGCCCCCCTCGCTGGCCGCATGACCCGAGTGGGCTGCAAAGCCCGCGTCCTCAAGGCCCACACGCAGGCTGCCGTCGCGGGCACAGCCTACTAGACTGTTCACTGCCAGCGTCCCGGTTGGGGGCTGACTCTGCTTACCCGGTGCTGAATGTTTTCAGTCAATCCTGACTGAACAGTGTGCGTGACAAACCGATCACAGAGTGACTGGAACACAGTAGAGGATGTTCAGTAAATTTTAGTTGTGTCAATTCTTTTCCTACCCAGCCACCCCCCAGTATTGTCACCAACACAGTTCTGTGAGGAAGCAGTAAAAATATATCTATTTACATATTACTGTCATGTTCCACAGCTTACCTAACAGAAAGCACAGATGCAGACGTGAGCGAGTTAAGAACACACAGATGTGTCAGAGGCACCGACACTTGATCAAAGCTCCTCACGCCCAATTCAGAGTGTTAATGGCAAGAACTGAGGTCTCTCTGGCAATCAGTTAACAGTTTTAAGGTGGAAAGAGCGTGAAGTTTGGAGTCAGAAAAATCTGGGTCCTCGTCGCTTACTGTCTGTATGGTCTTGAAAAAGTCATATAACCTCACTAAACCTGTCTCCCCATCTGTAAAATGCGACTAATATACCTAAAGGTTTCAGTGGGATAATGTATGTGTAAAAGGAGCTTAAAATGAGATTCTCTCTTTTTTAATTTGGGCTAAGCCTCCAAAAACCATAAATAAGACAATAGATGCTAAGTTCTCCCCACATTACAGGGCTGGCCTACTTTTTCTGGAATCTACAGAAAAAGCTGTGGCCCTTAACACTTCACTCCTACTGGGAGTTGAGGCTGAAGAGAAAAGAAGGACAGACTTTCTCTGCAAAGGGTTGTGGGAATGTTGCATTTACACATGGGGCAGGGGATGGCCCCTCCCCTCAAGCCGGTTGGACGGACTCCAACAGAATCATAAGTGGCAGATCATTCAGAGTGACATGTGTCCTCGGGAGTAAGGGCTGTGAAGAGAGACGGAGGATAGATGGGCCTAAGGTCACAGAGCAGAGGACGGGTGACCAACCACAGATGGCGGGACAGATGCAGGAGGGTTTCCCCAGACCAAACACAGGCTTTCGGAGCTGGAGTTGACCTGGAGCCAGTCTGAAAGCTCATCGCTCCACAGAGGACCCCCAGGACCAACTGTGGGAAGCTCGGTCCTGAGAGGTGAAGTTAAAACCAGCCAATCTGATAAGAAGCATCATCCGCGGGGCGCCTGGGTGGCTCAGTGGGTTAAAGCCTCTGCCTTCGGCTCAGGTCATGATCTCAGGGTCCTGGGATCGAGCCCCGCATCGGGCTCTCTGCTCAGCAGGGAGCCTGCTTCCCCCTCTCTCTGCCTGCCTCTCTGCCTACTTGTGATCTCTCTCCCTCTGTCAAATAAATAAATAAAATTTAAAAAAAAAAAAAAAAAGAAGCATCACCAGCATCTTGAATTACAGTTAAAGATTCCCAGTAGGGGAATCTTCGAAGAACTTACAGAACAGCCAGTAATATTAATCTGCCCCAATCCAGGTCACAGAGATACAAAAATGGGCTCAAACTTCCATCCAGCATCCTTTGTCAATGCAGTCCCCTCTTTTATTGCATTGTTCTCATAGTCGCCTTTGGCTCCAAATTCCTGTTTCTGCTAAATTAGTTCAATTTATGGATCGTTTGACCACCCATGTGTATTTCCCTACTCTTTACTACCTTAAATCCAGGGAAGATTCAGATCATTCCCGAAATTTCTGCCTACAAAGTCTCATTTACGCAAAGCTGTTGCAGGGATGCAGCATTCCAATTGTAAGAAAGGTTTTTGGGAGGCACCTGGCTGGCTCAGTCATCAAGTGTGTGCCTCCC